>CM067522.1:9651387-10014913 GCA_034509495.1 Acestrorhynchus altus | reverse complement strand
AGATTTCTACAGTTGGTGATGGTGGGTGAGCAGCTAGTCCATGGCAGTGTGGGAAACTAGTCCAGGTCCAGTTGGTGGAAGGTGGAGAGCCAATGTATACATGTATCAGGGGAGCTTGGAGTCCTTCTCAGGTGGGCCAGAAGAACTTGGGGTTAGTACCCCAGAAGGTGGCGTTTTCTTACTGATGTATACAGTGATCTATAATGATGTATTTAGTGGTCTATATAATGGTCTATATAGTGATCTATAATAGTCTTTTAGTGGTGTATTTATTGATCTTTAATGGTCTATATAGTGGTCTATAATGCTCTTTATAGTGGTGTAAATAGTGGTATATAGTGTTCTATAAAGTGATCTATAATGGTCTATATAGTGGTGTACATAGTGATCTGTAATGGTCTATATAATGGTCTATATAGTGATCAATATTTGTCTTAATAATGGTCTATATAGTTATCTATAATGGTCTATATAGTAGGGAATATAGTGATCTATAATAGTCTGTTTAGTGGTGTATATAGTGGTATATAATGGTGTGTATAGTGGTGTATATAGTGGTCTGTAATGGTCTAATTAGTGGTCTATATAGTGGTCTATAATGGTTAATATATTGGTCTATAATAACCTATATAGTATTGTATATAGTTGTCTATAATGGTCTATATAGTGGTATATTTATTCATCTTTAATGGTCTATATAGTGGTCTATAATGCTCTTTATAGGGTGTAAATAGTGGTCTATAATGGTCTATATGGTGATCTATAATGGTCTATAAAGTGATCTATAATGGTCTATAAAGTGATCTATAATGGTCTATATAGTGGTGTACATAGTGATTTATAATGGTCTGTATAGTGGTGTATATAGTGATCTTTAATGGTGTATATAGTGATATATTATGGTCTATATAGTGGAGTATATGGTGATCTTTAATGGTCTGTATAGGGGTCTACAATGGACAGTGACTGTGGATATAAGAAAATGATCATAATAATAGAGACTAGAGACCTGCCTGAGACTTTACCTATAAAACATTTTCAGAAATATCGCGATACATGGCGCCGAAATCGCGGGATCGTCGCTCGCGGACGGCTTTAAGCGTCATGAGTGTTGTCATGACGACCGTCCTCAAGCTGCATTAGCGACCTGCGCGAGCACTCCGTCCAACTCCCACAACGGAAGCGGGGCACAAACGAACAGAGCGCTTTACTGGTCATACTGGAGGAGCTGGGACGTCGGCGGACGTTAGTTAAGTAACCGAATCAGCCTTTCGTCCGATGTGCGCGCGCGTGCGCGTGCGCGAGCCTGTCAGTGCTCGGCTCCAGCCGCAGAGTGGAGCAGTGTTCACTCCGGAGGAGTGAGTGAGGGGTGTGTGTGTCAGAGTGCGAGAGAGAGAGAGGGGGTGACAGGAGGACGGGTCGGGCTGGTAGCCCACCGCAGCGCCGACAGCACAAACAGACGGAACACCTGCGGACAAAAACGTGCGCAGGCCGGTGATGGTCGAGACCTGCGGTCCCCCGAGCCGTGAAGCCTCTCTCACCCTGACGGTCACTCTGATGGGCGGCTGTAGGTCCGTTTAAAACGGACGGTCAGAGCGGACACTCGGTTAAAACCCCGTCGGAACGACAGCGAGGAAAATGACGGAGCTGAGGAAGCGAGGAGGCGGCGGAGAGCCGGACAGCGCCGAGAACATCAGCGATAAGGTGACGTTTACGCTCATTTCACGGGAAGTCCGGCTGGATTTACACTCCCTGTCCTTTTAACCGGCCTCAGCCGTTCGGTTAGGACTATTAAATGTAGACAAAAAACTAATCAGGGATAAAAACAACTAAATAACTAGCTGCCCACTGGTAGACCTTCGGGTTGATACATTTCGGGTCTTCGTTCCGACCCGAGCGGCTGCGCCGTAGACCCGCTGAGCGTGGAACCGACCGCGCGGTCGGAACAAAACCCGGGGCCGGATTGTCAGGACCTGGATTTACCACATCTGACTGTTAGGTAAACAGCTAATGTTCGCTGGTGTTCTGATCCCTGTCGCAGGCTTTTCATGGCGCATTTCTTATACTAGACGTGTAAAACTGTCTGCGTCCGAACGTCTCAGTTGACACGAGGCCCTTTTAATGTTTCATAAACGTTTATTGTCATAACTTCATTGTTAATTGTGAGGTGGCTCATCCAGGCTTAACTGGAGCAGGTTTTGGAGCTCCATGGCCTTGACTCTGTAAAGTTAAGTACTATTCAATTAAACTACTTCTCTCCTGGAAACAGGCATTGTAGGACAAATGCTTAATGGGATTTGCTCTTAGAGACCTCTGGTTTCCAAAGAACCAACACGTGTCTAGAAACAAATACAGGTGTTTTGTCATACTGTTAGCTAGGGCAGTCCTGGAGGCACCCCTGCCCTGCATATTTTAGAGCTTTCCCTGCTCCCAACACACCTGATTCAGCTCCATGGCCTTTGAACACTTAAAAGCAGAGAGTTAAAACAGATGTTAAAGCAGAGAGCTGGGGGCAGGGGTGCCTCTAGGACCAGGGTTGAGAAACCATAAGGTAGGGTTCTTAATGTTGTGATATCAACCCATGAAGAAGACTCATGAACATAAGACCATTGCTGTATTTAGCACTAGTAGACGACCAAATCTCTGATGGTTTTACAGCTGTACTGTTTAATTATTGGTTTGTAAGTTGGTTGATGTGAATGATGGTTTTGCTGTAGAGAAACATATCGACTGAGCTGTTTACTCTGGTGGTGATTAGGGCAGGGAAATGTCACAAAAAATCATGTCCAGATAGGTTTATCTGAATGGCAATATACGATATATGATGTGGAAAAATTGGAACACACCAAGGACATCTTATAGTTAAGCTGAGTGTGTATAAACAAGAAAAGAAGATCAGGTTTTAAGAGGTCATCTTCAGAGGTCTGTCTTGTGTCTGTGTAACGTGGGGGCGTAGGAGAGCAGAGTAGAGGAGGAGCTGAGAGCAGGGGTAGAGCAGATCAAAGAAGTGAAAAAGTTTTCTGCAAAATCAAACCATTATTTCAAATCTTTAAAACTGATCTTTATCCTGATTTAGATATGAATAGTGATATATCGACCAGTCCTAGTGGTGATGGGAACTACTAGTGCAGCTCAAAAAATTGGAATATTTTGAAAAAACTTCAAGTCTCAGATTTTATATTGATTACATGTAAAGTGACATATTTCATACCTTTTTTGTTTTAACGTAGATCTGTATGGCTTATAGCTCATGAAAATCCAAAATTCAGATTCTCCGTAATTAATGTTAATTGTATAAACATATTGTAATATGTAATTACAATATAGTAGTAACAATAGAGTAGTAACAATAGAGTACAAATGAAGGCCCAGTAAGCCTGTTTGTTGTGTATGTGTAAAGGTAAAGTGTCTGTGCAAAAGCTATGAATAGAATAGTAGTCATGCCCATCCATTCTGTGAGTTTGTCATTTATGTACAAGTGTAGATAAAGTGTCAGTGCAATGGAATGCAGTGGATAGGACTAATAATGTCTCGCAATATTAAGTGAGCATGCTCTGTTAGTGGCTCAGTGTGTGAAAATGTCCCAACACAGTGAAGAGGAGTTGTACAGTGTGATCACTGTCAATTTGTTGAGAGTTCTCCTTTCCACGGCCACTTCAAAGCTGTCCAATGAGCATCCAAGAACAGAGCAAGCCTTCTAGATCAGTTTGTGGATCTTCTTGGTGTCTCCACTTAATTTCTGGTTTGAGTAAATGACTTATCATATCAGAGTCTACAGCACAAATTTGGACATTTTTTTTACTGTCAAAAACTAGCAGGTGATCCTACAGTGCAGTAAAATGTTTTTCTTTTTCAATAATTTTGCCACTTATTTTCACCATTGCATAAAATCTATACTTAAAACATATTTTTTGTCCTCCTTTGTACAGAAAGGATACAATAACAAAATAACAGTGATATTTATTGCTGACGCTGACCCTGCACTCTGACTGTATATCTAAGTTGGGATATGCAAAGTATTGTAGACGTATTAGAAATTATAAGCAGTCCAGGTACTGTTACCAACACCAACAGAATTATTCATTTTACTATAAATATTTTTTAAGAATGTTTACACTTTGTATATTTGTGTGGAATTCACTTTTTGTGAGGTCTCATTTCTTATCTAGTTATATCATCACAGTTATACTATAATTAAGCGACTGAATAACTCTATTATATTCCTACTAAGCTAAAAACTAAACCAGTACTGCACAGGCCTGTGTTTTGGAGAGGAAGTCTCTGACTGTATGTACTGTCGTGTTTTAAATAATTAGTTTATCTAGAATATACACTGAACTGACATGTCTGCAGTGCTGACCTTAAAATAGCAGTAAAGTGAGTCCCGAATTAAATCAGTTTTAAATATTGGTGCAAAGCAGAAGTGACTTTATAAAGGCATTATTTCTCAAGACTGAGCTCATCCACATAGTTGGTAATAAATAACCAAACTCAAACTCATAGTTATGAATAACAAATTGCAAACAAATGGGGGTAAGCCATTGATGTTTCCCAGGGTGGTTTGCATGCAATTGTTTTGTTTGCTTGGCTTTAACTTTGAGCCAGTAAAGTCATTTGGGGTTTTTTGCTCAATGGCCTAGAGCCTTTGATCAAGCCTAGTAAAATTGATATGTTACACACAGATAAACAGTTTAACACAAATGTGCTGCACAGTCACATGTCTAGCAGTTACAGAGAAGTTGTTAAAAAATGTGCTTTTAAATGCTGTTTCCCTTTTCATTGAATGTAGAAAGGGCCTGCTTTAAATGCAGAAGATAGCAGCATGCTAATATTGGATTTCTGGTTATTGACTAATAATGAAAATATTGCTCAAGATTTAAATGTAAATCAAATTAAAGTGAAAACTGGCCTTCTCTGCTTTTTTGGTTGATGTCATTCATTTCATATTAAGATGATGATTATACATCACATAACATTTGGGTGAACAGTATATCTATAGAAGAACATTACCATGGAACTGACCATGATAATGAAATATTGTGATAATTCCCACCCATTTAATAGCATTCAGAGGACAAAATCCAGATGTCTTGTATTCTATGTTGAAACGTCCTTGATACTGTCATGAAAATGAGTCAGAATATGGTGAAATGTTGGTGAGTCATGCTGGATTTAAGTTTTTGTTCAGTTAATGTTTAGGAATGGAACATTGCTATTTTACCATGGTGTTATTTTCTGATACCAAAACTGAAATCCTGAACATCCTACAATACTTTTTATTTAATAAAAGCCTCATTAAGCATCATTCTGGGCGAATAAATTTCACCTTTGAATTTTCACGTTAATGAATTTGTGTCCCCAGCTGTACTGTACAGGAGACTAAATGACTTTTTTTTATTGCAGATTAATAAATAGAGCAAGAGGTGGCATGGTACACAGTCAGTCGAGAGGTGGGATTTATGGTCCTGCATGTAGCCACACATACTTTGGTAGGTGATGCAAAAAACAAAAACCAACAAGAATTGTTGCTTGTGGGCTCCCCCTACAGTTGGGAAGTGTAGTACAATGTTTGAGACACCCCTAAAGGACAAGCTTTTCTGGATAAGCTAAGAAATTAGCACTGCCAATGAAAATAAAAGAAGTATGTGGACTGATGTAGTATGTATATTAGATTATATTAGATTTTACATGAATTTGACTTGTATTACACATCGTTACTGAATTCTTGCAGGTGTTATTCTGCCTGGTTCACCAGAGTGAAGCACAGTTAGCAGCATGACAAAATGTCTATCTAAATGTAGGCTATCATGCTCACACTACTCTCACCTGCCCCAGAGAAGGACCACACAGCTAGCATCATCTTATCACACTGTGTGAAAATCGGATCAGATCGGATTTCCTTTTTTCCAATTCTGTACTGATGTTGGTCTGATACCTATACCCACCACTACTGTTTCACTCTCTCACATTTTTCAGCTTCATATGACCAGCTCATTTTGACCAGCTTGATTTTTAATAAACATTAGTCATACAGTCAAAGCTGTTTGTCTACACTTTTTTTTTTCTTTGCAGCAATATGTGTCTTCTCAAGGTCAGCCTCATCCCGCTGTTAGCAGCATCCACACTCCTTCCTTCTTCCTCTCTTTAGACTGGGATAGGAGATGATGGTAGCTTGCGTCCGGTGTCATGACCTCAGAAGGAGACTAGCTGTATGCTTTGTCCTCTTGCTCTTATTAGCTGCAGCATAAAGAGTCTCTGGTAAGTCAGGGAGGCAGCAGAGCATTAGCAACAGAGGTCTGCTCAGTTTACTGCGCCTCTGAGCTCAGTGCAGCATGATGACCTCCTCGTGCTGGCCACACACGAATGCCAGACAGGCTCAGTGTTGGATATCTCAGCCAGAATCTGAAATGGCTTCTTGTTCTGTAATACAGCAATCACACATTGGGGCCTGCTCGATTTATAATCACTAATTGATTGCAATATTAGTGATGTTAACTGACTAATATTTATCATTGCTTTAAAACATTTGTTGACAGGTTTATGTTGCTGCACTATTTGTCCAAATGTTTGTGGAGTTTAATCCGCACCCATTACTGCCACAGATGTGCAAATGCAGACACACAATTTACTAATCCGTATAGAGAAGTACCACCACGTCTAATGTTGGCACAACATCTAATGCCAGGTGTGGGTTAGAAGGTAATAAGGCCCCTCAGCATTGAGCTGTAGAACCGTAGAAACTGTGTTCTTTGGAAGGATGGTGCTAGAGCCGGTACTTTTGGGATGAGCTTGGGATGATGTGCAGTGATGGTCATTCAACTTCCCCATCCCTGTTCTTTTTTCTGAATGCAGTCAAATCCTAACAGCAAGTGGAAGCCTTCCCTAGACAGTAGAGACAGATACTTACATTTACATTTACATTTGCAGCATTTATCAGACGCCCTTATCCAGAGCGACTTACAAAAGTGCTTTGCTGTTCACTTAGAACATCCTTAGCTAGTAGACAAGGAATCTAGAGATTCCTCACGCTTAGATCCTGTTGAAACAAAAGTCTTTATGGAGTTAAATACTCCTGAAACAGATGAGTCTTCAGTCTGCGTTTGAAGACAGTGAGGGACTCAGCTGTTCAGACTCCCAGGGGAAGTTCATTCCACCATTTTGGTGCCAGAACAGAAAAGAGTCTGGATGCATGTTTTCCTTGCGTTCTGAGGGATGGTGGGTCAAGCCCAGCTGTACTTGAAGCTCAAAGGGCTCTTGGTACAGCTCGAGTTTTGACCATTCCCATCATGGATGGAGGGGCTGGTCCATTTTTGGCTTTGTAGGTCAGCATCAAGGTTTTGAATCTGATGCGGGCAGCTAGAGGGAGCCAATGAAGGGAACCTAGCAGAGGAGTTACGTGACTGAATTTAGGAACATTGAAGATGAGCCGCGCTGCTGCGTTCTGGTTGCAATGGTCTGATGGTGCACATAGGAAGGCCAGCCAGTAGGGAGTTGCAGTAGTCTAGTCTTGAGATGACAAGAGACTGAACAAGCCCCTGAGTGGCCTCTCTAGACAGAAAAGGTCGAATTCTCCTGAAAGCAGGTTTAACTCAGGGGTGAACAACTCTAGTTCTGGAGGTTCAGATTCAACTCATTAGTCAATTAGCATGCAAAGTAGATGTGTTTGTGTAGGCCAACTACCAAACTTTACTAGAGACCTGCTTTCCAGGACTGGGTTGGTGCACCCCTGTCTTAACCTTTAATATCTTTGTTTTCAGAGGAACCAAAAATGAGCAGATGTCATAATATGTTTGCTGAAAGTTTATCCCCCTCCTAAATATTAGCAAGTGGAACTTTTTGTAATGCACTTTATGACTAATAGGGTGTAGCTTCACGGTCAGTGTCTGATTCTCCCTTCATGGCTTATTCTGCTTTTCACTTTTTTTTCAGAAAAACAGGTTTTGTGGGACCTCAAACGCTCATCCACAAAGTAGACAGTGAGCTTTAAAGTGGAAAGGCATGCTGCACTGTGCTATAAAACACTATACTGTGTTCTTTTAGCACCGCAAAGTATGGCTTATCAGTACGGACGGGTATCTGTATCAGGCTGATACCAGTAGAAAGTGCTGGATCAGATATCAGATGGGGAAAAAAAGAATGAATCTGATCCAGTCCTGTAACAACCCTGTTGACAAAAACAACAGCCTATCTTACTCATGTTGATCAAACTGGATACGTTAGTAGACTGACTTGGTGCTTGACCTGCAAGGGTACATTTTTGTTTGAGCTTCATGGTTTTACTGGTCTACCAGAATGACCAAACTGACTAAGTCCAGGATTACCAAGCTCTATGGCCAAGAATGACCAAGCCTATTCATCAACACAACCAAGTTGGTCATTCTGGTCATGCTGGTCCTTCAGTATGACCAGCTTGACCACACTGGTTTACCAGCTTTACCATATTAGGCAGCCAGTATGATCAGCTTACTGGCAAGCTTGATCAAGCTGGTCATGCTGCTGGACAAACTAATCCTCTAACCATCTTGACCATCAAGAACCAGTTTATCTGAATCCACCTACCATCAAAAGCTGTATATGTTCTATATTCATAAATATTCTGTATTTACTGAATTTACCTGAGTGTAAAAAATACCATTGTTAGCTTAATGCATTTAAAACCCTTATAAACTCTTT
This sequence comes from Acestrorhynchus altus, assembly GCA_034509495.1. Lineage (NCBI taxonomy): Eukaryota > Metazoa > Chordata > Actinopteri > Characiformes > Acestrorhynchidae > Acestrorhynchus > Acestrorhynchus altus. The sequence continues at coordinate 10,006,240 of CM067522.1, read as the reverse complement.
TCTGTCAGAACACAAAAGAGTCTGGATGCTTATCTTCCAAGCATCTTTAGGGATGATGGGTTTGCATCATGGGTCGAGATCACTGGTCATTCATAACTACACCAACCATGTAGCAACACCACAGCAGCCACTTAGCACACTTTAGCAACCAATAGCTATACCATAGCAACAATGTTGAGCTGCAATCACACTCTGTTTCTCCAGGGACAATATTTAGATGGTTTCAAGACGAGTGTAGTTTGCTATTACAAACTTGGTTTCAAATGGATTGAGGTATCAAATAGTACAATTTGAAAGAGAAATCTCCCTCTTTAAAATCTGAACCCGTACTGCACAGGCTTTTCATCTTGGAGAGGAAGTTAGAGAAACAGCTTAACAAAAATGTACTGGTCAGTCCCATGACTGAGCATAAGTCTGTAAGTTACAGACCAGTCTTGAGAAGAGATCTAAGTTGAAATGATATGCCTCTAGAGCAGTTTTCTACTTGATTACCAGTAGAATATAGTTGTTGACTCTTATAGAAAGTGCTTTATTTAAAAATAATTTTATTTTATGCTTTATTTAAATCTTTATTTTTTAATTATTAAAATTTAAAAAGGTGGTATTTTGTGATCTATGATATATAATGCAGTAAATGAGTTGTTTTCCTCTGTGTATTGTAGGATATTACTGAAGCTAGTGTGCTACTGTGCAGTGCATTCTGCTGCATTAACACCCCCCCTTGCCATAAGCGGGTGCGTCTGTTTTGGTATTTGCTGCACATGTAGGAATTCCTAATCAGCATCCTGATTTTTTCTGCCACCTCTGCAAAGTGTTCAAAGGGACAGTGAAAACTGGGCCAAGCTGACGCTCACCAAGCGGAAAAGTCCCAGAGAGGATCAAATTGAACTGCGTTGTAACCCTGAGCCTACATTTTCTCTTCAGATGAAAGCTTACAACGTCAGCAGCAACCTGCAGCGGCTCAGGTGGACAAACAGATCGAGGTGGAGGCTGTGTTTAGTGAGTGAGTGGGCGTGTTTTCTCTGGGTTAAGTTTGTTTGTGTAGCGTGAGGCCTCTGGGGTCAGGCTTGGCTGGGGTTATTCCCCTTCTGCCTGGGGATTAACGTAGTCTCATTTCTGGAGCAGCTGATCAGAGGGCTAGCCTGTATATTTGCCTCATTCACAGAGTGTAAGATGATAAGAATGGTGGAGGCTTGAGGGCAATGAGGGCAAGGTCTGAGCAGTGCAGCCTTTGCACTTTGTTGTACTTGCTCCTGGAGATGCTTAATCACAGAGATTTATAGAGTATTCTCGTATTATCAAATGAAGACAGTCTAACAATGCAGATTGAAGTAGTATGAAGTCATTGTAACACCAGTGTGAAGTCCAATTTAGTTTAATGAGCATTTGTAACAGTACTATTTTTCAGGAATGATGTTAATGTTTCACTGGACACATTTCTGCTTGCCTTATTTGTATAGAGCAGTTATCTGAGTCTAGCCTGTTAACTGATCTATTAACGTCTCTTAAACCAGCCTGCCTGGCACCAACAACACTGAAATCACATTTTCCCCATCTTGATTGATGATGTGAACATTGCCTAAAGCTGCTGGCTTGTGTCTACATGATTTTATGCATGTACAGGTCTCCATAAATGTTCAGACAGTGTTTGTTTATTATTATTATTTCTTTTTCTTTTTCCCAGTATTCCCCCAAATTTGGAAGTGCTGGTTAGCCAACCCCATTAGAACTTTTCCCCTATTACATATAATGCTCCAGACACGAGGAGGGTGAAGACAAGCACATGCTTCCTCCAATTCATGCAAATCCTTCCACCTTTTTTTTTCAAACTACTGCCATTGTATCAATGCTGGGCAGCCAGTGTGCTCAGAGGAAAGCAAGGGGAACCCCGCTCCGATATAATGGCTAAGAGACATCTGTGCTGACCTGCATTGCATTGGGTGTGATGTGGGGAGAGAGTACCATCTACCCACCCCAATAGAGCATGGCTAATTTTGCTTTCTCTGACTCTGGTTGCCGATGGCAAGCAGCATGATTTGAACCTGCGATCCTTGGATCATAGTGCTTGCATGTTAAAACTGAGTATTGTTTACAATGAACATTGAAAGAAAACATTGTTTTTTTCTGTTTTAAAGTGCTTGCATGTTAAAACTGAGTATTGTTTACAATGAACATTGAAAGAAAACATTGTTTTTTTCTGTTTTAAACAAAATAACAGTTATCATTTAACAGTTACTGTTCAAACCTATACCACAGTGTTTTGCCAATTATATTATGAAAGAGGGTTAGAGATTCATTTCCTTAATTTTTCCTCCCCTCCTACATTTATAAATGGCCTACTGAGTATGTGTTAAGGCTGCAATGACATCATATTCAGTGTGTTTAAAGTACACTGTACACAGGTTCAGTACATTTCCACTGAAGCTGTCTGCAGGCATTAGTGTCCCCTCATTAAAAAGTCAACAGAGAGGGCTTCTTTACCAGCATTAATCTGATGTTTCGGACCTTAATGACCCTTCTCTCAACTGAACTTGCTCCCAATTATCTTTTCACGGTCCACTCATTAAAGTCATGGATGGAAGGCTTAGACTCTGTTGCTACTTTAAGAACATTTTGATCTTATTCTCTTATGTCCATATTTAGTGCAACTTGCACTGAGGAGTTCACAATGATCTCAGAAGCCTGGGTGAGTCTTGCCAGGCGTGAAGAGGAGATGAACCCAAAAGTGCTTGGATGATTTGTTCCCACTTGGAACAATGTTGGCGTTTCAAAAATAGGCTGCATAGAAAGCCTTGACTCCTTGATGCTGTTCAGGAATGTGGTAACTATCCTGGCTTAAAAACAGTTCTGATGTTGTCTGAGTCTGAGTTCCTTCTTTTAATAGGAGGGAAGGCATGACTGAAGGAAATGAAAAGGCAAGTCATGATAATTAGCGAATCAGGTCATAAGTAATCTGGCATTTATAAAAAGACTATACCGTGCAGTGGTTCAGCATTGGTTAACAAGATGTAACTTGCTAAGGGCCAGTTCACCAAATATTATTTGTTGTATGTTGAGATATATATATATATTTATATGTTATGCATACATTGAGTATACATTGATTAGACTTCCCATATTGGTGAAGCTCTACACGTTAATTGAAATGACATTCCAAGCAGCTCCTGTTTTTGTGCTGTTTATCCAGTTACGTACACTGGTTGATGCTATTTACAGGTTCTAATCTTAATCTTGTTGAGAATTTTAGAAGTGCTGATGAAACCCAGCTCTCAGAAATGTGTAACTTGATGTAATAACAGCAAACCATCTTATTGCACTACCCCGTGGGTGTGTTGTCTGATTTATTTTGGCATTTAGTGAACTTTCTCCTGTTTTATTAGAAAATGAAAATTAATTCAGCTGTATTATGAGGTTTTGCATCCATGTGCTTGGTTCATTGTTTGTCTTAGTGAAACATGTTTAGCTTTAGGGTGTGAATCTGCTGAGGCTGTTGTTTTAATTTGACTGCGTCTCACTTGACCTGACAAGTCTTGTGACGTAACAAATTGCAGATGGAAAATTCTGCAGTTCCTTCCATCACACTTCTCTTCTTTTTGTTGCTGTCAGACAAAGTATGCTACTGAAATATCACCCTTAACACAAGTGACTTATCAGGGTGTAGCCCGGTATGTTTGCTGTGACTGAGAGGCCTCTACTTCATGATATGTGCTTCCTGGGAAGGTCATTATGTTTAGTCCTGTACTGAACAAGATGTAGAATGTTTTCGGAGACCATCATATTTTAAATACTAACAGATTGCACATGTGCTTTCAAGCCTAATATCATTTGTCCACTGGACACACTATAGTGATGGAATGTCTGTCCAAGTTCTAAATCCAGATTACAGATTTATTGCAGATTAATGGGACAGTTACAGTCTTAACTTTGTAGGACGTGATCCACGACCTCCAGCTTCGTAGTGAGGGATTACAAATTAGCTGCAACGTAGCATTGCAATAGTTCACAGACATCCCACCGGCTGTACCCATAGCGACAGTGTTGGTAAACACTCAACTACCCAGATAATTCTGTGATGAAAACATTGTGATTTTGTTTTGTAAGATCTTTCCATGTCTGCTCTCCATGTTCTTGGCAAGCAAGCGAAATTATAAGGCTGCTTCACACTGGTCAGGTGTTTTGGCCCAATCCTGTTCCATTTTCTATTGAGTTTGGAATGTCCTGATCCATTTGTTTAGCTTCCAGTCCATTCAGAGTACCTTAATGCAAAGGGTTGGCTGATACTGGTCCAAACTTTGCAGTGGATAATAGAGCCACACAATAGGGGGGCAGTTAATACTGAAGTACAATGTGTGATTTTCTGGACTGGAAATCCAGAACACATCACTAATACACAGCCGTATTTGTCCTCACGATTACACCCCAATAGACTTATGTCATTGGCTGTGTGCACAGTGTCTTGTTGTAATGCAACATTTGCTGATGTTGGATGCATCCGGTCTCACATTAAAAAGGCAGGCCTTCTGTTAAAAATCTGTTCATTTCAACACCAACATTAGTTGTCCAATAATCAAAATATTCAATATTCATTCCAGACAGTTTTGTTCTTTACTATCGCACTGCAACTGCAAATCCAGATGTAGCTAACACTAGCTAAATTACCGAAGCAGTAATTACCGTATTTTCCAGACTATAAGCCGCTACTTTTTCCCCACGCTTTAAACCATGTGGCTTATAACGAGGTGCAACTTTTATTTCTTATATATGTTATTTTCCAGCTTGCATCTTATATTCGGGTGCGGCTTATAGTCTGGAAAATACGGTAATCTGTCAGCATTGTGTAATCTGCAGGCATGAAGATACTTGTCTAAAACATATCAAGGAAGCTATTCTGTAGATGTAGTGTACCAGATAACATCGGAATCCACATAAACGAGTCTACACTATCTTTGTGAGCTTTGACACAACAATGTGCCTGGAACATGTGTTTTTTCTATTTAGCATTGCACTGAGAACTGTAGCTGTGAAGAATACATTAGCCTTATAGTCCTTCAGCGAGCCCTCCTACAGAATGGTTTGCCCCACGGTTAGTTAACCATGCTGAGAAATTCAGTGTGTGTAAATTTTGTCCATTACAAGGGTGCTGAATCCCTGCAAATTTACTTGGCATGGCTATGCAGCTTGTAAGCGTTCCAACTTGCTTAATTTGGTTTAAACATGATTTTATTGATTAGTGTAAAATTATGTCTGCACTAAAGCTGGCTTCCTGGTGTATTAGTATGCCTCTGATATCAGTTTCCACACAATTCATGTCCGATCTGTTTTTGCTTTGCATCTGCATTGGAGGTAATATAAACTGCCCTTATTCAAATTCTGTAGCTGACGGGTACATTTTCAGAGGTTATATGGGTTTAATCTGGCCTAATAAAGCTAATGATCCATTAAAATATACTTGGACCAGTTCCTGTACTTATCTTTCAGGTGAGGTGGTCAGTTTAGGTCAATTCCTCAACTCTTGGTACTGATGAAACACCACCCTTTATTAAAAGCACCTCCAGCATAGTTCCTGATAGTCATTTGGCAAACCGGCTGCCATAGTGTTTCACCACATTCTGTCCTTTGGCTCATTGCTGCATTGCTCTGTTGCCAAATAGAGAGTGAAACAGGAGTGGACAGCAGGTCCTCAATCCAGCCCAAAACTAGGCTTGAACTTTGTCCTACTGTACTGCGCCAGCATATGTATTGTACTTGCAGATGGGAGTGGTTTTCTGTCTGGCCTGAATTTGCCTGATATTTGCAAGCCATTTTGCACTCTAATGTCCAGCTCCTTTGCTTTGGCTGGGACTCATTGATGGGTAAATCCATTGACAATTGCAGTGATTGCTGGAGTGGATGTCTTTTACACAATGTTATGGTAGTTTTTTTGTCCTTGAATAGTTGTGTGACTAGGGAGGAAAGTCACTGTGATATTTTATGATTTTGCAACATATACTGTGATGTTTGGAAAACATAAAGGCAGTTTAAAGTGTGTCATGGCAATAGACTGTAACAAGACTGCAAATCATGTTGTATCCAGTATGAGCCTATGAATTTAATCTTCAGTACTCCAGTACTCCTCTCATTTTTTTTTATAATTTTTGAATTATCTTAGATTATTGGTTCATTTTCCCCCGAGTGTTGGTAGTTATATGCTGTATGCATGAGCTCATTAACAAGTTAATTGTTATTGTTGCTGAGGTCAAACACAAGAATACTGTGACCTCAAATATGATATAACTACTGTGCACATATTACACTGCTCCACACCCATTATGATGTTGGAATGCCCTTATAAAATGAACACTCAGTTAACAGAGTACAGCCTTACTTATTGAGTATAGCCTCACTCCTCTGCTTCATTATCTTCACCGTCCTATATTAGCCCACATCAGAATCAAAACAATGATGCTGGCCCAGCTCAACTTCACTGTACTAGGGCTGTCACGACACTTATTTTTGGACAATTGTCCTGGAAATAATTGCATTAAATTATTTTGGTTATAATAATATACAAGAATAATAACCAACAAGACCAACAAGCTTTTGTTAATTGTGTATTTCCAGAGATTGGAATTAGAATATATAATGATAAATATCCTATTCAAATGAAACACATCAAATTAAAACACCTGCTTTTAGACAAAGTCATCAAGTGTTTGTTCACTTTTGCTACATTTGTAACATGTTCACACACTGGAGATGAAATGCGGCTTTGAAATGAGTCAGTTTGGACTTACTCTTCTAAACTTTCTCGATGGATTTGTGCAGTTTGGAAAAACAGCAGATATCAGTGGACACTATTCCCAGGAGCTGGATATTAAAAAAAAGTTTAATAGAATTCTGAATTTTATGCATTGTTACATTCACAGTGGAAAGGTATGATTACATATTGTGATTGTCAGTATAATCTGTGATGCGGGAAGTGGCAAGAGGTCTCCTGATGTATTTATGTCCAGTCTTGACGTCTCTGATATATTCGGTGATTGGTTACAGAATCATCTGCATATTGCAGACTCCTGTGATATCATTCCTGTGTCACTAAAATGGTTAACGCACTTTAAATTGGATTGTCTTTCATCACACCCCATTTCTGTCAGGTAGCACTGCTGCTGCGTAGTGGCACAGTGACCCAGGGTAAGTTCTGGGTTGATGCTGCGAATTGGCTGCTTGCCTCTACAGTTTAAATCAAATATGGCTGATCTGTATGTGTGCCACTGTCTTTCTTGTTTGTGTTTGTGTATGTATAGGAAGCAGATGGAGAGGACAGACTGGGGCTTCCCAGTGAAGGGGAAGGAGACTTGGAGGGCGACTGTAAAGCAGACACTCCAGATGCACCACCGTCCACTGACAACACTCCAGAGTGTCTCAACAAAGCCCTTGAGGGCCTGTCTTCCAGGTAACCCTCACACCTTGCTCAAGGACACATTTTCTAGACAGCCCCTTTACCACCAACAATTTTCTCTTTTTTCTTTCTCTTTCTCTTCCTCTTTCTCTTTCTCTTTCTCTTTCTCTTTCTCTTGATCCAAACTATAGTTAATCAGTCAGGACATACTGTTATAATTTGGACATGCGGTTACACAGTCCAAGCTGGAAGGGTGAAGGCTGTTGTGTAATTTCGTACCAACATCCATCATCCATCCAGTAACTGGCAGTTCTGCAGATAGGAATGACAATAACTTGACTACAGTAACTCAGCTGAAACTGCGAAAATCAACCTTGAATACTCAGTATGTCTAAACTTGAGGCAGGTCAGCTCAAGTTCACCAAAACTGAACTGCTTAAGACTGGATAAACATTGCCTGGTCTGATGAATCTGAACAAATTTGACACCTGAATGAATCCATGGACCTAACCTGCCTTATGTCAACAATCCAGGCAATTGGAGTTTGTGTAATAGTTAGAGCTGTTGCTACTATTTACCAGTGGCAAAGTGAGACAGCTTTGCTATTAGTAAAAGATCTCTTCTCTCAAGCTCTCTTCAAACCCTGACCGCAGTGACCTCTTCTAGCCTGCATGATCTTGGCTGTGGCTACATTAAGAAAGCATCAGTTATGACAGTTTGTGAACATTTTAGAATTTTCTATATTTCTGCCTTCTGTCTATAGTCCTGCCTATCTGCTTGGAGGAATATTAGCCCATTCCACCATACCAATCATCTTCAGTTCTGTTATGTTTTTAGGTTCCCTCCCATTAACTGGTTGCCTCGGGTCTTTCTGCAACATTTATTTTGGATTAAGGTCAGGACAATTCCAGGGCCATTCCAAAACATTAGCATTAATTATTCCTTTTTAACCATTCCTTGAGAGAATGACTTGTGTGGTTAGGGTTGTTGTCTTGCTACATGACCAATATTCTCTTGAGATTCAGCTCACGGACAGTTCCTGGCCTTCTTGGACAGATGCAGCAAAACAGACACAAACCAAGACACTACCACCACATTAATATGAGCATGTGAGAAAGGACTTTAGTTGCTTAGAAGTTACCATGGTTACTCATGCAATGTTTTTGATCTTTTTTGGTGGACCACTTCTGGGGAGGAAAATAGTTGTCTTGAATTTCCTCCATTTGTTGGTGTCTAAACCCAGGAGCATCAACAAGTCTTCTTCTGAGGTCCGCAGAAATGTCCTTTGTTAATACCATGTTACACATGAGATTTTTATAGATCCCTTTTCATTTAAATGAAACAGGGAACCCACTCACACCTGACTGCCATGAATTAAACATCTGACTCTGAATTTCACACTCAAATAATCTGCTAATCCTAAACGTTCCCTTACTTTTGCCTCTCAAAGATATGTAATATTGGATCATTTTCCTCAACTAAGGAATGTAATATAGTAATATTTTAGTCTCATTTGTTCAGTTTGGTTCTCCATTTAAGTGTCATTTTTTTGGTCACATTTATGCAGAAAGTCAAACAAGGTTCACAAATTTCAAGCACCACTTCAAAATAAAATGCACATTTACCACAAGAAAGTCTCTGTAATTATAGAATGCACACTCAAATTAGATTCCCTGGACGTGAAATGGGATTCTTAGTGGACTGGTTTCACCTGTTCAATCTGCTGATAACTGAAAGCTGAAACCAGTGTCACAAAAACCCTTCCAAAATGGCTTTGACATTTACTGTACACTGTTGGTGGTCATCTCAGCATGAGCTTATCGCCACTAATTACTGTTTTTTTATTAACGACATTAATCTCTGGGCAATACTTTATCCTATCCAGGACAATTTGCATCTGGTGTTCTCTACTCCTGTTGCTCATTTTGCCAAGAAAGCCATTTAGATTCAAATCAGCATCACAGCAGAACTGGCATTTGATATGATATTGATGGTGAAATAAGGGAGGCAATTGGGCAGCAGAGCCCAAAGGGGATTAATGGGGGATCTCCACTGAGGGGGCTGAGCTAATCCTGCTTGGCTTTCCTGCTCTGCTGGTGGGGATTTGCTACAGCCTCCCTGTAGAAAATGCACACAGGCTTGTTTTAAATGCAGTGTCATTGTGTCATATGTTGTATATTATATATTGTATTTCATTAACTAGGACTCCCCACATTACATGTATGTCATCAATGCTGGGAAGGTGAAGGCTGTCACGTTCTTCCTCTGAAACACTGTGTCACTGCATCTTTTCAAACTGCTGTAATTCAGTGTTAGTAGACAGCTTAAACATGCTTGGAGGAGAACAATAACTGCCTATTCCATGTTGCACCAGCTAATGGGGGCACAGGGGATATCCTACCCACCGAGACAGAGTAAGGCCAGTTCTTTAGGCCACAGATTGCTTTGACATCTCTGGGGATCTAGTCTATAAATTTGCAGCCTATGCATCTTGTACATCTTGCTGGATTTTCAAGAAGTCTGTAAATTGTTCCCATACTTTGTAGAAACTCTGTAGCTTCCCCTTGGTACTCTCATTTATGTACTTGTTTTTAATACAGATTCAATAAAAAAAAATGGGTTGCTGACTCCTGGTCTTTGGTTTTATCCATATGGAAGTTAAAATCACCAGCTAGGATCAGTTAGATATAATTGGAAAACAGTATTCTTTTCTGATGATATTGTGCATATTGTGAGTACTTCATACACACTGATCATGTGTATGTTTTACCACAGCATATTCAGGCTTGGTTAATTAAAAATAGGGCAGTCATAGGCAGTGTGCTTCATTGGCAGTGGCTGCAGGCATGCTGTTAACATTGGTGGCAGCTGTTGTAGGGGATGTGCCTCAATTACAGTATACTTTTCAGTTTAAGATATATTTAGTGTTTGACCAGGCATTTGCTCAGGATAATGTTGCCATGGCCGGCTTTGTATTTTGGGAATTGTTACTTGGTAGCATTGACAACTTGGTCGGTAGCCTTTCAAGTACTGCCCTAGTCAGAATTTCATGATTAATGGACCTAGGGCTGGGTGATGTATCGATATTTATATTGATATCAGCATATAAACAAAGTGAGATTATGGGATGAGGTGATATTGTTTATATTGCATTTGAAAGTTTTTAAACAACATTCTGTTTTATGTTGTAATAACCTTTTTTTGCTCCTTTTTTCCAAGTTTCAGGGTTTAAATATAGTTAAAAAGGGGCGTCCTTGTTCTTTCCACATTATATTTTTATCGTATATCACCATTCAGCTAAAATATGTAGGCATATGACTTTTTGTCTAGATCATCCAGCTGTAATGGACAAATAGAAATTCTACAAATTTAATTGTATATTTTTTAATTTGTTAGTTTATTGCACATTTCCTCACATTTATGTCTTGAAAATGAACAAAAACAAGCACAAACGCACACTGCAGAGGTCCTGTCTGGAAATGCTTGAATAGAGGCAGCTGCCCTCTCCACACTTTTTGATGACTCAGCACTCTCTCTCTCTCTCTCTCTCTCTCTCTCTCTCTCTCTCTCTCTCTCTCTCTCACTCTGTCGCTCACTCTCACTTCCTCTTCATTGACAGCTTCCCTCCTCCTCTCTCCAGTTTCCTGTATGAGTTGTGGCACCTGTCTTCTGTCCCTTTCCAAGCAGTCGGGATGCTTTATGGTTCTGTCCAATAACTCATATCTTTTATGGAACTCCCTTTGTTCCCTTTATGAACACTATCACTAGACTGTGAATGAATGGGTGCTTGCTGTGGAGAATTGTGACTCCATTGACAGACAAACACACACACACACACACAGACACACACACACACACACACACACACACACACACACACACACACACACACACACACACACACACACACACACACACACATTCCAGGAAATCAACAGAGCAGTATATTGTATTGACCTTCCTGTTAGTTGCAAACTGATTTGAAGGCCAAATCACAGGCTGTTAATTGTGCAGTTGGAATGCCTGCTTTGACTAATGGTTTTGGGTGTGTACAGTAACAAATTCCACAAATCACAGTGGAAAGTGTGGTTAAGGTTTGTCCCTAAAGTGGTAAATAGCAGACATCTTTCGGGTGGTATGATTGAAATGAGATCAGAGTGGGTAGGAGGTTTGGCAGGAGCATGAGGCATGTTATAAAGGTCAGGCGTTTTCTTCAAGGGTTGGCAGTCGGGTGACTAATGAGTAGTAGAGACACAATTTAAAAATGGATGTGATCTGTTAAACTCTCTGAAGCACTCACACATTTCAGAATGGCTCTATGTCCATTTGTCCAATTCAGCACCTGTCTATAATAACTCTACCCCTGTAGAGAAGGGGTTCGCCAGAAATATAGAGAAGCTATTTCTGGACTATGAATTTAGATTTGAACAAATCTAAATCAACATTGAAAATTGAACAAAGTTTACCTGTTGCTTTCTAAATGGTGAACTTACTGATCTTACTGTGACTTCATCAATATCAGCTTTAGCAAATATTTGTCAGTAACTTGACCAAAATAAATGGGACAGATTTCTGTGGCCCTTTATTTTTGCTGTTGATGAATGATTTGTTGTTTATGACCTACTTACTATAACGATACACTATATCTAAACACAGTTCCACAGCTGAGTGCTTGGGGGCTTTATACCCCACTAGGCTTTATACCCCACTAGGTTCACATTTACCTATTATATTTGCAGTACTTCTCTAAAAGGACTAGATAAGCTGTGTGTGCATTTGCATATCTGTGTCAGCAAATGGGTGCAGATTAAAATAGCTGAAAACTTTTATTAGAAGGGTTGTCCACAAACATTTGGACATATGTTAGCTGGTAGTATGTTGAATACATTATTAGTGGGGGGTCTAGTATCTAGATTCTAAACTCTAGAAACACCAATCTAAAGGACTGTGATCCAGTTTTATTTGTCTCTTTGCTGTTTTTACAGATGGAAGAACTGGTGGATACGGGGGATTTTGTCACTGACGATGATCGTCGGCTTTTTTCTCATCATCTATTTGGGACCCCTTATGCTTATATTTGTTGTAAGTACACATTCAGTCTTTACCTCTAAAGCAGCACTTTTGTCTCTGCTAGACCCTGGATTTGAGGTGTGAAATATCATGCTGCTCAATGTATTTTTAAAGTGATCTTTCATTGGGTCACTAAAGGTTGTGTGTCCGGCAGGGGAATCTCTTGGATGATTTGCAGGCACTTAATATAGAATTTCTCAGGGGAGGTTTCTTCTGAGGATCAGCAAAATAAAAGATGGCACTTTATTTAGATAGCCTACTGTCATTTTCACCGTCTGAGTTCCACCAGATGGATCTGTAGTTTTATCTATACAGACATATTCATATAAAGTGCAACTAAATCATTTACTGATGTTTATATATAAAATAGCCCTGTTTTATTAAACTGATGATTTGGTAAAAATTAGCAGTAGTTTTTTCTGTATTGCATTTCTGTGTGGCATCCTTTGCCACAGCTGTATTGTCCGCTCGTTGGCCACTGAAGGTAGCATCCTAGCTGGTCCCATGAATGCTTGATTAATAAATCGAATAAATCTGGCAACCAGGCAGGTCAAGACAGTGTTGCTATATGACAAAGACATTCCTGGGAAACCTTTTTGCTTTGTGTGGATGAACATTATGTTGCTGTTGGGAGCTCCTGCCTCCCTTTATAAACTGCAGTGACTCCTCTGTCATGGATTAGATGACTTCCACGGAACTGTTCTCTAGACAAGCCTTACTGGTGTTGTTGCTGAGTTCAGTAGTCCTCTCTGCAGCTGAAAGTTGTAAACCTCGTAAAGGTGAGGTATCCTGTAGCTAACAGGTTAAGACGAGCTACCCCTTAGCTAACGTGTTAAGGGGAGCTACCCCTGAAATGAACAGGGATCTGCCTTGAAAGCGGAGGTCTCAGCTGTTCAGTGGCATCTCAGCATAAGAAGGATGCTGCACAGTCGTGCCTGACAGCCTGTGGGTCTGTGGCCTCTTCTAGAGACCCCCACCCTAAATACATTGTGTGCACGGGTGTCAAGCACACTCCAGCCTCACTAACCAGCCCGGATAGTTGTGCTCACTGTGTTACTATGTCAGCAGTTGCCCTGGAGAGACTGCCTTAAAGGCAGTGTCTTGGGCACTGAGAAGGCCACCAAACCCTCTCTGCAAAAGGCTTCTTTATTAAGAAGGTTGAATCCCTCATCATGCAGTTACTCGCTGCTGAAGGTGGAGAGCAGAATGAGGATGGTGAGGATGTTCAGGCTCTTTCATACTTACTGTGGAAGGAATCACGGGAGGATGAGGATACTGATGCAATCCTACGGTCAGATCAGATGGTCAGGCCCACTAGTGCCCTTAAGGAAGTATGCATTCAAAATGCTGACTCCCAACACTCTGTCATTCTATTCGTCCTGGGGAATGGATCACCACGGTTGATTTACAGGATGCTTAGTGTCACATAAGCGTCCATCCCGTTCGGGCTGAGTCTAACACCACAGGTTTTCACCAAGACTGTGGAAGCTGCTTTAGTCCCCCTTAGAGAAGCTGGTCTCACGATCTCCGTTGATATAGACCTATAGATCTTTTTTTCTCCCCCTTCTAACAGCTGGGAGGTAGAAATTCGTTTCCCATCTCATAATTTTGGGATTCATCATAAACCGCACAAAGAGCTCTTTAGTGCCCAGTCAGGAGGTGATTTATCTGGGTCTCAGGATATATTCAGGCTCTTTTCGAGCATCTCTCTCAGACACTCTCTCGAGCTCTTTCTCTCAGACACATCCTGACCCTCTTTCGTGGAGGGCACTCTGTACCATTCAGAACATGTCTCTATTAGGCCTGATGGCTTCCACCATATCAGTGATCCCCCTCGGCCTGCTCAGAATGAGGGATGTCCAGCGCTGGATTTCCACACTGCGCTTATGCCCTCTTTGCCACTCACACCATCCTGTCAAGGTGACAGCGAAATGTTTAGTGGCTCTGCGATGGTGGAGAGAACATGCAGTTCTCAAATCAGGTTCTCCACTTTACGTGATATCAGTGAGGAAGGTGGTGACATTAGATGCATCATTCACTGGACGGGGGGGAAATTGTGAGGGCAATGCGATCAATGGCACATGACCATCAAACATCAGGGTGAGCATAGAAATTTATTTCATATAAATAGAACTTTCTTATATTTGTATGAAATATATTCTTATATTATTTTCTTATTCTCACGTACCAGCAACCTTCTCCAGAGTAAGAGAGAAAAGGTAGTCTCTCATTCTGGTCGCTCCGCACTGGCTGTGGAGACTTACTGTCTCAAGCCCACAGACAAATTTTTCAAAACCCCACTCGGACCACCTGGCACTGTGGTACTGGACCATGAAATGTTAAACCCGAACCTATGAATCTTCCTGATGATGTCATTGAAAAAATCCAAAGTGCAAGATCCATGGCCACGCGCACACTGTATGACAGTAAGTGGAGTGTGTTTGAGGGCATGGTGTGAGCAGAAAGGTGTCATTTCCTTTCACTGCTGGTTCAGGTGTGCTGTGCTTTTCACAAAGCTTGCTAGATGAACACGGGTTGTGCGGCCTGAACCAAGAGCTTTCCTAAGACTGATCAGCTCTGTGTGTTTTGGCCTGCTTCATCCCCCAGGGGTCTCAGGGCACACTGTACATGAGGAGTGGCTGCGTCATGGGCTCTCTTTAGGGGCATTTCTGTGCAGGACATTTGTGCCACGGCCAGCTGGGTTTAACCACATCATTTTATTAAGCACTATCGTTCGCATGTAACTGCGCCATCACTGGCCCATTTTTCCTCCATGTGGAAACTGCATTGACATAGACTTCTGCGTATGTTGCCATCACCTTGGTGTACGCAGACATCACAACACGGGGTCCGTCGTGCCAGTCAGTTCAGAAAGCAATATCTTTCCCATAGTGAGATTCATTTTGCTAGGGAAGAGCATGCTGGAGAATGGGCGGCACAGTTTATGAAGGGGGGTGGGAGCTCCTGAATCATGATTGTGATTGGTCTGTCAGTTGGCACTGCCCGATGTGGTATCATTGGTGCTTGCATGGTCGGTCACACAGAGGGCATTTCTCATAGTGAGACACTTCTGTTCGAGAGAACCAGGGTTACATCAGAGTCATGAATAGCAGTATATCTGACAATTTAGCAGGTCTGTTTGCATGACTGTAGATTATATACATTAGCCTCATAGCATATAGCATGAGTGCAAAAGAGGGTCTTTTTTGAGACCAAACGCACGCTGGCTAATAAACTACAGTTATGCTAAAGGGTAAACAGTATACATTGTATTTTCCATTGCATTAGGTCTAAAAGCTCCAAGCTGAATGGGCATTTTCAGAAGAACTGGCTTACGAACACTCTCTCAGCTTGATCCATAACAGTATTCATATGCCTGCTTTGTGTTTTGCAGGTTATGAGTGTTCAGATTAAATGTTTCCAAGAAATCATAACCATTGGCTACAGAGTGTACCATTCCTATGAGCTGCCGTGGTTCAGAACACTCAGCTGGTGAGTAATGTGAAAATCACATTTTTCTCTCTGTCTCAGTTTCTCTCTTTTTCTGTTTCAGTGTCTGTGAACCACAAACAGGCTTTTGGTCCCTCTACAGCTCACCTCTGCTCATAGATAAACTAGTCATTAACTGGACTTGAGCAAAGTGCACTTCCAAGTTGGAGCCGTGCATAAAGTACACCCCAGTGAACTGTTTCATTCAAACACTAACGCCGCGCTGTGTTTATGACAAAGTGCTGAGATATGGGTGTGATGACTGCCGAAAACACACACAAGTTCTGAATGGATTGTAATAAAAACATGTTTCTTGCATTTCAGGTACTTCTTGATTTGTGTGAACTACTTCTTTTATGGTGAGACAGTAGCTGACTATTTTGGTGCACTCGTCCAAAGGGAGGAACCCTTGCAGTTCCTTGTGCGCTATCATCGCTTCATTTCTTTTGCGTTGTACTTGGCAGGTGAGTTTGACAGGTCAGACCAGAAACCTGTTAGTCCTAAGATCTGTGACTGGGAGAGGTTTTTTGTGCTGTACTTTAGAACAGCCAGAATCCGACTGAGCTGAGCTGTTCGTGACTAATATAAGGGGTCTTTTTTGATCATGCTTTTACTGGCTGATCACACACAATGAAAGCCTTGTGTTGAAGAATTTGGATGTGTGATAATTAATTATTCTGATAGAAATGACTGTGCAGTCCTTTTTACTTCATTCTAAGAACTAAATATGATGTCGACCGAACATGACATCATGACATTTGATTATAGTGAAGGTCTTTCTTTACTCAATTATATTATATACAGTAATGTGAAAAAGTGTTTGCCCCCTTCCTGATTTGCTGTTTTTTTGGAACATCAAACCAATTTAAATATTAGTCAAAGACAACACAAGTAATCACAAAATGCAATTTTTAAATGAAGGTGTTCATTATAAAGGGAGAAAAAAAATCCAAATCTACATGGCCCTGTGTGAAAAAGTGTTTGCCCCCTAAACCTAATAACTGGTTGGGCCACCCAGTTGGAATTCTAACTGACAAACTGGTGTGCAAACTAACGCAGGATGAAACGAATGATTTGAATGATAATGAATGATAATGAAAGATTTACCCACAAGCACTGACAGTTTACTTATGTTAGATTTATGTTATGTTACAATGATAATGTTACTATGATTTGAGCTGTTTATTTACAAGAACCTGCAGCACATTTAAGTAACTTTATTTCCCCCCTAGTTCCCTTGTTCTTTTACACCATAAACAATGGCAAAGGAAATTTGGAACATATGTAAATGTACCGTAATTCTCATGTCTGATTCAGCTTTTGTTTGTTAAATTAATTGCCCATCTTGAGAGATTGGTCTTTCACCCACTGCCAGTACAGTAATATTGAACACAAACTGGTGTTAGTTATCAGATTTCATTTACTGGCCTGGGGATTCCATATTGCTGTATTCCTATTTAATAACATGATGTTATAATGTATATATGAATCATCACACAATTCCCTTACATTGATGAAGGCATAGTTGGTTGGGCAATTGGAAATTGAAATGTTTCCATAAACACTACTTCTTATATTAACCAAAATCATCCTTATACCTCACTATAGATTCATCATTGAAGTATTTCCCTTCACTTTGTAAGCATTTTACTGTGTATTAAGACATATTCCCCCATTGTCTTGGTAAAACTGACTGCATGTTATTTGCTTTTCACAGGTTTCTGCATGTTTGTTCTGAGCTTAGTGAAGAAACATTACCGCCTGCAGTTTTATATGGTGTGTACCAGGGATTACAGTGTGCAAGCACTAACTCTACATGACTCCTCTCTTTCCCGTCATGGCAGTAGAACTGGGACATTGTAGAGCCTATACTGTAAGGTGGAAATCCATGAAAATACCCTATGCATGAAGAACAATCTGTGGACTTTTAAACGTAAAGTTTGTGTGCTGTGTATGTGTGACTCACCAGCGTAAGGTTCATTTAGATTGACACATTTTCAAGTCCATTTTCACCAGTAATAAAATAACCACATTACATTACATTAACATTAAGAATAACCATATACATCAGGCAGAAGGCATAGAGTAGTTTATTGAATGGTACTTATAGGGGAAATAAGGGGGGATAGCTGTCCTGATATTTGGACAGTATACATGTAGGTTGAGGATTCAGCAGCAGTACAGTATCATTAACAGCTCACCTAAAATTAACATTACTCATCACTACATTACTCATTACTCATCACAGTGACTTCAGCAGTGTGATCGCTTAATCCCTCTTGGTAGCGTTGGCAAATTTAAATTGTTGAAATTAAGCATTAGCGTGTGAATGTAGTATTTACAATATAACATCACATTATAATGATCAGTATATCATCACTGTCACACAATAAAAGTCCATGTTTTGCATTTTTTTAAATCTTTTGACATAATCATTCTTTAAATTGTGTCAGTCTTTAATGATAAATGAACAAATGCTCCAAAATGACTTGGAGTGAAATCTTTTACATAGAAATCCATTAAGAGTTAAGAAAGTTTATTCCGTAATATTGTAGTGAGCTTTGTCATAAAGTTTACTCACTTGTAATTTCAAATAATTTTATTGGTAGTAATCAGCATTTGCACTTACTAAGTTGTACTAGTGACCGCAAACATGCACTATATGGACAAAAGTATTGGGACACCTCTTGCTTCATTGTTTCTTCTGAAATCAAGGGTATTACAAAGAATTTATTTATTCATCCTGCTTTTGTTGGAGTAACTGTCTCTACTGTCCAGGGAAGGCTTTCTGTAAGATTTCGGAGCATCGCTGTGAGGATTTGATTGCATTCAGTGATGAACAGTAGTGAAGTTAGGATGTTAGATGATGTCCACAACACCTTTTTTCCTCCAGCTCCCCAACTCATCCCACAAGTACGCAGTTTTTGGCATTGGATATGGTGGATATGGGCATCTGGCACCGGGTATGGTGCTATTAGCTTTATGTTGATCTGCTCCAGAGTCGTATTCTATCAGGAGTACTTCTTTACAGAAACTTTCAGCAATGGGTGCAACTTAAAATAGCTGAATTTGTTCCAAGATGCCATTTTGTGCCCTGATGAAAGCCTGAGTAGGCCACAACGCGTTGGCATTTTTTTTTGCACTGCCATGTTTCAGGCATTTCAAGGCTTTTCCTAGATAGTGTGCCTGGGAGTTCCCTTGCTCTGGGTAATTCACTTCTTGTTTAGTGTGGATGCACTTGTTTTGCATATTCCTCTACACTCCCAGAGCATAATTCTGTTTTCATACTGCTGAATTCGTTCATTGGAAGGGGTGTCCACAAACATTTGGACATATAGCGAACAATTGACCTACCGGTAGGTTTGTTAGCCTTCAAATCTGAAGCCTCAGTGTGCAGTTCTATGTGCTGATCATTCATTTACACAACAAACTATACTATGCTTGCTCCTTCTTACCCAAATTTAACACTGTTCCAACTTCACAACCTAACACTTGTGTACACTGTGACACATCACGGGGGGAGGGGAGTAAAAGTTTATCTTGATATATTGATATACATGCTGAGCTGTAACTCTGTGCATTGCATCATCATCCTCAGTGGCCGAATGTCATCCTCACTGTTCCATTGATGGTGTGTTTGTATGTATGTTTGTCTGTGTGCGTGTGTGCGTGCGTGTATGTGTTTGTGTTTGCCATTCCAGTTTGCTTGGACCCATGTGACCCTGTTGATTGTGGTAACTCAGTCTCACCTGGTCATTCAGAACCTGTTTGAAGGAATGATCTGGTAAGCAGGAATCTCACCCAAACCTGACAGACCTGTCTCAAGCCTCTGCTACTCTGACTGCAGTGCTGCCCCCAAACCCAAAACTAGTAGTAGATAACACTGTACATTTACTGCAGAACTAAACCATGTACATTGATGAGTTAAGCATATACAGGGTAATAAAACATAAACCATGACATAGTTAGAGGAAATAAACTGGGCAAAATTATTCTCCATTAAGCCTCTTACTTGAGGTAAGAACCCCCCAGTGAATCTTGCATTAATTTATCATCTAGATTTTACATAATCTGAATCTTTTACAGAATCTTTATTTGAAAAAATGTATTTTTTTAAAATAATTAAATCACGCATATTAATATTGTATTTTACACAGTAAAACTGAAACTGACAGACTGCGATGCTGAATACATTTTAAGTCGGAGCATGCTGGATTTTCTGCAATGTTGTATGTGTTGAAATCAGGCTAAACAGTCAGAGCTCCGTTATCAATGCTGCATACCATGAGCTGACGTGGGCAGAACAGCTTTTTTTGTGTAGCAGAACACAAAAGCTTGACATCTGCTGCTGGAGTTTGAGAGTGAAATTGGCCATGCTCTCTCTGGGTGGGTACATGACACTCTTTCTGCACAGGCATCTGTTAGCCATTTTATTGGCGCTAGTAAAGTGGCGCTTGCCTTCGAATGCATTGGCTGCCCAGCAATGATGCAGTGGCACCAGATCAAAAAGAGGTGGTGGCTGAATTCACATGTATTGGAGGCAGCAAGTGTGTATCTTCACCCTCCAAGTGTCGGGAGCATTGTATGTGAGGCCGAGTCATAATGGGCTGGATGTTCAGCACTTCCAAATAGGGGGAGGGAAAAATTGGGATACTTTTTTTTATGTCAAAGTTAGAGAAGATATATGATCATAGAGTTTAAAGGCTGGAGAATGAGGGTAAAGATCACAGAAGGCAAAAAAAGTGTGTCAGACTTTGTGTGAAGGCTCCACTGTGTTCAAATCACACATGTATTTTTCAGTCCAAAAAATTGTACTCAGTGTAAAAGTCCTCTATCAATTTCTGTCTTAATGATTTCACTTAGCTTAGGAAAGTGGTTACAGTGTAAAATTGCTGTTGAACTCATTATCATTGATAAATGCAAATGATAAATAAATGTGAGAACAGATCCAGGGAGGCGAATCTTACCTAGAATAATTTTTTTTTTTGCTGTTTGGTCAGTGATTGGACATGGTCAGTTTTTAGAGGTCAATTGGCTTATTAGATGACTATACGTTTGTAGTTGCTGTTAAAACCCCCTGATTCTTACATCAGTAGGTCTTTATATTTCAAACAACTGGACCAAAGAAATGCTTAAATATGGAATATCAATATGTTGCATCAACGTTAAGGTGGCAGTTGACTGCATGTGTACTGGAGGAGGCATTTGCTTGTACTTACCCTTAGTGTTGGGCAAGTGATTAGGAGTCCTAGTGGGTGGGTTAATTGGCTCTACTAAATTGGAGACTAAAATGGGTCAAAAATAAAGAGAAATAAATTGTCAGAATAAATTAACAAAAATGAAATTTTCTCTTTTATGAAGTTATGATTTTGTCAAAAAAATAGTTTTGTTATGACTGAGACTAGAGACGTATGTACATCAGCTTGTGTGATCAAATTTGGACAGCTGGTCAACTTGTTGAATCTCCAAGATCCCAACATTAAACACAAGACAGTTCTGTATTGTTTCACTTCTCTGTATTTTTCTTTCCTGTCAAAAACATCTGTAAAATAACAAAATGTGCTGTTTTGTGCTACAGGTTCATTGTCCCAATATCAATTGTCATCTGTAATGACATAATGGCTTACCTGTTTGGCTTCTTCTTCGGAAGAACACCTCTCATCAAGGTAAACCTCCCTGCATGGATAGGATTTTATTCATTTTGGAAATCATCAAGAAACAATACTTGTAAAATCAAACCCTTACATTTCCTTTCAGCTCTCGCCGAAGAAGACCTGGGAAGGTTTCATAGGAGGCTTTTTCTCCACAGTGGTTTTTGCTTTCATTGTAAGCTTAGAGTCAAACACAAAAGCACAATTTATAACAACAAAGAGAATAAGGTAATGTTCCTTTACATTTTCACTAATTGAAATGTTCTTTTTTTATGTTCTAGTTTGCCTACCTGCTATCTCAGCACCAGTACTTTGTATGTCCAGTAGAGTACAACAGTGAGACCAACCGCTTTGCTGTAGAGTGTGAGCCCTCAGACCTGTTTGTAATTCAGGAATACACTCTGCCTCTGATGGCACAGAATATTCTCAGTTGGGTAAGTGAGTGTACATACATGACCAGTAGAAACAGTGGCACTAAGATTTGTAGATATCAGATTTTGTATCGTTTGTAATATAGTATAATGTGTATGAATTTATTTGTCTTATGAGATGTTGCACATCCTGCAATGTCGCACATACATTGTGATATCAATATAAAATGATATACAGTGCATCTGGAAAGAATTCACCGTGCTTCACTTTTTGCACATTTTGTTATCTTAAGCCTTATTCCAAAACACATTAAATTAATTATTTACCCTCAAAATTTGCAAATTTCTTAAAAATAAAAACACGAAAATACCAGGCACTGCTCATCACCTAGCCAATACCATTCCTACAGTGAAGCATGGTGGTGGCAGCATCTCGCTGTGAGGATGGTTTTTTGCAGCAGAAACTGGGAGACTAGTCAGGGTTGAGGGAAAGATGACATCCTTGATGATAACCTGCTCCAGAGCGCTCTGGTCCTCAGACTGGGATGAAGATGTGGACAACAACCCTAAGCACACAGTCAAGATAACAAGGAGTGGCTTTGGGGCAACTCTGTGAATGTCCTTGAGTGGCCCAGCCAGAGCCCAGACCTGAACCTGTTTGAACATCTCTGGAGAAATCTAAAAATGGCTCTGCACAGACGCTCCTCATCCAATATGATGGAGCTTGAGAGTTTTCGCAAAGAAAAAGAAACCTCCCAGAAACAGGTGTGCCAAGGTTGGAGGACTTGAGGCTGTAATTGCTGCCAACAGTGCTTCAACAGAGTATTGAGCAAAGGGGAAAAAATTTAATTAATCCATTTTGAAAAAAAGCTGTAACATAACAATGTGTTCAAAAAGTAAAGCACTGTGAATACTTGCTGGATGCACCTTTTAATATTATCTCTATTCCTGGGATGCCTTTTCAGGTCATACCACAGCACCTCAATAGGGTAAGGTCAGGAGGAGGTTATTAGAAATACACAAACCTTTTTTTTGGTCATTATTCTTCATATATTTATTTTGGCTACTCAAAATGAGTATGGCCTATTTGTGTTGTTTACAGCAACACAAATGTCTGTAACAATCAAATTCCTTCAATTTGCCAGATTCCTGTTGGAGGGGACTTTGTTCAGTCAATATAAATGGTTCTACCATGTACCATGAAAACGTTCCACAGCCTATGAGCTGCAGTTATGAACCCACAGTGAGCGGAGTTAGATGTGTTCGAGCAAGAAGAAGTATACTAGACTGGTTGGTACTGACAGCCACTGGCTTATCTGGTGACCTGTCTTGGTTGCCACTTGTGATGTACACTGGCTAAACCTACTGAGCTCAACTCTGTTCCACATTTGCTCTTTATCTACAGAAAACGGTGAACCTGTACCCCTTCCAGATCCACAGCATCGCACTCTCCTCATTTGCTTCACTCATTGGACCTTTTGGTGGATTCTTTGCCAGTGGATTCAAACGAGCTTTCAAAATCAAAGTAAGCCTAACCTCCCGTCACTCACTCTTTCCTGTAAAAGCAGTAATGTTCCTCTGGAAAGATATTTGTTTGGCGTATCAGTTCCACTGAGATATTGTAATTCCACAGGACTTTGCAGACACCATCCCTGGACATGGTGGCATCATGGATCGCTTTGACTGTCAGTACCTGATGGCGACATTTGTTCATGTTTACATAGCAAGTTTTATCAGGTAATTCATCACATCTGCCAGATTTACAGTCCATCTTCTCTCTAGGATAATGAGATGGATAATCACCAGATACATAAGCCTCTTCAGAAACACATTTCAGCCAAGTTTATGAAGTGTTACTCTATGCACTTGTTACCAGAGTACCTATGCAAATTTCGTCCCATCTTAATCAGGCACTAGGAGGGTCACGACAAGCATATGCTTCCTCTGATGCATGTGAAGCCAACCCATGCCTCTTTTTGAACTGCTGCCATTAAAATGTGCTCAGGAGAACATGCTGGATCCAATACAATGGCAAATAGATGCCTGTGCCAGCCAGCATCGCAGTGAGGGTGATATGGGGAGAGAGCGCTATCTACCCACCCAGAGAGAGAATGGCCTGCTGATGGCAAGCACCTTGACCTGGGATTCAAACATAGTGCTAGCACTTTGGACCACTAAGCCACTCCCAGAACTGACCTGCAAAACTGCAGGTTATAGGACCTTTGTGTAGACTGACATGTTGCTAAGCAAGGTCATGTCCTGTTTGAAAGGGGCTCTTGCAGTTTTTCTAAAACATGGAAGCACTTGGGAAAGCTCAAATGTTCCTCAGAAATTTGAGGATACAGTAAACGTATTCTTCTGATGACTCTTCCAGAAAGGTCATATTTTTGCTGGTGTGTCTGCACAGTAGAAAAGTGCACCACCACTCAAGAGCCTGCTAAATCTTTCTGAAGGTCTTGATTTGGTTGTGTTCATGTAAAAAAAGTCCCCATACTGATGCCATGGTTGTCTTGGGATCCCCACACTTCTGTCACTCTGAATTTGACATGTTTGTGTAGTTGTTTGTCACATTGCAAGTGACACAAAAAACACTTTGAAATCCAAGTCTGAACATGGCCTTAGAGGAGACCATGACTGATAGTTGGTACTATTTGCATCACTTGGCCTTTCCTAATGATGATGGTGTAAAAGAGATAACTGTAACATGCTTTGAGATTTGATAAGGGCTCTTGCGAGGCCCAGAACATTCATAGTGTGAATTTCCTTTTTAAATTGTTCAAAAATAAAACAATATTTATTTTGCTTGAAATGTTTTATAAAAAGGTATCATGCCTTTAGATAAATTACACCACTGTATGTTGCCTTTAACTGTTTAAAAAAAAGAAGTAAACTCACAATTTTAAAGACTCACCATTGCCACCTACTGTCAAAACATTAATTTGCATTCTTTCTAATTGTTATGCTTTCTGAACAAATTAATGGTTACTGCCCCGAACAGCTTAATATACAATTTGATCAGCTGCTATAAGGCTTTTAGACAGTACTGTATTACCTGAAAACTGGACTTGTTATTATATATTTGATATATATTTAGCCACTTTGCTAATGCGTGCTACCTACACTAGTCATGCTGCCTTCATTACTACTTGGCACTTTCTGGTCCCTGGTACCTGGTTCCTTTTCCACCTGCACCTCCAATGAAATTTGAGTGGTTTATTTTGAGCCAGTAGTTTTAAAGAAAAGAGTTAAAAACTGTCCTGTCTAATCAGAGCAGAGCATCAGTAAAAATAACACAGGTGGTCAGAATATATCCTGTTATATCGTTGAGTGTGAAAATCAGTGTGAATGTGTTAGAAGCTTATTAGGGTTCTCTTGGGAACAAATAGTGGTGTTCTATTGATAGCTAAACAGTAGGACACAATCACAATGTCACAGCAACAGTGCCGGATGTATGATTTACTGTGGCCAAATAGCGCTCTGCAAGATTTACACATCACTTTTCAGTCCCTACTTGTCTCGCTTGGAACCACGAGTGAGCAGCCACAAAAATAGTACCCATTTCCAGGTACCAAATTTGGAAAATGGAACATCAAAAGTACAGTCAAATAAAGTAGTCTTAAGTACCATATTGTGGAAAAGGGCAGTATTTTTCGTGCTCTGACCAAACTAGCTAAATTTAGGAAGAGCTTGTCATAATAGGCTGAAGAGTGGAATCAGGTGTTTGTGTTGAGTACTGATGCTTTAGGACCACATTCCCTCTATAAGATGTTCTGTCCTACAGATTTTCTGATGCTTCCAAAAAGTAAAGCTGAATTCCCTTTGTCATTTAGGGGTCCGAACCCCAGTAAGGTGTTACAGCAGTTGCTGGTCCTGCAGCCTGAGCAACAGCTGAACATTTTCAACACCCTGCGCAACCACCTGAGAGAGAAAGGTATGCTGCCTCCTGCTGTGCTGGAGCAATGAGGGAAAGGTCAGCCCATCAAACCTGCAGCGTGGAAAAAAGAACAATAAAGGTTGAACTTGGTAACTATTCACACATGACTGTGGACGCACAAAAACACACCCCTCAACATGCTCAACAGCAGATCTGGAGATTCCTTACAACAACGTGAACACACTGCTGCAGTCTTTACCTCACGCTTCCACTGCACGAGCAGCTCACCGTACTCTGAAAAAAAAGGTGGCGGCAGCAGGCTTGACCACAAGGGGGCGCTACAATGAACTGTCTTCCAACTAACAGGAGAGAAATGGAAGCACATCGTGCTTAAGTGAATGTGGAGGGCTAAAATGTCTGATAGCCAGAGGTGGGTAATCCAGATCTAGAAAGTAAAAGTTTGCCCCAGGATTTTGTTCTAACAGAGAAGCTGCAGCAAAGCCCAAGCAATCAGAACAAAACTGTTGGGCCTGGATTACCCACCTCTGCTGAGAGCTAATAGTTTTTATGCAGAGTGAGAGTGATGCACTGATCTCAAACTGATTCTAGTGTATTTTATTAGTGTGATTTATTGTTTCTTTTGAGCATAAATAGCTCACTTTTGTGGCAGCAATAATTCTAGACCTACGGCAGGTTTTGAGATGTTAATAGTCACGATCAGCATGTTAATAAGTGCTTCTTTAATTGATCATTCTGATTCTACAGGCAGCACATTAAGTAAAAGAAGTACAGAGGCATGTTTTTTAAGACTTAACATTACATCTACTGCTATAATAGCCATTTTCTCTTTTCTCGCTTTGCCTGTTCCAAATCCTGGAACCGTAGCCAGCTAGTAGTACTGGACTCACTTAGCTAGTGTTAACTCGGTTAGAGACTCATGTACATATATCTTATGTATTAATGTAAATAGATAAGAGATTATACTAAAATATTTACGGTATAATATATACAAAGCATACTCTAGATTCTGTGTTCGAGGTATGAGGAAAAAATATGCAAACTAACTGTTAGAGACTCTGAACTTTAGATAGCTAGCATGATCAAACCTCTCTGAACTGTTTGGGGAAGGAGAGAGACTTGAATAGTTTGCTACTTGGGGTGATACGAAGTTAATCTGTGAATGGAAAATTTTGCTGTGCTTCCACTACCCTTTCAAACAGTCTTAGTTGCACTGCAGTTAGCTAACTAGCTAACTATGGAAGGACTATGGAAGGTGAAGGACTCGCCATAGCTTTTTCAAATATCCTCTTCAGGTTTTAGCGATGACTGTATATTATAGATGGACAAATAGTCTGCCAAGTCAAATTTGCAACCAGAGTCCACGCAGTAGAGACCAGAGTTGGAACCAGACTCGCCTCCTGATTTGGTTAATCCCACCCACAGATTCGCAGAAACCTGGAACCACCCTTTCCAATCATATCCTGTATTGATGTTCAAGCCGTCAGTCACTTCATTACTAAGCATAACCCCGCCTTCTTATGAAGCTGAATAACTTAGAAAAATGATTCTGGAGGCAAATAGAGAGAGGGGATGGAAATGCAGTATAGAGAGGAAAAATTGGATTGAATACAGGCAGTTTTGGAATTTAAATGAATGGGAATAGAGTGGAGTTCATCCTCATACATTGACCAGCCAGCAGAGGCACTAGATCTGTGGTGGCTTCATTTCTGAGAGATGATGCGCCGTCCATCTTTAATATACTGTCATTGGGTTTTAGTATGAAGCGCTGATGTCTTGTGGTAGACTGTGTTTGGGATGTTTTAAGGGTTGAAAATGCTTTGATACGGTCATTTGAAATATGGAGTGAAGTAGATAAAATATGTGCTTTAGTTCATTCTTCTGTAAGCAATATTGTGTTACAGGAACTAGTAGAAATATACACACACACAGTGGGTTTGGATTTTGTAATTAAACTGATTTGCAGAACTACTTCCTAATTGTTTACCAAACCACTGTCTTTTCTGCTGTGAAATAAAATCCCACAATAACTAGTTCTCACCATAAGCCCCAATCCTCAAACTGTCCAAAGTTGTTTAAGGAACAATCAATTGGTGTATCTGAGGATATTCTACATTTTACTAAATTACTAATGCATCTTGTGATATTTTATATTCATCACATGTAGTGAGACATTTCAACCCTCAGTTTGGCTTACAGCTAACAAAAATCAGAAACTCAGATGATTAGTAATTTATTCAAATCTCAATGAAATATTCTAATCAATGTAAAAACAATGTCACTTTTAATAAACTGAATATTAAACAAAGTTTCTCTTTTTGAATTAAATTATGAACAAAATAGAATATTATGTGGACACATGGACTATTTGTACCTTTAGTCACTTTAGACTATTGACAATTTCACTTTTACCATTTTAGCACTTTTCCAGGTCCCTAGGGAAATAATCTTCCCTGAAGTGTCTTGATGGACTTCCCCTGTCCAGTCACCATTATTCTATAGCTCTAGTAGGAATGTAGGGGAGTTTGGGACCAGATGTTTGTACTGTATACCTTTAAATCAGTGGATATGTGATTTGTGCATCCCCCTACCTTATCCTGTGGCCAATCACCTTACCCTGTTCATTCCTGTCTGCAGTCTGTTTACAGTCGTCCCTTTCTTTTTCTTTCTTGTCTGGTCTGCTGTTTCCTAGGCTTTGTTTAAATCATGGCTCAACTTGCTCCTGTAGCCATGTATGAATGTTGCATGTCTAATAGATGAAACCCTATCAGACCAAAAAGAAAAAAAATCAGGTGTGTTTAGCTAAAATCAAGTAAATGAGCTTGTTATGAGGCTACCACAATTGTAATGTTTTCAACTCATGAGTTTTTGCACGGATTATGCTATCCATGGTTCAGATGCTATCCAAAATGTAATGATGTACAAGCGTGTAGCGTTCAGTAGATTAACAGCAAATGGGGTTAAACTTATTTACTCACCATTGTCTGATGTTATGCATTGTTTCAACTGGTTGGGACCTTTTTTGGTTGTTGTTTTAATTATTATTTATGACTATGATTTACAGATTTATTTTCTAATATAAATCTATGTTTTAAATGGGCAATATTTAACAGTTTTACCATAAATATACAAAGATGTTGTGGGAAACTTAAAGAAATCAGACGTGATGTATTGAGTTGAATTATTACTATTATTGGTGGTAAATAAAATATTGTATTTTTTTCTTTAAATCTTGCTTTATTTTGTCTTCTTGTGCAGCTACATGAACACACATAAATGTACTCCAGCTAGCAGCAGTGTTAAACGTTAGTATTGAAATAATAAATTGGTGTGTAGGTTTTAGTTCAGACATTGATATTTATGTCCCCGTTTATTTTCAGACTGAAGAGGAAAGCATGCTGAAGTAACAATGGTTCAAATAAAGTTAGCAACGTTATAACAGTGCTTGACATAACAGATACGCAACAGATGCTTTATGTGGCAGGTACAGAAACCACACTCTAGAAACACACACAGTATTCATAACCAAGCAAGTTCATCTACATTTGAGCTGACAGAAAATAAACATTTAAAACAGTAATATAAGAAGAAATATGAGAGTGGCATTAACATTAACTCCTTCAGAAAGAACAGAGGTCAAACATGAATTCAGGATCTTAGGTAAAGTGCAAAGAGATCTTCATAGGATCATTCAAGCTGCTTTCTTCATCATCATCTCACATGAAGTGCAAATAACAATTGTTACACAGCCAGTGTTCTAAGAGAACCTGTGTTCATTTTAGAACTGTATGTGCTCGTCAATGTCAGTTGAGCATTCTCAAAAGTGATACAGTGAAATCAGACATCTTCAGTTTTGGATGTCTGAGGATGAATGTGAGTACTCTTGTCTAAAGCATGATGTCAGTAAATAAGTACCCGTTACAGTTCTACCAACAATATACAACCCTTGGAGAAAAAGAACTTAGTGATTAAATTAGTATTAATTGTGAATGATTATAGTCAACAAAAAGGATTTAAGGACACTTAACATACTGTTATAAGTAAAAATCATTTTGTATGCAATAATTCCAGACAAATTCCTGCTTTGATACTTAGTCTTAAAGTCCTGATGCTGAGATTCTGGCCACCAATTTATTTTTCCAATAAAATCATAGTGAAGCGTCTGAATGGGAGAGATATCATAGGCTCACATTATGAATCAGAAGGTAATCTGCTACCTTTGACTTTGTTTGCATTCATGTGAAGTGTTTTTTCGCAGAACAACCTTAATACCATAATATTGTATGGAAATGCTCCAAGACGAGATCACATGATATAGATTTAGGTAAAGTCTTCTGGAACTAATCTGTATGAAAAGTTAGGAATGATAAAGTTTAGCGCTAAGTGGCTGTAGCAGCCTTAGGTTTCATAGTCATACAAGTTGGC
Organism: Acestrorhynchus altus; assembly: GCA_034509495.1. NCBI lineage: Eukaryota > Metazoa > Chordata > Actinopteri > Characiformes > Acestrorhynchidae > Acestrorhynchus > Acestrorhynchus altus. Next base: position 9,975,964 of record CM067522.1, on the reverse strand, counting down.
TTATGAAATGCTCTCCTACAACATGTCTTGAGATTGGGTTGTCCAACACCAGGGACTGTCTTCACAAAAATGTCACAGTGCAGAGAACTTCCTGACAATATTTTGTAAGACATAAAATACATTTGCAGATGACAGTAAAACTTCCATATATGCAGATACCAATATTCCGTTTTTGAGTTTCAAGTATTTTTGTTGTTTTTCTTTGTCACAATGATGATTTTATGGTTCTTTGTTGATGCTAAGGAAGGCGCTATCTACCTTTTTTCTTTTTTTTAAAGCACCACGTAACAGAATCAGGAACCACTAGCTAGGTTTGTCCAGCTACAGACTGAGATTAACATTAGCTAAAAGTCAACTCAACATAAGCTCTATATAGCCTTGGATTTGAATATATTTTTATATGAGATCAAGAACATTTCCATTTGTTTTCTCAAGATCAAGTTGTCCACCATTATCACAACATAAATGTTATTTCCCCGTTATAACTATATCACAGTTGACAGTTATATTGGGGATGGTTTGGGGAGTTACACATGAGATGGGGTAGTGATCATCCAACATCCTGACCTCAGTAATGGTCTTGTTGCTGAATGCTCAAAGCAAAACTCCAAAATTTAGTAGAAAGCCTTCCCATGACAGCAGAGATGATTACTCGAACATAAGCAGGAGAAACTCTTTAAAACCCTTGATTTAAGAAGAAACTGTGAATGGGCAGGTGTCTGAATATTTTTGTCCATATGACATGTTAGAAGGCTTTAATATAAAGGGCTATATATCGACAGGAATTAGAGATTGTTAGACAAACTGTGTGATCAATCGTCATAAAAGCATTTTTTAAATTTTATCTATTTCTTTTTCTTCATTAGATATAAAAAATCTCAGGATAAGTGGTAATATTGACTTGCATAACTTTAGATATTGAGAAAACAAATAATAACTTGTTGCCACAGGTAAAATGAGAAAATGAAACCCATGCTTCCTTTCTTAACAGCACAGAATCATATTCAGTTCAGTTACAAGCAATTGTAGAGGAATTGTGTGATACTCTGTGAATACGGGCCCAGAACCTGCTGGACTTACCCCAGCGCTGATCGTCATCTGCTAGGTGACAATGTCATTAAAGGGTAGACGCGAGTCATCCTCTTCCACTGGTGTGTTCCCCACATTGGGCCTAGCAGAACAGAAGAGCCACCTGAGCACAGCCAGCATGATCCGCACCAGCAGTCGGAGCAGCAGGAAAGCAAAGGGGACGGCAATTTGCATCAGGTGAAAGATGGGTGCACTGAAGCGGCTGAGGATACACGTGAAGAAGAATGTACCTAAAGCTACACAAGGGTAGAGAGAGAGTTTGGCAAACATGAAGGCATGCTCCCGGCCTCCATAGCGCACGTACGGGTGCAGTGTCTCACGCTCCGAGAAGAGTGCGGTGACCCACATGGTCAACTGGAAGAGACCTGCGAAGAAAATGATGACGCAGCTGATCTGGATGGCCTCCAGCTCGTTGCGGGAACCACGGGGGAACTCGTGGGTCAGTTGGTAGGCCAATGGCAGGCCACCTATAAAGGCTAAAGAGAAGGTGTTGAAGAGGCCCATCAGACGAGTGGCTCGGGTCACGTGCAGAAAGAGCGAATGGTGGACAAACCACAGCAGGCCCACGGTGGCAAATGAGCCAAAGTAGGCCAGGTACTCAGGGCCGTACACCTGAAGAGCCATGATCAGGTTGCCATCAAACTCCTTCTCCACCAGGGCAGGGTCTGGAATGTTGTCCTCACTGAAAACAACAGCAGTTGGACTTGTTATAATCAGGAACAGTACAAGTCTCAACATTACTAGTCAGCTGGGGTGAAACAGTTTTTGTCATCACTGATTATGGAAAGAATTTTATGAATCATATGCTTAAAACAAAAGTGCTCTATAAATGTTCACATACTCAGACTGTAATACCTTAAAGGAACTTTTACTGTTTCAGTACACCAGAATTCAAGTGTTGCATAGAGCCAGTGATGTGGCAGTGAGTTTGAATGTAGAAATGTAAGGTATAAAGTGCCTTGAAAAAGTATTCATGGCCCTTGAACTTTTCCATATTTTTTCATGTTACACCCACAAACCTAAATGTATTTTATTGGGATTTATTATGAGAGACCAACACAATGTAGCAAGTATTGTGAAGTGAAAAAAAAAGCATGCTTTTCAAAATATTTTACAAAATCTGGGATGTGTGGCATGCATTTGTATTCACCCCCCTTGAGTCAATACTTTGTAGGATCACCTTTCACTAGTTATAGCTGCGAATCTTTTGAGGTTTGTCTTTACCTGGTTTGCACATTTACAGGCTGAAACTATTGACCATTCTTAAAGTCTGGACTTTTAGGTCTGGACTTTGACTGGGCCATAGGGTCTCTGTCCTGCTGGAAGGTGAACAAACTCCCCAGTTTTTTGCAGCCTCTAATATGTTTTCCTCCAGGAATGCCCTGTATACATTTAGCTCCATCCATCTTCCCATCAACTCTGACCAGCTTCCCTGTGCCTGCTGAAGAAAAGCCTCCCCAAAGCACGATGCTGCCACCACCGTGTTTCATGGTGGGTATGATGCCACACGTTTTTGTATTTAGGCCAAAACGTTCAACTTTGTCTCATCTGACCAGAGCAGCTTCTTCCACGTTTTCTGTGTCCACTGGCTTGTGGCAAAGTACAAACGGGACGTCTTATAACTTGCTTTCAAAAATGTGGCTTTCTTTTTGCCACTCTTCTATAAAGGCCAGATTTCTGGAAAACACAACTTCATCCCTGAGCTGTCTGGTGTGTTCCTTGGTTTTCATGATGCTGTTTGATAACTAGAGGTCTTCACAGAACAGCTGTAGTTATATTGAGAATAAATTACATGCAAGCCAACTCTATTTACTAATTACATGATTTCTGAAGGCCACACAAGTTTTTATTTAGGGGTATCAGAGTACAGGAGGCTGCACGCCTCACTGTTCATTTTTATTTATTTAATTATTTGCTACTTTGTGTTGGTCTATTGCACAAAATCCCAATACATTTAAGTTTGTTGGCGTAACATGAAAAAAAATGTGTTAAAGTTCAAGGGGTATGAATACTTTTTTTAATGCACTGTAATAACAGGGAAAGAATCTGTACATTGTTATGTTAGTTAGGGCTCCCAGAATGTCTGACATGCTCCCAGACGGTTTAACTGTTTGCACAGGAAGCAATTCAGGGCTATGTGATGAGTGTTGACTTAAACAATGCATGACTAGTACAGATGTAGTAAATAAACATAAATAAAATAAAAACACAGGCTACACTCTAATACAAGCAAACAGGTCTTTACTACACACAACATGAGAGTCACGACAGTCCAAAGTCCAGTTTTTTTAGCACTGTAAATCTAGCATCTCCTTTTAAAAACAAAAGATGCAAACATTAGTTATCTAACCTGTAACTAATGTTAGTGATTAATCATGTTAATTAGAATATTCACCAAAAACAAAAACAGGCAGAATTGCTAGTAAAAATAAAAAAAATATATATATATTACTATGTGCCAGTAATTTATCTTAATTTTAGTAAACATTGTTGACTGCTTGCCGCATGGTTGATGACTGGTGAAAAAAAATATAAAAAAAAAAAAAAATATATATATATATATATATATATATATATATATATATATATATATATATATGGCAATTCTGCCATGGAGCCCCAAATAATGGAGCTGCGTGTTGCTGACGCCTGACCTGTATTACTCTCCTAAATAATGAACTGAAAAGTATTGCAGGATCTAAGATCAATACGTTCAGACATTCTATTAATAATAAAAAAGTGGAGATACAGACCAAATGTCTAAGATGAGAAGGGTGGCTACAATAGCATACACGCCATCACTGAAAGACTCCACACGCTCTTTGCTGAGTGGTTCACTCGGGTGGTATGAATAGAACAGCATAGAGTCTGGAGTGTCATCCAACTGACCTGAGGGAAGACCACCAAAGACTAAAATTACACAAAGTTGAGCTACAAACAGAGCAATGCATATTTGACTGAATACATATTAAAGCAACTGTAGGCATTGGTACTTACCACCAATGGCTTTTTTCCGAATCCATTTGAAAGATTGAGAAATATAGGGCATGAAGATGACAATGGCCAGTAACACATAAGACTGTAAAACAAAATGCAGAGTCAGAACATACTGAGTCAATCACATGGTATCACCTCAGTCATTATGTTTTAATAAACTGTTGAGTAAAAAGCTGTAACAACTCTAGAAGATAAAGTTGCGTGATCATGTAATACGGTTGCACAATATATTGTTTCAGCATTGTCACTTTCCATGACAACCTAATGCAGATTCTATCTGCCCAGTATAATGTATTTTACTGCAAATGTTACTCTTTAATATCATTTATATATATATATATATATATATATATATATATATATATATATATATATAAAATGCCATGTCAGTTTTATAATAATCATAATCATAATAATACTAACAATAGAGAAAACTAACCAGTTGAAAAAAGATGAATGAAAAGATGCTGGCAAAGAAGCACATTATAGGAACCTTCATAATAACTTCGAGAATGTGGCGTCTGTAGTAGGCCTGATTCCCCGACATCTGAATGTGCTCATTGAGGAAGAAAGGACGGCTGAATCCATAAAGCACAATAACTGCCTGTGGAGTCAAGAGTGAATATCAGCAAACTGAGCTCTACTATGGATACTATATTTTTTAAGCAACAGTGGTATTATTACAGCACCATGTTTAAATTTACTGAGCACTTTAGAACAACCCATGGCAATGGCACTTCATGGAACACCGAATTTCAATGATTAAATGGTGAGTCCCCATAATTTTGTCCATATAGCATGATATAACAAAATCTATAACACCATTATTCATTCAGCAGAACTATAAAATATATGGAGTTTTGCTTTCATACCTGAATGAGGCCTATCACAATGACACAGGCACAGAAGAGCAGAATACCAAGAATGTTATTTGGGAATGTTGCCATCAGTGAAAACTGGAAAAAGCAAGAATGAATAATAAATCATCAAAATCATCAATGATTCCAGAGATTTTGCCCTTTTTTGCACTTTCTAAATTTTCTATTGCTACACCCCATCTCTTTAGTGCCTCAATACTCCATCCCATCTCTCAAGCTCCATCAAATGGATGAGGAGTGTTGGTGAACAGCCATTTTTAGATACCTCCACACATGTTCAATTGGGTTCAAATATGGGCTCTGGCTGGGCCACTCAAGGACATTGACAGAGTCGTCCCGAAGCCCTTCCTTTGTTATCCTGGCCAATTAACTGAATTTAATACAGGTGTCCAATCAAGCTGTAGAAACATCTGAAGGATGAACAGTGGAAACAAGATGCACCTGTGCTCAATTTTGAGTGTCATGTCAAAGGCTCTGAATACTTATGTACGTTATTATATTTGAATAAATTAGCAAAACATTTCAAACAAACTGAATCAATTTGGGAATAAGGCCGTAACAACAAAATGTGCAAAAAGTGAAGCTCTGTGAATACTTTCCGGATGTACCACTCGGTAGTTATACTCCAATTTTCCAAAATGGAGAGAATTGTCTCATGCAAAAGGAATGGGGTGGACCAATAATTAGTGTTGTTCCTCCTTGATTATAAATGGTCTACATATTTAACAGTTTGAACTGTTTGATAGCCAGACGTAATGAATCAAGCTCAGTGATAAAATACTCTGGGTGAACCTCCTTCATAAGAATATACATAATTTAGGTTAGAATAACGTACCTTTACCCTGAATCTATATGTCATTATGTGAAAGTTATACTGTGTGACCGTGGCTGTATGATGAAAGAATATATGACAGTGGGGTCACAAGTAGTGCTTGTAGTGTAGAATTGTAGTATTTCTTCAAAAAAGAATTACTCACTGTGTAAGGCAGAAATGTTATCAGCATCATGCAGGCCTGAAATAGGATACAAAAATGGAAATGCAATTTTTATTATTTAATTTTAACTTTATATTTTGTTTTGTCTAAACTCTAAACTCTGATAGATAAAACAGATAACAGTATTGCACTCTGTCTTCAGATCCCACTTTTCGGATGTATTTTTGACATATTTGTCCTGTACCAGCAGGCATTACACTGGGTGTGACATGGAGAGAGCATCATCTACCCACGGTTCTTTAAACAGAGGAGTTCCAGGTTTAGAGCTTGCCTTGTTGTAGCAGTAAATTAATCCACTCCGCAATCAGGAGTAGTGAGCATGGTTACTTTTAATCAGGCAGACACTAAAACAGTCCTGGGTTCTTGGGGGGGTAAGCATTGTGCTGCTTGTGGCCTGTCTAATGCTGCATCAAGTGATTTTGCACAGTAAACATTAACATATTAAAAAAATAAAATGACTGATGTGGACAGAAACATATAAAGATAAATGTCAGTTAATTTGTCATGCCTGTCTCTTGTGAGCCCTGTCTTCCCTGTCAGTTTTCCCCCATGTGCTCCTTAGCACATGGTTTGTGTTTGTTTTGGTTCTGTCTCCTCCCTTGCTCCGCCCATTCCCACCTGTGTCTCATGTGTAACCACGCCCCTTTGTAATCAGTAGTTTCAGGTGTGTCCAGTGTTTTGTATTTAAGACCCTTTGTTTCAGTCTGTCTTTGTCAGTCCTTTGTTTCTGTTTTGTTACCTACCATGTTTGTTACCTCAGTTAGTGTTATGTTTCTGTCAGTTTGTTCCTGGTATGTTAGTATAGGTCCCTTTTGTTTTGTTTGTACTTTGTTCCCCACTTTGTAAGTGCTTTGTTTTTCTTTATTTATATTAAATACCTTCCCTTGCATTTGCCTCCACACCCTCGTCCTTGTTCTGTCTGCTCGCCCCTGACATAATTGCCCAACCTTCATTTTACTATGGCTGTCGGGTTAAGCCATCTTTATTTTTATAGCACATTTAAAAGACAAATAACATGCAAATAAAAGATCAACAATAAAACTAAGTGAAAAAAGCTGCTGATGCCAGGAGCTAGAAAGCCAAAGCTGGGCAGAAGACTTGGACTTAAAATCATTTACTGTTGGCCCTTCTTTTATGAAATATTGAGGACTTTTAGAGCAGCTACAAAAAAGGCCTAATCACCTTCAGACCTCAACGGAGAGTGAGGAACAGCTAAAAGCATATGATTGGATTATGGTGTCACTCGTGAGGAGCAGTAACTATGGAGGTCAGAAATAATAACAAAATCATCCCCTTTTGTGTCTTTGTGAACTCACCAGATTAAGAAGTGCAAGTGTGTCGTCGATACGCTCAATGACTTGAAACAACCTGAAAACATGATGAAGAAAACAAAAATAAAGAGAATTTAAATGATCTTTATTTTTGCTAAATGTCTCAGTGTGTAGTCTGTTCACAAAGAGTTCAGGCACAATCACCTTATATGAGCTGCCCAAGCAACAGTGACAATTAAAAAGGTCATCAAGTACACAGCAATCTTTGTGGTGAGGAGTAGCTGAATGCTGACCTTCAGTTCCTGAATAGAGAATAACACACATATTAGGATTTTTCAAACACCACTGCTGTAGAGGCCAGTGAAGAACGCCGGTCAGATATGATTAGGCATGTTCACAACAGAAGCAGCAAGTTTTCATTCTGACTAGTGTCCTTTTAAAGAGCTTCACAGTGCTGATCTTTATGATGCATTCTGTAAATAAATGCAAGCAATGCCAGCACAATTACTTGCATTGTCATTCCTCAGGCCTTTTGCTTTGTCTGGAAGCCCTGTTTGGCTTTGTAACAACACTAGACTGTGAAGAATGACTCGGTTTCTCGCTGGAAATGATTTCAAAAATTGATTTTAACCAGGAGACTGCTTACCTCGTTGTTTTGGAATTTCGTGTGGGCGACAGGTAATATCTGTGAGAATAAAAATGACATTTAATTAATGGTTTAGACATGAATGCGAGGATGATCATGGCTACTGTAGGAGATTATGAAAGAGTGAGATTAAGTAGTAATGTTAATGAACCCTATATGAACCAGAAGCTTCTTCTTGTTTCACCTTAAATATGAATGAAGTTACACTTAAAGCATGTTTTGAGATACTGATTTCTGAGCTGAGGACGGTTCTGCGGGGTCAGTGGAGGGTCGGGTCACGCATACTATAAGAGAGCGGATGCTGGTGGTCTCACCATGACAGTGGCTATGATGGAGATGAGAGCATCACTGTAGGCCAGCAGGCGGTGGGAAGGCTGGGTGCTCCTCTGTCCGTCTCTTTCTGAAGGGGTCAGACTCTCCACAAAGGAACTGGACTCGTTTCTCAGCGTGTTTCTCTTCTCCATCTCCTCGTCGTCATGGTGCTCGATGATTTCGCCCTCATCGTTTTCTCCCATGGCAGCAGCAGGGGCAGGTGGGACAGGTGCAGCAGGGGCAGGAGCAGCAGCAGTAGTAGTAGGGGCAGCAGCAGGTGCAGTAGGGGAAGCAGTGGACGCAGTAGCAGCAGCAGGGGTAGGAGGAGCAGGTGCAGTAGGGGCAGCAGCAGAATTAGGGGCAGCAGCAGGGGCAGGAGCAGTAGGGGCAGCAGCAGGGGCAGGAGGAGCAAGTGCAGTTGGGGCAGGAGCAGTAGGGGCAGCAGCAGGGGCAGGAGGAGCAAGTGTAGTAGGGGCAGGTGCAGTAACAGGGGCAGGAGCAGTAGTGGCAGCAGAGGCAGGGGCACACAGTCAGGAGCGGATAAATAACACTAACTGACCGCGAGGGCGGCTAACAGATGCATTTTGAAAGAAGCGTGTGAAACACACTTAACCCACATTTCGAAGCTGTTCAGGGTCCTGAAAGCGAGCCGAGACACCAAAAACCACACTCACAGCCTGCAGGAACTGACGCAATGTTTGGACACGTGACGTTCATGCGCGTTGCTGTGCTGCACTGTGCTGCACTGGTTGGTCAGCAGGGGGCGCTCAGAGCACAGGGACAGAACTGCACATCTGTAAAGTGGGCCACCAGTTCAGTCCACAACAAAACCAGCTTAAGGAGACCGTATCCCTATCATCTTCATTATTCCCAGCTTCTTTATGGTGTAAAAGTGTCCGGACACACTTTAAAAACCCGCAGACCCCCAGAACAGCACTGTCAGAAACATTGGACACATGATTATCAAATACCCCATTTATATCTGGAAAGGTTTCTAACACACAATGTAGTTAGTTCATCCAAAAACGCAAGATAATGTTAACTTATGGTCGTAGTAAAGTCATTTATTTTCACTGAGCACAAATTTGAAAACAAACCCAATTCTGTACAAATGGTGCATTTTTCTTTTGTATTGTAAATATTATATAATATTATATTATTTATTTATTTGCAAGTTTTCCCACCTACAAAGGAGATGTGTGTAATTTTTATCGTAGGTACACTGAGAAGGTCATGTGTTCAGGTGACACTTTTGGTATCAACTCCACTCGTCATGTTTGGAAGAAGAAGGATGAGTACAACTCCCACCCGTGAAGCATGGGGGTGGAAACGTTGTACTTTGGGGGTGCTTTTCTGCAAAGGGGACAGGATGACTGCACCGTATTGAAGGGAGGATGGTTGGGGCCATGTATCACAAGATTTTAGCCAACAACCTCCTTCTCTTAGTATGAGCACTGAAGATGGTTCATGGCTGGGTCTTCCAGCATGACAATGACCCAAATCACACAGCCAGGGCAACTAAGGAGTGGCGCCGTAAGAAGCATTTCATGTCTTGGAGTGGCCTAGCCAGTCTCTAGACCTGAACCCAATAGAAAATCTTTGAAGGGAGATGAATCTCAATGTTGCCCAGCAACAGCCCAGAAACCTGACAGATCTGGAGAAGATGAGGAGTATGGAGGAGTGTGTCAAAATCCCAGCTGCAGTGTGTGCAAACTTGTTCAAGAACTACAGGAAACATCTGACCTCTGTAATTGCATCAAAAACGTATTTCATGCAATAATAATCTTACAATGTGAATTTTCACAGATTCTTTCTCTCACAGCTGAAGTGTACCTACAATAAAGATTACAGATCTCGCAGTTCTTTGTGGTTGGGAAAACAAATTCTTATTTTCCCCCACTGCAAACAAGTAAGATAATACTAATACTAACAGCACCCATTTTACTGAAACGCACACAGTTTAACAAGTTCCTCCTCCTACAAAGGTGCCCTATGTGGCACTTGAAAGCAGAATTACTTACTGCTCTCTGGTTAAGGCAGGAAAGTGTGGCTGCAATTATGAAATCCTCCACTAGAGGTGTACTTCTATGGGAAAGCAAGGGCATGACAGTGAGGGGCTGAAAGTGCTGTACTGCGGTGTTCCAGCTGGATACTACTGAAAATATACAGGATTTCACATTAATTTCATCTTAGCGTCTGAGTCTGAATTCTGTGAACATATTATTTATCATTTTAAATGTTTTTAAAGCAGTAATATGTAAGAATTAGTATTTCTTGCTCCTGGGCTGCCCATATAGTGGGAAAGGGTGAAGGACATGTTTTTCATAAGCAATTTACAAGCTGATACACACAGCATCACTGAAAGTGAAAGCAGAATTACAGTATTTTACACAAATATGACTGGATACATAGTGGTACACAGTTCTCACGAGTTTTGTTTTTAACACTAAGTTAGCAGCGATGGTGAGCCTGGAGTGTCTAGTTCTGCACTGTGTATCTTTGGTAATGTGAGTGATATTATGTTTGTGAGAACTGCATAACCTGTGTTTTCACACTGTTGTTTATTTCTAGGCCCAGAAGCACTTGAAACACATTTTGTGGCTAAAACATCTCTTTTTTTCAAGACCTCTTAGGTTGCATGTTTACCCGGACCTTGAAATGCTATGACTCCAGAAAGAATTGTAACACTTCAGATTTGAGTGTTATTATCAAAGGAAAATTAAAGAAGTGACATGAATGTCACATAGAATGTATGAATCTAGGTCCTACCATTTTACGAAAAATAGTGTAGAAACTTGACATTTGCCATCCCTCCATTGGCTGAGCTTTGTTCTCCTGCCAGCCCTTCAGAGGTTGACCACAAGCTCCCCTACCGCCACTTTAGAGGCTGACCTGAGGCTCCTCTGCTACCCCTTCAGAGGGTGACCTCAGACACTCCTGCCACCCCCCCAGAAGCTAAACTTGGCTTCCCTGCACCCGTCTGAGATGGACTTCAGATTCCCCTGCCACCCCTTCACATTGGCTGCCTACCTTCTGGCTACGGGACTTGCTAGTTTCCTACTCAGCTACCTTTGCGCAAATTAACAAGAATCTACAAGAAGCCCAGGTTGTTGACAACCTGTTTTTTATATCATCATGCAAGATTCATGAAGATCAAGACTTCTACCTCTTGATCCACACATTTTACAAATATGAGAAAGAAACACGATTGTGGACAGTCATTGAGCAGTGATGCCCTCCATCCTGTGCCTGCACCACTGGCAGACAGCTAAATGACACAGGACTACATGCACACAGACGATTTCCACAACTACCTTCAACACTACATCAACATCGCCAGACTGACAGCAGGTGATCTTCAGTGATGAGTCTCACATTTGTCTTGGTGAAGACAACCCACAAATTCCCTTGTGTGCTATTCCAATAGTTGTATCACCAGACCTAAACCCAATTGAAAATGTGTTGGATGTGTTGGAGAATATTCAAGCTGCATGGGATGGATTATCACAGGACACCATTAGGAACCTCTACAACTCCATGCTGAGACATTTGGCATGTTGCGTTATACCCACCACCATACTGAGAGACACTATGTTTGGTAGTATGTATGTGTAACCATATCTGTCAAACCTTTAATCATTTATTGTTCTTGGTAACCTTTATCTTCATTCAGAATAGCACTGCAATCTGAATATCCTTTTTTTGATGACCTGTGTTCTAGTAGACAAAAGTGTCACAGTTGAGTGTACTCAAACATCCATGATGCATGCTTAGAACTAATCCGTTTTTCAAACGTAGCTTTGGACAATGGACAATGGACAATGTTATCCCACAGTGAAAATAAGGAACACCACAGAGCTTAACACACCATAGGATTTATGTGCGCTTTTTATTCTGAATACTTGTCTAAATTAGTCTCCTGGGAGTCAGATATAATCAGCAGACTCAGATTAGAATCAGTAGAGAGGGGAGATGGAGGCCGGAGAGGCTAGACATGCAGACATGGCCTTAGGCTACAAACATTCAGACTTCATTTACACTGATTTACACACCAGAATGTGATGCTTAGTTAGCTACCGTCTTGGTGCTTTCGCTATAAATACTTTAGGGATTATTGATTTGATAGATCTTGCATATAATTTTGGACTTCTGAATATCAGTTCCTCAAAGTAAAAGGGCAATTAACTTTGACTCACGTTGATCCCAGTGTGTTGTGGAGAGTGGGCTGCAACCAGAGGAGGACACAGTAGTGAAAATTGTCCTGGACTTCTCATTACATGCAGTTTTTGGAAAACAGATACCATATGTTTGTTCTTTATAAGGAAGACAATTTTCCTGCCCTCATTGGTTGGTTTACATCACACAAAAACTGTATAGAATAATGTAGCATTTTTTATAGCACTGTAAGAAAAACATTGTAATAATTGTTTTTGTAATTATACTTTTTAATTGGTCTTATATCAGATAGTGCTGCTATCTGGTCCTGCAGTGTGCTGTAAGCTAATTGAAGTGATGGTAAATCTCTCGCTATCCTCATGCTTTAAGGCAGTGTATGAAGTGTACAAAGTCTCATCATTCAACTTTGCCAAGGATTGATCTGATGCATTGAGCTGATGCATTCATGTGATAATATTATATTAACACATTAAAACAGAAAAAAGTTAATTACCATATTTTCCGGACTATAAGCCGCACCGGAATATAAGCCGCACCTGCAAAGTTTTTTAAAAACCTGGAAAATAACATATATAAGAAGAAAAAGCTGCACCTTATTATAAGCCACATGGTTTAAAGCGTGGAGAAAAAGTAGTGGCTTATAGTCCAGGAAATACGGTAATTAAATGTTTATAACTAAAAGTATGACACTGAAAAATAGTTAGGAAACAGTTTCTGTATTCATGATTTACAAATCTCATATGAAGCTTCAATACTGGGGCTAAGGCAGGCTGCATGTGCAGAGAGCTTTTATTAGGGGCTTGTGCGTGTACTATGCCACCTGCAGCATTGTGCTTTTTTTAATTTTACATCTTGCCTTTTTTGTCTGTACAGGTGGGATCATTCATGCTGGCTGTCCTGCCATAATTACAATCTTATGCGTCTCAGTGGAAGATAAAGGAATAATGCCCTTAAAGTGGCTCAGCTAATATGATAGCTCTGAGGATTGGAGGTTCAAGTCTCGGGGTCAAGCTACTTGCCACCTGCACCCAGAGTTAGATTGGCCATACTCATTCTGGGTGGGTAGATGGCATCCTCTCCCCACATCACAATTAGAGTGCTGCTGTTCCTGCAGTCCGCTGCCCAGCAATGATGCAATGGCAGCAGTTTGAAAAGCAGCAGGCTTCACATACAGTATATCAGATGAGGCATGTGCTTGTCCTCACCTTCCTAGTGTCCGGAGCATCATATGTGATAGGGTTTCAAATTGGAGGAAAATTGGAATAATAAAAAAAACTTGCTATTGTGCCTCAAACAGTCCCAGGCAGTTTTATATATCATTTTGATCTCTGAAGGGATCTGGAGCCCAGCATAATCCCAGCATAAATCATAACAGCATGACAGCTGAAATTTGCATTGCTGTCCAGACTGAAATAAAGCTGACCCTTACCGTACTCTTAGCCCCAAAATTGAGCTGCTGTTCATTCAATGACCTCCTCTAGGACTGTAGGGATCTTTTTGTTCACTACAGTCCTGTTGTTTTCAGGACTAATAAACCAACGTAATGAATATATGGACTAAATGGAAACATGGAATAACCAGTGGACAGTTACACACGCACAGTTAGAGAGGCACTATAGATATCAGTCACTGTATTAGCAGCGAATTGCATTTAGTGGCTGTGATGCAAGTGGAAAATTAATTTAAAATGGCATTTACTGCCAATTATGCATGTAATTGCATATAATATGCACTGCAATTATTGTAATTATATAATGTGTGATGTAAAATTATTGTGTATTACGGATCTTTATAATGGCTTTAGAGATGAACTGTAGTGGAAATATGGGGCCACATGCTTGCAAAATGTGCTCACATTGCATTAGAAACTGGACGTCTATTAACTAACACTGCAGTGAATTGCTGCACACAGGACCATCTGAACTATGCCTGCTCATGAGTCAGGATTTAAAGATGCAGTAAAATAGGAGACAGTCCATTGGTGATGAAATACTAGAACAATTTATAGAGGTTTAATTCTACTCTGGATAAAAACAATATATTTTCTCAAACAGAGACAAGGAGCCATACATTTTAAACACCTGGGTCTTAGCCCAAATCACCAGAACCATGCTTGCAAAATTAACTCTTTTTCAAGCATTCTGAGACAGAATTTCTAAACAAATCAATACCTTTGATGTGCAAAATATAATTTTAATTTCTGTCCCCAATTGTCTGAGGTCTGATTTAAATAATTTTGCTACAAATTTGGCATCAAACCTAAACTATTAATTTTCCTCTTAGCACCTCCTTTGGTTACAATTTGTTGGAGCTGAATTCACAGAATGAAATGAAGAGTCCCAGATAAAGCTAAATAAAAAAGTATCACCTGGTTTGTGCAAAACCAATTTATAAAAAGAATGGTTATTTATGTTTAAGTGACAATTTTTGCCTCATATTTTACATAACCTAACAAAATGCATAATAAAAATGCTTTGTAACAGTTCAAGGGTTCTGTAGCCTGCAAGCTCATCACAGACAATGTTTATTACATCTACCGCTTCACAAACTCAGTGGTGTCAACTCATGATGTTGCTGCCTCTGCTGAAAATGAACCACTTTGTTGATGATGACTGTGAATCACTTTGTCCATGTTTACACCATTTCTACCACTGCTTGCTCAAGCTCACTGCAGTGAAGGACTGACAGGGTTGCCAGGTCCAGTGTTGCTCAGAACTCCTGTAACTCCTTTAAGTAATATTACTTAGAATGTGATCATTTCCTTACCCAGACTTTTTTTTAAAGAATGCTGAATTTGTCAGTCCAATTTGAGAATTTCTTCCATTTGTTTTATTTATTTTAAAAAATGTAATATCTGAAAACATTTGCAGGACTTTTGGAAAATCTTCAAGGGCTTAAGCCCCATACGCCACCCCCTCCAGCCACCCCTGACAAGAACTGTAAACAATTACTGTGACTACAGTGAGGCATATTTTCTGCACTTACTGAAGCAGTGTTATTATGTTGGTAAATAAATGTAAATGTAAACATTTATATTGATCCACTGTGCTGAATTCTTGTGCACACACTTGGGGACAGTGAGCACACATGCCTGGAGTGGGGGCAGCCCTATCTACAGAACCTGGGGAGCAAATGGGGAGTTAAGTGCCTTCCTCAAAGGCATGTCTCAGGGCTGGTTCTCTAACCACTTTGTGTAATTTATTTGTGTCAGAATCTAGATAGGAGAATGTGGGATAAACTGTACTTTTACAGTAAAACTCTATGTACTCTATAGAGTAAAACTCTATGTATCATCTGAAAGCTGAATTCAGACCAAATGTGAAAGCTGTTTTCACAAAACGTCTCAAAATAGACAACATTTTTGCATGGCAGTGATCATATACTTATACTCTCATATTGCTCTACAATTATTTTACACAAAAGGTGCTAAACAAAATGGTTCTATACATTGAAAGTGGGTTATTTGAACTGAAGTGATGATTGCATCATTGTTTTGTGCTATTTTTGACCTTTTTTTCTGAGGTAGAACCAAAAGAATTGCCACCAGTATGTAGAACCATTTAATCAGACAAAGCACCGTTTAAGCATACAGATAGTTCTTTGGTTTTCAGTTTTTCTATCTAGAACTGCTCTTCATGAAATAATCTTTGGGGAAAAAAAAAAAAACATTTTTAAGAGAGTACAGAAATTCAACAGAGATGTGCCTTTAACTGAAGTCAGCTTTAAATCTACATTATTCAGGCTGGTAAGCATTGATGCTCTGCAACATTAACAAGCAGTGGGATTTCATTTCATGGTGCATAACCTCTGTAATTTATAATGGTAGTGTGGCAGATATGGACTGAAACCATGCCGCTTTAGATCTGTACACTGAATGACAGAGGGGATAGTTGGAGCTGGTTCTGTGAAGATTAAAGGAATTGTGGGTTGAGTTTATGGCTGTGAGCAATGCCTGTCAATATCCCATGTGCTTCTGAGCACGATTCCCAGTTGTGATAACATCTCCAGTCTATCAGGATGTATGTGTGGGAGGGAAGGTGTTTCTTGCACATGTTTTCAATGTGAGGGATTATGAGGCTTTAATGATGACTTGATTTAAATCGATTCCTGTCTTGATCAGTTGGTTTACTGATTAGTTTGCAATTTAAATGATAAACAGGACTCTCCACAGGTCATTATATAAATGTGTTCAGCAGCCTGAACATCCTTTATAAGGAGGAGCTATTTCATGTAGAGCTAAAATTAAATGCTAGCTTAAAAATTGTTTCTATATGGATAAAAGTGTATACGAAGGTAAGCAGGCTCCTACAAAAATATTTAGTTCAATATTTAGTGAAGTTTAGTCTTTAAAGAATCAAAGAAATCACTTTAAAGGAACACTTTTTCTCGTGCAAATTATTCACATCATGTAGACTTATGAAGCCTTTCACACTGAGTGTAATTTGTCAGAATACAAAAGTACACTTTACTTCAAATCTGTGTCATATTTCATTGTCATCGACAGTTTAAAGTCATATAACATGGCACGACAAATGTCAGAAGTCCTCAAAAGACTGTGTAAACGTTAATAGAGCTGGTTCTGACCATACAGTCCAGTCCCTATCCAACTGGCCAGACTTTGTTGACTGTTATTTACTAGTTGCTGACGATGTACTTTCCTACTTTCCTTCAGTCCAGAACATATTATTGATGACTATGTTTGCTGTAGGTGTGTGTAGACTGATTCATGATGGAGGGCAGCTAAGCTGTGTGTGTGTGTGTGTGTGTGTGTGTGTGTGTGTTTACACAGATCACAGCTTGTCTTCCACCAAAATGTTATATAGGTGTAAGGGGACGTTTAGGGGACAAAAACATGTTTTGGACACATACATCCCATTCCATGCAGTAAACACATACACACCAGTGAGCAGACACACACTACAGTCACCACATGTCTGGGGCAGTGGGAACCCTCTGCAGTGGTGCCTGAGGAACAGTTTAGTGGTTAGGTGCTATTCTCAAGAGCACTTCTCTCAGAACCTGTCGGTTCAAGAACTCAAACCAGCAACCTTTCTGGTCACAAGGCAGTACAGCTTACCTCCAAGCCATGGCTGTCCAGTATTCTGTATCCATGCAACATTTTACATGATAAATAAAACTGTCACATGCCTACCAAGTTCTCAATATGTGTGTGGAGGTTGAATCTGGCCTGGAGAGAATGGCTACGGATGGCCACCATGAAATAAAACAATCCATACATCAAGTAATTACCTACCCTAACCCATAAGAGCCCATGGAGATATGTCACAGGCACTTTAAAAGATGTGGAACGTTTCTTGCAGTGCTTTCTTGTTTTGTTTGTGTTCATGCCCCAACGGGAGATATTCTGAACATCCTGGATGTGTCACAGGACAATTGGTGAATGTGTGACCTCGTTTACAAAATGATGTTTGGGCAGTGCTTAAGACAAATCCAGATGATTAGTCAGTCAATATCTTATCCGCTTCTTCCTGAATAGGGTCACAGTTAATCCAGAGCCCACCTGGAGTCATACCACACACACACCTAGGGTCAGTTTAATATGGCCAATTCACCAACCATGTGCATTTTGAGGGAGGAAACCCTCAAAAAGAGCACAGTACATTATTAGAATACAGAACATAATTAAGACATATAATAAACAAGAGATATATTTAAATTTAAAATTAGGAAGCATGTAAACAGTCAGTTCTTGTGATCTGATGTGATGTGATGTGAACAACTCAAATAGGACCTAAATTGTGGTGGCTAGACCACTGGGTCAGAACATCTCCAAAATTTTCTTGTGGGGTGTTCTTGGTATGCAGTGGTCAGTACCAACCAAAAGTGCCCCAAAGAAGTACAGCCAGCATGGTAATGGATACAAAATGCTCCCTGATGCCATCCATGGAGAATTCACCTCACATCTTACAGAACTTTCTGATGACATCTTGAAGCCAGATATCACAGGATGCATTCAGAAGTCTTGTGGAGGCCATGCCTTGCTGGCATTAGGCAGATGGCTTTTGATGTTATGACTGATTGATGTATATATTGAATTATTAACTCTTACAACCCGAGATCCGCATTTCGTGAGCAGTTACATGCTGTTTCTAGGTTTCAAATCTCAGAATCAGAACCTATGGGCCTGATATAGACATCATAACATAACAAACAACAAGACTTACTGTATCTTAACATGATATTCTCATCTTGTATGATTAATTGTCAGTGAATAATCCAGCTCAGGAAACAGCTCAAGCTGAATTAATTTCCAACGAGATTCAATTCCATTTTAAGTGTCAAAGCAGTGCATGTTTAGTGCTCTGTCCATGTGTACATACTCAACGTGCATGCAGACTCTGATTGATCTGAGTTGGGGCCGGGGCTAATAACATCACTGATACTGGTTTATAGAGGATAAGGAGAAGGGAGGGGCTGTATTTTCTGCTCACACAGTGTTCAAATTTTGGAATAAAATTTCTGAGTTAATACTGATACAAAATAAAAAAAATAATGAAGGATATTTAGGTTGTTTTTTTTATCCATTTGGATGTTGGTCAAATATTTTGAAGAACCAATTTTTGAAAAATATCCTCATCAGTATAATCATTACAAATAACTAATCAAAATTCTTGTATTTTCAGATCAAAACACTCTGGATGATCAAACAGGATTTCTGAGATATAAAGTGTTTTGAGTCATTATAAGCAAAAAAATTGTAGGCACAAGTATATTTTTGATCATAACATTGTCAAATATATAAAAAGAATTATAAATAATAGTGCAAAGAAAATCTAAATTTTACTTAAATGAATGCAAATTTGAGTAGCCAAGGGTCTCCTGAAAATAATAATATCTTGCATGTGTGACTTTCCTCATTTTTTGGGTTAATAATAGTAGGTCAAACTACCAAAACAAATCTCACAAAATTGGCATGGGGTTCTAAAGGTTAATAAGATTTATTAAAAGTATTACTATATACTGATTTGGACAACGAATGGACAACGAATATGTTTTTTATATATCATACAACACTTTACATGTAACATTATAATATGAAGCACTACACCACATGAAAAGACAAAAAAAACAACAACAACAACCGAAAAACACATGATCTGTGTAAACTGTACAGATTTGCAAATCTTGCCCAGAGACGTCTGGCATGTTGTGTAACATCAATTATTCATTCCCTTTGGAGGAGGGATAATTTAATGAAAGAAGCAGAAAAAGACAACAAGATTATTGTGATGACCTTGGGTCATCTCAGCAGGAGATTAAAACATTATAATATTTTAATGGTTTTCCAAGATTTGTACAGTGTCCTATTTGTAACCCCTACAAAATCCACATTGTATCATTTAGCACAGCAGGATACCACAGTGAAGGAACACTTAGTGGTCTATAAACATTTTTGAAGCTACCAGTGTTACAATTTTATTGAGGAATACACATTTTTATTGGTCGCTACTCAACAGTTTTAAATCTGTACTCAAACAATTCAAATATTCATTTTGGTGAGGAGATCAAGTTTAAGGAGAACATCCACCAATAGTTTCAACAGATATCCTGCTCACTCAGCATATTTGAAAAAAAATGTATGTTAGGATTCGAGAAGGAGCTTATGGAGGTGGTGATTAGTGAGGAGTGAGAAGTATAGAAAGCAGCCAGTCAGAACTTCTTCTGCATCCATGACATTTAAGAAGTTGCTTCCCACTACCATTTCATTTCATTTCATCATTACTTAAAGTGGAGTTACAGACCCAGCAGAACTGAACTTTTAATCACTTAAAAACTCAGTGCTCTCACTAAGCTTGGAATAGCAATCAGCATAAAACATTTTATGGCACAATTCAGTAATTTTATTTTTGTCTTGGTCAAGCATGTACTCAGCAGTGCTCTGATCATTTCAGTCCAGATATACATCCGTGATTTTTCAGGCAGACAAGAAGTGTTTCTTGAAAAATGTTACCATTAAATGCATCCCAGATTGCAAAACAGCTAATGCTTTGGAAGAATCCCTCAACCATTGATTTGAGGTGGGTTGTAAAGCCCACTGCCCTCTCTGCACTAGGAGAGCATCAGTGGGACGAAAATCAAGTCAATTAGAAAAGCTAGATCTAGGAGACCGATTAAAGGGGAGACGTCCCACTGACAAACTGGATCCAATCAGGATAAACCTCAAATCTACTTGGATTAGAATTTTGGAGAGTGTTTTTTTTAGCATTTTAAATGAAACAAAAATGCATTCTATCTATTTTCTTGTTTTGGGGTACAGCAAGTTTTCTTTTTCTAAAGAACATTAATTCTGTATATTAAATATCAGTTTAAAAATCAGTCCATTCTAAGGTGTCCAACTAGTAGCAATGCATTTATTCATCGTAATATGCAGTGATTATGGAATGTAATAATTGATTAAAATCAATTTGTAATAATATTCAACAAAGGTTGTACTAATTGTCTGGTCAAAATAATATAAATATAGAAACTGCAGTAAACAGGATTTTCTGTTACGGATGGGAGATTCTAGGCTTTCATCTTAGTCAATATATAACATAAACCTAATCTGCTTAAAACTTCATCTCTGTAATGAAGTAAAAATAGACATCATGCACTGTAAAATGTAATGTTTACTGAAAAAAAGCATAAAAAATGATTACCTTAAAAAATGAAGTAAATTTGTATTGGTAATCTGCGCTGCACTAAGCATCACTTACTAAGTATAATTTACTTTCACTTCAGATGAACTAAATCAAAAAACCTGTGCAGAGTTCACTGTAAAAAATCATTTGAGCGTAAATAGTAAATGCAGTGTACAAACATTGTTTCTACTCAGAATTCAAACAATGGACTTGTTGGATGTTATTTGTAGGTAAAACAAGCAAACTTAGTTTCATTTTACATTGTTCAAACTGCATCAAACATTGTATAGCTTCCATATTCCAGAACATCAGTCTCACAAAGGCTGATGCATAAACTCTACATTATGGTCAATTTTGCAATTACCCTACATACAGCCACCATCAGCAACATAGAAAATGGGTACTTTCAACCTTGAACACAGAGAGCAGGCGAGTAATATAACTCGTAAGTGCACACTTAGGGAAAGTAACCTGGGGGAAAAGACTACACAAAGACAGCAAGTTAGGAGGGGAAAACACACCCAGTATACAAATTGAGCCAATTATTGTCTGGAGCCAATACATTTTACTCATCAAGACTGCAAAAATCATTTTTTATAGAAGTTTTTAGACTTTTGTGTGGCAAGCAAATGAAGCTTTGATTGTGTTAAGTATATTGGTTGTTTGCTTTTTCGATTTTAGCAAGGACGATTTTAGTTGGGAGGATTTGATTGCACTCAGTTACAAGACCATTAGTGAGTCCTATTCTATTGGCAGTGCATCTCTACAGGGAGTAGACAAGCTGTGTGTGCATTTGCACATCCGTGTCAGCAATGGATACAAGGTAAAGTAGTTAAACTTATTAATTAGAAGGGGTACCTACAAGCACATCTTAGTTGACAAACTCTGTTAAGAGTAAGTGAAAAATCATGTTCATTTAATTTTCACACAGACAGGGATCGAACCTCCAACCCCAGGCCCCTGGAGCTGTCTGACAAAGGTACTACCTGCAGGGCCACTGTGCTTCCCCCACATAATATGTGGAAAATAGAAATTAGATGGTGTTCGAGTTTCTGTAACAACAGTAGTGTTCTCAGTGATTCTGTGCACATCTGTCACACATCTGTATGAATGTGGATTCAGTGCTAATTCCCCATTACTGTCAGTGGCTCACTTTTGAAAAGTTGCTGAAATGAGCAGCAAGCAACTGGCTCTATCTCAGCCTAGAAATCGTGCCTCTTTTGTATGTCTGATCTCATCCCGCTGCTCCAGCGCACTGATGGGGCAGAAGTAGGTCAGTGCCACATCGACTTTCCCTCCTCCTAATCTGTAATTTGTAGAGTGGCTCTTAATTGCTCTTTAATCTTTACAGGCCGTGGGTGGCGGAGGAGGAGGAGGGAGGCTGAGATGGTTTTGAAGGAACGTGAGCTGCATTAGCACCATTAGTACATTTTATTTATTTGTGTAACAGCAGAAACAGATCTGTCTGCATTAAAGTGAATAGCAGAGATGGATCAGATACAGAACACAGAAGTGACTTGAGGCACAACCTCACCATCATCATGGTCTGGAACGGAAAGTTAAGGTAAAGATAATGAAGCATTGATTGTTTATACTAAAGTAATTAACAAAGTAGCCATGAGCTTCAAGGATAATTCCAATTTATTAACTATGCATGCTGGCAAGACATTTTTGTCAATGCATTACATTGATTAATGTCTATTTTGTCTTTATACCCAAAAGTTTTGTAGCCAAAACTCTTTATTAAACAAGTAAGCAAATGTACAACCTGGTGTTTACTGGAGTTTGCTTGTTTTGGTCTCCCCAACATCATCCGTCCCACAATATCAAACATTTTTGTGTATTACGCAGTTCCTCACTGGTTGCTTCAATCCCTTCAAAGGATAAAAAGAATGCAAGTCAGCCCTTAAAATGATCATTAAATGTTAAACTAAAAAAAATAATCACATTCTAAAACAGTAACTAACAAAAATTAGATCTTAGTAATCTGATCAATGTATTTACAGGCACTTGGGTAATCAGATAATAGGAAAACTCTGGGTTTACATGAGTCAGGTAACAGACACACTTCTACTCTGCAAGTGGCCAATAAACTAAAGAAGAATTTGGTGTATGTGGATGCACCAACTGAGATAGAAATCAGGCTAGCTGATGCACAGAAAAATCTGATTATTGAGAAATCTGATTACTGAGAAATCTGATTTCTGAGAAATCTGATTACTGAGCTAAAATTCAGCTCTCTTCATAGGATTTCTTACAATCTACAAAATCGAAGTATGCTGTTTACATGACCAGGGTTGATAATCAGATAACTGCAGAAATCAGACTATTGAATGGACATAAACACACTCACTGTTGTAATTCTGTAAGTACAAAACTGCATGAAACACCTCATTTCCACTTTGTGATATTTCTTAATGTGTAAAGTTATCTTATCATTTAGTTTCCTTTGCTCTGAGGAGAAACAAAAATGCCACTATGATATATGTTACAAATAAGGTAAGAAACAATTCCATGAATCTACAGAGTCTCTTTAAAACTACTGAATCTGATTAGAACAGCAATGAAATTTGATTTCTCCTTGGACTGGCATAATCAAAACTCTGTCTTCTACCATGTGGGTGGTGGATCATTTTCTGCACTGCAGTGACATTGACACAGTGGAAGGTGTTAGTCTGTATTGTGTTGGTATGCATGGATCAGACAAAGCAGAACTGAGTGTTTAAACGGTGTGTCCACTCACTGTCCACTCTAGACACTCCTTATTGCTCCAAATTGTAGATGTAAAGTCCGAGACAGAAGCTCAGCTGTTGCTGCATAGTTTGTGTTTGTCATCCTCTAGTACTTCATCAGTGCTCACAGCATTCTGCCCACCGGATGGGGTTGGCTGCATATTTCAGGTTGGTCATTTAATCTCAGTCCAGCAGTGACAATGAGACTCATCTGTGTCTGATCCACTCATACTAGTGCAACACACACTAACACACCATCACTGTGCCTGCTCTGTGGTGGTCCTGTAGGGTCATTGCAGATCATTGCAGAACAGGAAGAAAGGAGGTTAAGAAAGCACAGAGAGAATCAGATGGACAGATGGGTGCAGTATCGGTTCCCATCTGGTTCTCTTCTTTCTTACAATTATTTACACGGAATTGGGAACATTAAAGTATTTTTTATGTGCTGAATATTCTCTTGTGGCAATTCTCAAGTTATCAATTTGTCATCTTTCTCTTGAAATCATGCTGAAGTGAAACCAGGAAAGTCCCTACCCCTTGCTCTTGCTTGCCCTGCCTTCGGGACATTTCAGGCTGTCTGTGTTCCTCTGAGAATGTGCTGGTGCAGTGATTTAATGATTGATGGGGTCTCTGTTGGAGAGTGATTGGCGTGATACTGGCACCCTCTCTCTCTCTCTTTTGCCGCAGGACATAAATGACTGTGAGTCTATCTGTGGGAGACTAGCCTTAATCATACACTCAGTGTTCTAAAGGCAAAACTGTTTTTCACGGAGGATAAATCCACGCAATGTTTCAAGTATGTCAGCACTAATTCCATCTAGAAAACATGACATCATTCAAAAGTCTAAAAGTCAGTGCGGTTTGGTACTGTATATATAACAATATATATAACAATGTGTGTTTCTAGTGCTCTTTCGACATGGAAACCAAAGTCAGATGTGGAACAAAGACTTGCAGCTGCAGATGCTGCTGTGTACCAAAATATTCCAAAGCTAATCCACTAACACGGCATGTCTGTGATGGTAAGGCAACAGTAGCTAATCGGAATGATGAGCAGAAGGCTCCAGTCTGCAAAGGCTCTCCCATCCCTGGCTCACCATAGTTCCAAATAAAAGCCGTGTAATCACCCCAAACCTGAGTAGGCTGGCCAGAGGTCCCTCTGTTTTCCCAGCTGTTTGAAACAGTTGGTCCTTAAACTTTCAGGTCAGTCCTAAAGGAGGGTTGTGCTGAAATATCAAATAAACAAACAATTCCCCTTTACTCCAAATATGATCAAAATGCTGGAGCTACAAGGCAGCTAACAAGTAACATCCAAATGGTACCAATAAACCTTAGATATTAGTTTGGTTTGCTCTTGATTGTTGAAGTGAGTGGTATCTCCATGGCAAAATTCAAACAGCTCCCTGAGGCTTGGAAGGAATAATAAAATCTCAAAACAATTAGAAATCAGTTATTCCAGATTACAGAAAATTATGGAGAACATCTAAAACACCTGCCAACATGGCCAGATCAGGAAATCCTAGCAAGTTTCACCCAAGAGCAGACCACAAGATGCGTAAGAAGCAGTCTCTCAGTGACTGCTAAGATTCCTAAAATGTCACTACAGGACCAGGGAAAAACCAGGGCAAGACTTAAGTTTTCCAGAGAACATCCAGACAAAGAACAGGACTTTGCATTTCTATTAATTTTATAACATTGTTCCTCAATCTCATGTGTATAGTTATATTACCTCCAACTATCAATATAGATTAAATTAAATGTCCACATTTTTAAGTATGTAAAAAAACCTGTGTTCATGGTTTATCCTTTTTTCACACGGCTACTGTATGTTTAAGCAAATGAAATGAGAAAAATTAAGTTTATAAGGGGGTGCAGCTATGAAACACCTAATTAGATACTTAATTCTTTATGATGTGCATTTTCTCATAGCTAGTAACCTCATTGCCACATTCAACTGGTGAGCAAACAACAGTAATTTATTACAACTACATAGTTTAATTTCCAAGGATTGCTCACAGTGAGATGATGTCATTGGATGTCATCTGATTTCTCGACAGTGCTGTCTCTAGAGCAGCTGTTGTGGCTTCCAGTCTGTCTGGAATGGCATGTAATAGAAAGTGGAATTTGATATCCATGATGACCATCGGTGCTTTCACTAATGCTCTCACTCAGACGCACTTGCCCAGACTCTGTATATTTGGTAAAGTTTTATTTAGGGGATTAATGAGTCAGTGCTGGAACTCAGTGGTAGCTGGTCTTTATCTTTAGATTTAGTTTGGCCTTAAAGTCTTATCTCAGCTCTCACTTGGTTAAACTATATCAGACTTAAGAGAGTCTTACACTTCATCAGAAAAACTACACAGAGCATATAATAATTGTAGTAAAATTAATGGCAGAATAATAGTGTGTAGACCCTTAATAATCATTTCTACGTTAATAATTGGATATTGGGATGAGTGGACGTTCTACTACAAACTGTACTAAGTAATTCAACTGACAGAATTAGTTCCTTCTGTTCATTTGGCCAGGCCATGAAGCATGCATGCCCCTGCCATCACACTACCACCAGAATGTTTGACTGTTGATTTTATGCTCTTATTATCGGATGCTGTGATAGATGTAATAACAATCCCAAAAAGCTTCATTTCTGACTCATTGATCTTAGAGGACATTATTCCTGAAGGCTTGGGAGTCACCATAGTGTTTGGGGAAAATGTAGCGGTGGTTTTTGTAATGCAGCTCTCCCATGGATACCAGTTTTCTTCTAATGTTGGAAGACTTATGAAGACCTATCTTATATGAAATGAGTGGAGCTTGTGTCTTGTGGCCACATTTAAGGATTTGTGTCCAGAAACATAAAAACTTTTCTATTGTCTATACATTGCACCAGGCACGTGCTGCTTTTTGTAGTCCCTCACATCAACCCCACTTTTTTGATTATACCAGTCAAACCAGAGAATGACATGAAGGAATGACAATATATTAAGCTAGAAGAAGATTTTTATCATTATTTCCTTTTGATCCACCTTCATCTGTGTGTTTGTCACTGGTATCGCTGCCGATTACTGCACTGTAGCCATGCTACATCGGTGTTGAAAGCAGTGGCTGTGATTTTGAATATCTAAACATGTCTCTTGGTAATAAATGAACTCTGATGACTGACGGTTGTGGAAAGTGACAAAATACTTCTCATCCAGAGTGTTTTCTAGCTGACAATAGAATATTGATTAGTTATATATAATGATTAAATTGACAAGGATATTTATAACAATAACATCTGCACTGGCTTCAAATTACTTGACAGTGGTAAAAAAAAAACCCAACAAAAAACAAACAAACAAACAAACAAAAAACCTGAATGTAATTTATTATTTTTATTTAGGTATGTGTTAGTATTATTTCTTCTTCAGACTTTTATTTTTAAATGTGAACACTGTGAGCAAATAGAACAATAGAGCAAACAGACCCTTCCTTCTTGTTTTCCCCTTTAACCCAATATCTGGGTCAATGATGATCAGTCAAAGTATTCATACAGATTGAGCATGTACATACTGACAGAGCAGTAAACATGAACAGTTGGAAACACATACTGTTTAGACGGGGTAAGTCTTGGAGTTATGACGTGTATCATGTCTGTAGCTTACTGTGATCCTGAGTTATGAAGCCTAGAAAATGGCATGTAACTGCCTGCAAGGTGCAGACCTCAGCAGCATCGTACTGAATTTTCTTTGAATATTCCTTCAAAACATCCTGTGGTGCAATGAAACTAAGACCCAAACAGTGATTTCATTATTTAAATAATGTCACTGGAACATTTAACCAAGTATTTAGGTTTGATCTTTTATCAAATTTAGGCTTCTGTCTTCAATGTTCTTTTCTTGTGTCAAAAGCTCTGTCCTGTACATCTACTAGAAATGCCAGAATACCTCCTGCTCACATGCCCGTGATATTATTCATTAATATGGTGAAGGCAGTGTTGTGCATGAGGAGGATCTTGAGCCACTGAATTATTGAAATAAAATGAGATGCAGTGCAGATGTGAGCTGCAGTGTGCATGTTTATTTTACTGTGAGGTTTGGAGTGCAGTTTTTTTTTTTTTTGGCTACATTAATATTAATGATGTTTTTCCTCTGGCACATCCTTACTCTCTCTCTCTCTTGCTCTCTCTCTGTGACTCACCCATTCCATCTCTACTATCATCATACACACACATCATGTAAACTACTCCTGTGCAGTTAAAATTAAAGCAATAAACCACGGTTGATGATATACTAGCCCAGATAAGGTAAGACGTGTGCATAATACACCCTTTATACATGATTAACACAAAAAAATAAACAGTAGACTATAAATTATCAAAGATCATTTTACTTACATTTATGATTACAAACTGATTTATATACATTCATCTGCAAGATTTTCTGGTAAAGAGCTGAATTCCTTGTTCCATCACTTATGGCAAATCATCCAGGCACTGAAGCAGCAAAGCAACTGTACACCATCACACTGGCTGTTTGGCTGTTAGTAGACAAGTTAAAATTCTGCCGTAACTGTAATATTTACGGTACGTCATGTATACATTCACTGACAAAAAAAAATAATTCGATGTTAGATTGCTGCAAAACTCTGCATACAATTATGTCTTGAAGATTAAAGTGTGGTTAGACACTGGGTTGTTGCACAAGAGGGCATTAAAGTGCCCTATTAAAAGGCTCTCAGGGACCGCTTGTTGGCTTCTAGACACGCCGTTATGACTCAAAGACATATTGACCAGTTGAGTATTATTAGAGTAATTGAAGTAGGATGGTTGTTTTGACAAATTGAACTCCATCTGTTACAACAACAAACAAACCTCTGTCTGCAACTTTTACAGCAGCAAGAGAGTAATTTTAAAGGATTTGTGCAGCTTATAATAGAGAATATGAACAAAAGAGTTGATGAGCTGGTGAGAGAAACATGTGAGGACATAAAAAGAATAAAAAATGATTCAAAATCACTGCAGACAGACATAAAGACCTTGTGTGAGTCCATGAGAACAATGACTGGAAAGACTAATTATCGGGAGAAACAACATAGTAGTGGATGGCATTCCAGAAACCCTAAATGAGAACTGGTCAGAAATGGAGGACAAAGTAAAAAACCTGATGTCAGAAAAGTTGAACTTGGACAGCAAAAAGGTTGAAATCAAAAGAGCTCATCGCACTGGAAAAACAGCAATGTGTCTAGATCATGGCCTATAGGACTGAAATTTGTAAGGCACAAGACAAAACAACTGCTTAGCAAATGCCAGAAACCTAAAGGGGACATGTAAACTGTCCGGAAGAAAAGAAAGGAACGTATTCCACTCATGATAGCTGTGACAGAGACACCCTCCCTCAAAAAAGAAAACAATGCAAAAGAGATACAGAGAAGAAGGGACGTGAATCCGGCTGTATGTACACGCACCAGAACCCAAACAGGAATGGATAATGTGGGAAACCAAGTACTTAATTATTTTGTGAGGAAACAAGCATGAATTAAAACATAAAATGCCATTAATAAATAAACTACAAAAGGGTGGGCTAAACATAGCACACCTAAACATATGTAGTTTGAGAAATAAAGTTCATGAAATATCAGAATTATTTCAAGTTTATGATCCCCATGTTTTAGCAGTTTAAGACACACATAGACTGTATATTTGATAATGAGGATTTAGAAATACAAGGGTTTCATATTTCTAAGAAAGATTGGAACAAATATAGAGGTAGCTTTATTTGTTTGTTTTTTTCATATGTATGTTGTTGTGTAATACATTTATGATGTGTCATTGTTTGTTATGTATGTTATGTTTGTAGGACCCCAGAGAGAATAGCTGCTACTAGAGATCCAAGTAAAACAATAAAACAATCTAGTCTGTACGGACCAAGCCACCATCCTCTTTGTTTGCAGTGGTGTTGTGAATGACAAACCTGGACTGCTATAGACTGAAACCATATTGTCTTTTGCAACCAATCCAGATTCTGTTTGGGAGTTCAATGGGTTCAAGTATCTAGGCCTGATGGTGAATGCTTCAATCCTATCTTTGCTGTGGAGGAACACACTGGACACACTGGTGGTGTGATGATCTGTGCCATTGCATATGACACTTGGTCAACCCTGGTAGTTAAGGAGTAGGATAAGATGCTAACTTCAGCAGTCTACCAGTGTAGAGGATCTACAGGCCCAGCTGCAGAACCTTTGGGTAAATGTGTTAAAGGATGACATATGGAACTTGTATACCTCCATGCCCCACTGTATCTCATCTTGTATGCAGACTAGAGGCAGACTAACAAGACATTGGGTCTCCTTTCAATTGCAAATGACTATTCAAACAGTATTAATGCTATTTCTAGTATTCTTAATCTTGGGAAAGACTGCTGACCTGACAGTCCAGAAGATCATCATTAGGAGCTACAACTGCATCATTCCTAATATCAAGGCACTTCTGAAGCAGAGACTACATCAGAACCTTCTTACATGGGCTATGGAGAAAAAGAACTGGACTGTTGCTCTGCTCTCCAAAGTACTCTTTTCAGATGCAAGTAAATTTTGCATTTCATTTACATTTCAAGTCAAGCTCCTAGAATCTGGAGAGGATCCAAGGTATCCAGTGTAAAATTTCTGCACTCTGATGGTTTAGGGTGGCATGTCATCTACTGTGTTTCATCCACTGTCAGCACATCGTCTACCAGGAGATTTTACATTTAAATTTATGGCATTTAGCAGACACCCTTAATCAGAGTGACTTACAAAAGTGCTTCTTGGTTCACTCAGAAAATATCCCTAGCTAATGGACAAGGCTAGAATCTAGCAATTCCTCACACTTCCTCACACACAGGACTCAGCACCTGCCCACACTGCCAAAACTACTACCAAATGGTTTGCCACTCATGATATATTACTGTGCAGATGAGCTGAAGGTCGCAAAGCAACATGAGCTTCAACAACATCTCAGCAGTATCAAGTCTGACATGCTACACTGCATTGACACATTAATTTGTGTTAGGGGAAGTAAGTGTATAAATGAACATACTTTTCAGAAGTTGGACATTTCTGTATATCTTTTTCTGTTTGAACATGAAATATTCTAATAATCTGCGTTACTGGATTTCTGATTTTCATCTCATCGAATGTAAAACAAAAAAGGCTTGAAATATTTCACTTCATGTAATGAATATAACATCGAAGACACCTTTTTATATTCTGTGTAAGGCTCTAGGAACAGGCATTTACTGGCAATCGCGAGAACCAGGAAAAATCCCAGTGGGCCACGATGGGTGGATGGTCTGTATTAAATTGAATGGCTGAATTAACTTGTCGGTCCAGCCCTGACTGGGAATGCCCTCTTAATGAAATTCTCTGTTAACTTTATACCACATCAAAACTTCTATTTGTCAAGAGATCTTCATTCTCAAAGGCTTGGGGGTCATCGTGGTGTTTAGTCAAATGAGAGTCAAGCCTTGCTTTCGGTAACTTCACCTTCCACCTCTCCCATGGACACCAGTTTGCCCAGTTTCTTTCCATTAGTGGAATCATGAATCAATCACTTTGACTCATTCTATTCCTGGGAACTCAGTATAATTTGTAGATATCATGCAATCAAGGCATCAGACAGATGTTTGACTAATTACTCAAAAAGATCAGAATGTTTTAGAACGAATTCATGAATTTACTTTCACACTGGCTTTGAGTGATGCTTGGCAGATCAGATTTCACAACCGGAACTGTTTGTTATTTAAAAAAAAAAAAAAAAAAAAAAAGATAGATGGTGAAGATTGGTTCTGGCAAATAAAGATTTGGAGATAAAAAGGTCAAAGAGAGAGTGAATAAGCATCTGCCATGGCACCCACAAACTTCAATTACCTCACTTCACCACCCACACAAAGACAACACGCTGCAGCCTCTTCAGCCACCTGCCCCCTGAAACAGCCACTGAAAGTAACCCAGAAATAGACTCGGCTGTGAAAGAACGCTGTGCCCACTCATTTTTGAGCGAGCCGCCCATCTGCATTGGCCCATCCGGGGACAAGCTGCTCAGAAAGACATAAAGCTGAGAAAGTGTGTGTGTGTGTGTGTGTGTATGAGAGAGAGAGAGAGAGAGAGAGAGAGAGAGAGAGAGGAGAAGAGGAATGTCAGTGTGAGTTAGGGCTCATTTACTAATGGGCTGGCCCTCGCTCTGTTTGCTGCTGGAAGGATAAATCAGAAAGCGCTGCACTGCGGCCTCGTTTCTCAGGGACTCGCTGCTTTATGACCCTGATTGAATGCCACTTTGGCACATAGCATAGATGCTTTGGAAATCTGTCTGGAAGGGAGAGAAGAATGAGCCAGGCCCTGTACTGTTAGGTCTGTTAAAACTACTGTTTGATCAAGTCTCAAATTTATATAGAAGTTTTCACCAATTTACAAAAACACTGTTGGTTGAATAAATTGCCTGTTGTTTTTTTATACTGAATACTGAACAACAATGGTGTGCATGACAGGGTTGTGAGGGCAAAGCTGCTGCTGTCCAGAAAGATCATTGCTGCTAGCCTGCAGTTTGCAGAAGATCACATAGACAAGTGGACGAATAAGACCAAAAAGATCTCTTCGATTTAAAGGAAATTCTAACATTAACATTCAATGGGTCCTTGGGGTGCTATCTGCACCCCATGGCAGTTTCTACAGCTACTACAGTATTACTAATAAAACTGCAGCAGTCATCCTCTAGGACAATTTTAAGGTACCATTTTCATATATGGTCATGCATAAAATAATAAAAAAGTGTTGACATCAAGTTGTACCAGCACATTTTCATGCTGGGTGCATTATGCACACCCCATACCAATTTATGATGTTGATATCATACACTAATTAACATTACTAATGCTAATTAATAATAATTTTGATGTAATTATATTTTAGCACATGTTGGGATATTAGTTGGACCTTTTTCTCGAATAAACAAGACAGTCCAGAAACGAACTTTCTTCGACTTTGCATTTGATGGCAACAAAACTATGGTATCATATGTACCCAAAAAATGAAAGCCTGTAAACCTTTTGTGGACAATGCATCACGACAAGGCTGTTGATGGTCCGAAACACAAACCAGAGATTATCCTTCATTACAATGTCATTAAAATCGGCGTCGATAACATGGATAATTTGGCCTCCATCTATTCTTGTAAATGAAAGATCAACAGATAGCCGATGGTCCTGTTTTTTAACATGCTTGACACAGCTGCCATTGCCAGTTTCGTGACCTGGATGTGCAATAACCCTGATTGGAACAAGTCATCCAAAGCAATACTTTGTCACCAGTTCATTGTGAAGCTCGGCTAGTCTCTTGTTGAGCCACTGATTAGAGGACTTTTGGACAATTCAGCTCAGCTCAGAAGACCAATCATAGATGCAATCCAACTTCTAGAGTTGGACACTGGAAAAACAGGAAGTGAGAAACCAGCTAAAGTGAAGAGGACACAGGGACATTGTCACCTGTGCCGGCGTGAGTGTGACAGGAAGACACGCAAAATCTGTCATAAGTGCTCTACACCTGCTTGTCCAGCACACTCTGTCAACAGTTCAAAAATACTGTGTGAAAAATGCTTATAACTGTCCGATTTAGATATGTAATTTGCAGAAACACTGAACAACATTTGCATGTGATTCGTTTTGACATTTTTTTTTTGACATTGAAATTAAAACGGCACTTATATCGACTGTCTTATATCGATCTCTGTCTCACTGCATAAACTGTGCATGCTTCATGCAGTTAGCTAATAAATGTTTTTTAACTTAATTTTAATAAAATTAAATTAATTAATAGATTTATATATGGAAACAAATAGAGGTGCAATTTGCACCCCAAGGACCTGCAAGGCAACTTTCTTGCTTGCCATTATTGATGAACATAGAATTCTGTTTTATACCAGCAGATTCTAATGTTTAAAAAAGAAAAAAGGTCGGTGTTTTTAAAAAAGTACTGACCTTAATTCAGGAGAAACATTGTGGAAGCACCTGGAGGAAACCTAAGAACATAAAACATGCAAAGCTGTGTGTACAGAGGAATGGGCTAAAATTCCTCCAAGCCAATATACAACATTACTCAATGTTTGTTAACAAACATTTAGCTGCAAAGTAGTTGCATAAGGGGGTCACACCTGAAATCCAAAAGAAAAACATAAGATCAATTCTGAAAACATAGGTTCACACAGCTATGTACCAGAAAATTCATGAAAGTTTGTTACTTTTATGGAGATATATTTATTTCAAACATTTTACATGTTGTTGATATGCATCTTTGAAAATTTATTTTCACGTGTAAACTGGTTTTAGGTGTACCATTATCATTCAGCATACATTTTCTTAATATTTGCTAATGGAGCAAATAATCAGCAGATATATCCTTAATAAGAATAATAGTAATGGATACAAAATAGATAAAACTAGCTTCATAGATCATGTGCAGCTTTCACTTATTCACTTCATTTTTTCTTTTTTGTACAAAACTAAAATAATACATTGGTATTGCTTAAAATGTTGAAAAATGTGTTTCGTCTTGAAATGTTTTTCTGCTTTTATTCAATCATTTTTCTGCTTTTTTTAATGGCAACATTTTATACATCCAAAACTTTTTTATTTTTACATGCCGAGACATATGGAACAGTGAGTGAAAGTGAAAGAAGCATGTGGACTAGCAAGAAAGAATTTTATGACCCTGAATTGTGTGACAATGACTTATACAGCATTATGTAGTACTCACTATGTTGGAATATCTATTACAGATGCTGTTACATCATTACAAGTCAGTGGAGCATAGCAATTGATTTCAAGCAGTTATTTCATGTAAAAATGCTACATAATGTTGCTTTAACCAAACTCGTTTTATCTGATCAACAACGTTTGGGGTAAGAGGAAAACAGCTTTTGGTCTGAACGCTTGCTTTAAGCATTGCAGCAGGGAGCAAATAATAAAGAGAGGAATGGCTGGGCTATATCTCTAATCTTGCACTTGACTAGCATTTACCAGTATGTGCACTTGCATGACCGCAAACTCATGCATCAAAACAAAATTCCCTCAAAGCCTCTGTTGTTTTATCCCCCCACCCCCAAAGAGATTTCCCAGCAGAGCATTGCTCTGCAATGCCACGAAACCCTCGTACCCAGTAGTCCACCACTGTGAAACCATATGGAACATCTTCAGGGCACGACATGGGATGCCGTTATTGAAATCGTAAAAAGCAGCATGATATGATGGTGCCATCCATCCACAATATTCCGCCAACTGTTTCTTCTCTGAACCACAACATTTGGTAATCTGAAGATTCATTCCAGTCTTTCTGTCTGTGATAAAGCTTAATATGTTGAGTGTTTTGCGTGTGTGTGTGTGTGTGTGTGTTTGTGTGTAATTAGAGAGCGGCAGCCGGTGGAGCAGCAGGCCACCTGCACATGAAAAGCTGTGGCACACCTGTCTCCGCAGGGCTGGTCTCCTGACGGTCCCCCAGTGAGCGCTTGCTGAAGCACTCAGCTGTCTCTCCATGCATGTAGACATTTAGATAGGTGAAGATGGATCATATACCATTCATTCTCATCCATCTTCAGAATTGTTGGGATATGTGCTTTTCCACGGTAAGCATAATAAACCAGATTAACATGTCGAATTGGAACTTTCTCTGTGCTAGTTTAGCTACAGTTATCATGGTACATGAGCACCCTAGTGTTCATGTACTAAATGAGCAGCCTAGTGTTCAATAGATATCATACACCCTGATAAGCATGTCTTGCTCCCACTTTGAGCCACCCATTAAGGATACAATTTACACATGCATTTTTGGATAAGCTGAGGGATTCAGTCTCATTACTGAAAGTGAAAGAGGCACGTGGACCCCACAGTCCCATCACAGAACAGGTATTATGTGGGTAGTGGGGTCTTTCTCATCACTGCAGAGACACTTACATGGTGATTGTGGTCCTACCTAATTGCTCCACCTTGTAAATGTAAAGTCAGAGAGAGAAGCCCATCCGTTGCTGCACAGTGTGTGTTGGTCATATTCCAGTCCTTCATTAGTTGTCACAGGATGCTGCCCACAGGATGCTGTAGGCATCAACTTTGATGAACAAGGTGAAAGGAGGTTAGTAAAGTATGCAGAGAAACAGGTGTACTATGGACTGTAATTTCAGAACTACAACGTATTCCTGCATGGTAAGAGCAGTTTACTAAAATGTGTATGAAGCGTGCAGTCAAGGAGGTGATAATACTGTTACGGCTGATCAGTTCATTTACTAACATAACAAAGTGAAAGCAGATTTCTTTTCCAGTTTCTATAATAAATAAAGATAAACTAGTACATCATGGTTGTCCAGTTATTGTGATGTGGAATCAAAGTTCCATGTTTTATAAACAGGATAAAAGACAAATCAGTTGTGGAGTTGATGAGGTGGGATGATACAAAATCTGGACCTCACTAACAATCCTGTCACTGAATGCAATGAAATCCTCATAACATTGCTCCAAAATCTGGTAGAGAGCCTTCCCACAATCATAATGCAACACGCAAGTTTCCTATATAAGCTACAATAAAGTGATAACACAGAAATGTGAGGATGTTAACTTAGCAGTCTGATCCAATGATGTTAGAAAAGCTATAGAATGAGTATTGGAAGAAAATGCATGTTTGGGTTGTGGCATGGAAAATTCCCCCTAGGCCCATCCTGACTGGTGCTTGGTCTCCCCCTATGCCACCCACTTAAAACTTGGATTTGCCTGTGTGGCTGCAGATCCTCACTCCAACCAAAATGAAGCACACTTCACCAGACTGAGATAAACTGATTAGCAAGTGGAATCAGATGTGCTCTGACTTGCCTGGAATGAAAACCTGCAGCCACATCAGCCCTTTATGGATAAGATGGGACAACCCAACTGCCTACCACAATTTTCAACCATTGAATAAAAGCACAAAAAAACACTTAAATAAGAAACACATTTTTCAACATTTTAAACAATACCAATGTATTATTCCGGTTTTGTACAAAAAGAAAAAAGAAAAGCGGTATCAGATTGTAATTTCAAATTTCAAAGCTTTGTAAATACCCAGATTTTGCTAACCTTGTCCCAAAAAAACAGCAGCCATGGGTTTTTCTAAGCAGCTACCCAGCTCTCTCAAAATGAAAATATCATTTTCATATCATTGAGTATCGTAAAGTCCTACAAACCAGGAGAACAAGAAAATAGCAAAGCATTTTTTAGGGTGCCATTTTCTCAGTTCAAAATGTAATTAAGAAGTGACAGTTTACAGGAACAGTGGACGTCAAGATAACGTCTAGAGGATCAAGATAGTTTTCAGAGACAAATGCTTGTAGGATTGTTAAAAAGGCAAGTCAGAACCCTTGCTTGACTGCAATAGACCTTCAGGGGGTTGACTGGAGTTGTGGTACACTGTTCTACTATTTAGCAACACTTACACAAATATGTCTTCAGGGAAGAGTCATCAGAAGAAACTGTCTCCTGCATCCTCACCACAAAACTCTGCATTGAAAGTTTGCAAAACTTTACATGTAAACAAACAAACAAGTACTGTGGATGGATGAGGTCGAAATAGAACTAATGCCTTTTACATTCATTGAAAGTGTTGTCACAGAACAACCATAATAGCATAGTATTTAATGGAAATGCACCAAGACAAGATCTCATGATGCATGTTCATGTGAATTATTCTGGAAAAATTAGGAACGATAAAGGCTAGCACTATGTGGCTTTAGCACGGGTTTTCTGATGAAGTTCAGCACTGCTACTTTCACTCTTCTACAAGTCTTATGAGTCCTGTCCTGCATGTTCCACCAAGTTTCATACTGCAGTAGCAGATTTCTGTTCTAGAATGCCAGTGACAGAGACACCATTCTCCCTATTACAGCCAGTGTGCCATCAATTTCATTTCAAAGCTGTTCTTGTAAAAAAAGGGTTATAGTGAAATTTCTACTTTAACTGCTTATTTTAATTTAAGGACAAGGTGAGAGGGTTTAGTTTGCATTTTAAACCCAGCATGCATGCTTGTAAACCTTGTTTATGTATATGTTTGTTAGCTACATTAATCTTATAACTCCAGTGCAAAACTGACAAATGAAAGGTCAGATATTCAACATGCCACAGATGGTCATACATTTTCCCTCTACCAAGCCTCTACCAAAGTCTCACTGAGACCACTGAGCACTCAGAACATTCCATCTGGCAGCCAGACATTTGTTCAATGCTTCTCTGCCTCAGCGGGTCTTGAAATGCATTACCTGGAGCTGTAATGTTGCATCATTCAAGTAAACAGTGGACTCTATTTGTTGGCTTTGTGCGAGGTTGTAGTAGAATTTCTTTTGAATAATTTGAAGGAGAGCCTTTGATGATGTTTCAATGACTTTTTTATCATTGTCTGCCAGTGGTATTTGATGAATAGAGACAATATGCCATCCAAACCTAGGCCTTGAATAGGTTGTATCTCTGAAATGTAAAATACACTGTGCTGAATTTTGCTGCGTGACATGCACTACATAGTTTCATCTCAGTTTAAGGCCTTACCTTGGAGATTTCTTACTGTCAGCTGCTTGGCAACCAGAGAAACTGGCACTGGGTGCATCACAAAGCTGCCTGGGCTGCAACTACCAATCACACAATACAGCACAATAGCAAAAATGGCTGACATATACTGAGAGAAGCAATTTGAACAATGACACACAATGTAAGGAAAATCCAACCGAGCTTGCTTCATACTGGATTGTTTTTAGTACAGTTCTGGGCAACATTGATGTTTGTCATTTACCCAAATTTCCAGCAGCCTTGGTGCCTTGACTGAAATAGCAGAGTAACAGCAATGGAGCAAATTCCACATGGGTCTGTGCTATTTATTAGAAAGCTGAGCATGAAAGGGTAATCCCTAAAGCTATAACCCATGAGGCAGATTATGCCATCACACCATCTATGCCCTCATGGAGAGCGTGTGCCATAGTATGATGGAATCCTGAAAGGTCATCGTCCACAGAGGAGGCTCTTGACGCTGGTGATAAAGTGCTTGGGTGTATGGGGAATTGTATTTCAAAACAACCTCTTGATATTAAGGAAGCTCCTCATATACCTTGCTGACAAACAAACTGACAACACATACTATCAGTTAAAGGACTCACTGTACACACACTGTACTTTCCTTGTATCCTCCCCCCACCCCAGCAAACTATGAGCTCCACTAGTTTTTCGATACTAGATGAATTCAAACAGGCTGCATTTTAATATATGGACTGCGTGTAGATTGCCCTGCGATAGACTGGCACCATGTCCAAGACTTATTCCACTCAATGGTTCCGAGCAGGCTCTGGCCCCACCACAAGTTTGACCAGGAAAAGGCAGAAAAGCAGGTGGATGGATGGATGGAACGGGGAGAGACTGTTAACAATGTTTGCATGTGATAATAAATAATGGGTCATTAAA
Source organism: Acestrorhynchus altus (assembly GCA_034509495.1). NCBI lineage: Eukaryota > Metazoa > Chordata > Actinopteri > Characiformes > Acestrorhynchidae > Acestrorhynchus > Acestrorhynchus altus. The sequence goes on along the minus strand of CM067522.1, from coordinate 9,936,762 downwards.
TGTAACAGTTGTTTTCCAAATAATTGGGGACCATTTCTGGGGACTTTTAAATAAGACACTTAACCCTGGTCCTGGAAGCATCCCAGCCCTGCATATTTTAGTGATTTCCCTGCTCTTAGCACACCTGAATCAAATTATCAGCTCATTAACAAGCCCTTTCAGAGGCATGGCAGTGGGTTTTAAAGCAGAGAATTCACTGTGTGCAGGGCAGGGTGCCTCATAGCTTTGGATTGTGTATTTATTGAGAGCATCCATATACAGCTGGTATAAAAATTGTAGCCCATCTGCTTTTGCCTGTCGTTGGAAAAGGATCATCATCGGACCACTGTGTTGCTGTTTTTTTAAACTGTGTAAACTTGTACCACAGAGATACTAGTACCATCAGTTTGGTTCTATTACCATAACTTGAAGAGGTTGCAGTCTAAGATGACAGCAGTTGTGCACTGGATTTTCTAACTCTCTGTGTTAGCGCTGCAGTTAGAATCACTACTGCCAGTAAAACAGCAATAATGTTGTACGGACAGAGCTGGCTCGGAGCCAAAAGAAGCTGGTGTCCCCGGAAACAAAGCTGAACCAAGTTGAGAGTTAATACTAACAGACCTGATATTCCATCATACTTTTTATCCAACATCTGGGCACTGGAAAACAAAATGGACCTGGTTTGACTGCAGGTGTTTATAGCAGTGTTCATAGTGGCTGTGTACATTGCCCCACAAGCTAATGCTTACAATACTTTCAGGGATACTGCACAACAGCAGCAGTTAGAGCAGCTCGAAGGAACCTGTTGATGGGCATAAAGAGGGCATAGTCCACATATGCTCTCAAGGTTCAGGGTCACTTCAACTTAAATGATCCACAGAGCATTATTTGCCAATTCTTTTTCCTTATAAACTAAAAAACATGTTGCATCTCAGAAATCTTGTTGGAAATTGATCATGTTTTTGAGCTGAATCTGCAAGACTGGTTGACAAGGGTATTTATGATAAAAAGTCCTTCGAAATTCTTAACAGTTTTCCAAATAAATTAAAAAAACAACCAACATGTCAGGTTTTTTTTTCATTTATGTATGTATCAGTATTATCCCTTCTCAGGACTTTTATTTTGAAATTTGAACACAAAGCAAAGAAAGAGCAAATAGCCCCTCTCTCCTCATTTTCCTCTATAACCCAATATCTGGCTGAGTGGCATCATTAGCCCCACCTCCACTCACTGATCAGTCAGAGTCAGCATGTAGGTTGAGTTTGTACCTGTAGACAGAGAAGTAAACATACACCTGGAAGCTCCTTTGATATTTAAACTGGGATGTAATTCAGTTGGAAGTGAGTGAATTTCAGCAGTCTTCTGAGCTGGATTACATGCCGATAGTTCATTGTACAATGATGACACCAGAATGCTTTGATAATTTCTTATGAAATGTATTACTCTGATCCTGAGATTTGAAGCCTAAAAATGGCATGTAACTGCCTGCAAAATGTGGCTCTCAGGTTGTTAGAGTTAAAAGCACAACACAATTAAAAGACACTATACTTCCTTTACTTATAATTTACTTATACTTCTTTTACAACATATACCATTGCTGCCAGGCAATATTTGGCATGCAGTACTGTAGCATACTGTATAGCACAAATCGATTAAAATAGGATTAGTGTGTGTGATGCATTTAATAGTTAACTACAGTCTTAGATTTTGAATTAGAGTCAAAAAGAGTTGTCTTTTTGCACTGGTTCCAATTTACCACAAAGGAACCAGTGGCAATGTAACTTTAATAGATAAGGGTCTGTGAACATTTGGGAATGTTAAATATTTTCATTTGATTTGGGAATAGGAACATGATTTAAAAAGAAGGCACAGCAATTCTGTGCCAGTGAGTGGTTGTTAGCACCCCTTGCCTAGGCACTCTGAATGTATTATGCATGCCCACACACCCAAAGCAGTCCCTTAAAAACCCCAGAACTGACATACACACGTTTGGTTTTAACTATCAGCCTGCAGCAACTTTGTGATGTTCACTGAAGACCTTAATGTGTTATTAAAACTGCAAAATGTGAGTCAGAAAATATAGGAAACTACACACTAGTACAACAGACCACTCTGTTGTATGGAAACACAACAAGTAAAAAATGCATGCTCTAGATAGCAATACACAACAATATGGATATTAATGCTTTCTACTTGGTTTACTCATAAGCTGCCATATTCATTCCTACCACCTCACAATTGTGATTAATGTTGCTGTTTACTGCATCATATTTATTATTATTTATTGTTATTGAAAAACAGTATTACATATACTGTTTATTTCTACTTTTATATATATTGCTTGTTTTGGGTATAACTGGAACCTTGGTTTTATAATTTTGTTCCACCTCATGTAACACATGTGATTTGAATGACAATAACATCTCATTGAATTCTCACATCACATTACACAGGTGTAAGGGTGAGTGAAAAACGTCCCTCTTAATAATAAATACAGATTTATATATTGTGCGACTGACTGGTTAGCAGCCTGGTGGCCTGGGAGAAGAAGCTGTCACAGAACTGGCTGGTTCTGGTCTTCATGCTTCGGTTCCTCCTTTGAGAACAGGCAGTGGAAAGGAGTTTGATGTCACTGAAAATGAGAAAGGACGGGCTGTTTGCTCTCTTTTTGTTCACATTGTTCAAATTTCAAAATAAAAGTCAATGAGAAAGAATTAAATTGATACATACATACATAACAAAAATAATAAAGCACATTCAAATTGTTATTATTTTGAAGAACTTATCCTTGTCAACCTAATCATTGCAAATTACTCATCAAAGGTCTTTTATGAGTAGGTCTCAGCTTAGTAACACCCTGGATGACCAATTTCCAACAGAATTGCTGAGATATAAAGTGTTTTTTAGTCTTTATTAAAAAATGTAGGTGCAAGTAAATGTTTGATGAAATATTTTAAATTTATGTATTTACATCTGAAATGAAGACAAACTTGAGTCGACTAGGATCTTCTGAAAATAATATCTGGCATATTTGACTGTCTCCTATAAATACATATTTAATCTTTTGGAGAATAAATGAACATCAAACTATGAAATTTATTTGACCTTGGGTTCTATAGGTTAAAAAGTAGCAGTAAAATCTTATTTTTATGTAAAAATAACCATTGGAGCAGTAGTAAAAACAACACAAATGTAACATTAAACAAAACATCAATGCAGTGTCTTTTTAAAGTTGATAAACTCTCCCCTCCCACAGATAAACAGTAAAGCAGTTATTTGCTTATGTGGGAAAATAATGATGACGTTTTGAGATGCTCACCGGCTTTAAGCCCCGCCCACGTCTGCTTACACACCGGCACGCGCGCTCCGTCCACTAACGGCTCTATTCAACCAGTGTGTGTGAGAGCGTGTGAGCGAGCGCATACAGACAGGGCGACTCCTCCACACTGTACAGGAACTGGTGCAGGAACGTGTGCATGGTCTGAAGAGTTGATGGGGAGGAGAACGGCACTGGTTTTACTGGAAGAACAAAGAATTCAACTGCAGAAGTCCAGCTGAGCCACAGGCAGCGACCTGCACCCCAGAGCAAGCCGAGAAAACACCCCTCTGTTCAGTGAAGGGAAAACGCACACACACTTTTATGGCAAAGTTTCTGGCCGAGCTGTTGGGATGTACTCTACCAGAGAAAGGCTCCTCTCCCATGTTCGAGGTAAGAGCTCCTCAGTCAGAGTGCTCCTCTGGGTTCTTCTGGGCTACATTCAGAACATGGGGAAGGGTTAAGGAGGTCTGGGAGAGACCAAATTTAGGGGCATGGTTTTTTCTAAAATAAATGAATTTCTGTAAATTCCTGAATTCCTGTAAAATGATTTTGAAATACCAGCCAATCAGAGAATCTGCGGTAAAATGACTTGTACTGTTGTCTTGTTTGCTCCCCCTAAACTGACTCACAGTATAAAAAATATTCCAAAAAGAGAAGCACATTGACTCTCATAAATCACCAACGCTCTCATATACAGCAATATGAAGCAAACATCGCACTTGGCACTTTATATATGTTCCTATACAAACTGAACCTATTCACACACCTACCTCCACTAAGTTATTTCCTTGTTATCTCAGAGTTATTAGTCACAGTTATTTATTTAGTTATTTAGTTTTTCTACTCAGGATTGGACACATTTATTCTGTTTACCTTCTGCCTACCTTCTCCCCCCTCCCCTATTGATCTGTGGGTGCAGACAGTTGTTAAAAAACAAAAAAAAGCGTCTCACTGCATGTTGTACTGTGTATAACTATCTGAGTGACAAATATAATGAACCTTGAACCATTGGAGAAGGCAGTTACGTTAACTCTCAGGGCCATCTTTTGGATAAAATTCCACAAAAGAATAGAATTAATGATTTAATCATTAAAAAGGAAACAATACACCAGAACCAGATTAATGTATATAACCCCACCCCCCCAAAAATTATTTATATATATATATATATATATACATATATATATATAAATAATATTACACACACACACACACACACACACACAACCAATATACTTTAGCTGAATGGCACATCTACCTATGATATCAAACATTTAGGAAAACCCATGAAAGCCTTTGTCTTAACAATGTAAATATATGGATGTTTGATCTACATCTAAACAATATTAGAATATTTTAGGTGGAGGTAATAACTTTTCATTTACTTATCATTTTTATATGGTCAAAACAATGTTGTACCAGTATATTTTAGCTGAATGGTGATATATGATGCAATATATGATGCGGGAACAACACATTGTGAAAAAAAATTCTACCTAATTCCTTGTGTATTTATTGTTGTGTTTAAACATATTGAAATTTGATCTTCATATCTTCTTTGTACACACTAATACTTATGCCCCCTCCATACTGTGTACGTGATGGTACAAATGGAGGTGGAGGGGAGCAGAATAGAGCTGGAACAAGGGGTCAAGCAAAGTGAGGGAGCAGAAAAAAGGTTTCCATGAGATCGAAACAGAACCTTATAAAAACCTCTTAAAACTATATAGTATATACTCTAAATCTGGCACTGTTTATATCTCGATATCGATATCAATATCAACATATCACCCAGCCCTATTTAAAAAAAAGGTCATTTACAGCCACTTTGCTTTAGGCATTTTAAATGGTAAGAAATTGCTCAACTCTATTTAAACAAATTCGATGTAGTCCCTATTTTGGTGCATTTGCTCCTGATATGTTTTAAAATATTGATATATAAACCAGTGCTTGTCCTAGGCTTAAGTGCACAGACACACACAAATCAATTCAAAGTACAATTTACTACAAAGTGCAACTGCTGTACCAGCATCTCATCAGTGATGTTTACAGTGAAATAAGCCACCTAGTTCTGTATCTGTTCGTATAGCTGAATTTGCCACAAACATCCACTAAACTCTAGTTTAAGACCAACATTTAGGAGGTTTTAATGTGGTTATCTGTGACCAGCATGGTTTTTTCAGTTCATTTACATTTCCAGCTCTTGAAGTCTAGCCAGAGGAGCTTTTTGTAATTAAATGTTGACTGGAAAGAGCCAGCAAGTGAAGGAAGGAGCTCACAGTGAGTATTTGGGTCAGTGTGTCAGAAACACTTCACCTGCTGTAAGATGGCAGATGCTGGGATTTCCCTGCTTTTCTCTGCGTTACCTGGGAGCAGGATGGTATCGGATCAGTCCTGAACAATTCATAGACATTTTATGAGACATATTTTATGATTGTGTTTATTGAATGAGGACAACGTACAGAAAACAGCATCATTTTTGTTAATCGTAATTGTAATTTGACCACCTGTGGGCCGGTTGATGTTTTAAAATATGATAGAAACATAATGAGAAGTGTCTGAATCGGAGCTTTCAACAAGCAGATGAATAGTGTTTTAATTGAGGTGGAGGAAACAGTGATGCAATTATAGCTACAGCTTTTTTCTGCCACAAATGCTTCCTCTACAGAGTCTTCAATTCACCAACCGTTGTCGTCACTGTCCACCACTGTTTGCTTTAAGCAGGCTTTACATCTTCATTAAATGCCTAGAAATCTTCTATCCTACTGCACTCTCCCAAACGTTTTTTTTTTCATGCACGTTCTCAGTTCCGGTTCATATGCATCATTTGTGTGTCGTCCTGCCCTCTCCACCTCTTTACTTGTTTGCCCATGTTCACTTCTGCCCCTGATGTACTCTGTTCCCCCCCAATATCCCCCTGGGCAAGATTTTTCATCAGCCAAATCAGTGTGTGAGTATGGAAGCGCTGCTACCACGGTATTAAATAATTTCAGATATGTGTCGCGGATGGTCGTAATCCATCCATAACCGCAGCTTCAGTGAGTAAAGAATAATTGCTGCGCAGCTTTGCTGAGAGATTAGAGTCCAAGCTGTTATATAAGAAAAAAATTCAGGCTGGATCTAGACAAGACCGTCAGATCAGCCTTCTCTTCAGTCTCTCTCGTGTTGTTCATTGTTGAATATTTAGTATATCTGTCACTTTCTCTTCGCTCTCTCTCTCTTTCTTTCTGTGCCATTGACTGTCTTTTTCTGACAGCCTTTTGGATTTAAGATGGTTTAACAGCTGGTTTATTTGGCGTAATCTGCACTGTTGTATGCTTTTTTTTTTTGGTAACTTTTCAATTATGGTTCTACAGTATACATCAGTCAGCCTTAACATTACAGCAACCTGCCTAATATTGTGTAGGTCCTCTTTGTTCCACCAAAACAGCGCTGATCATTCAAAGCATGGAATTCACAAGACATCACAAGGTGTTGTGTGGTATCCTGTGGTATAAGTTGTGAGGAGGGGCCTCCAAAGTTGTCCGTGATCCAGTTGCTGGATTTTGCTCAGTTTTGGTAGGTAATGTCCACTGCATAATGGAAACATTCCCCAAGACCTTCAGCTTTTGGAGATGCTCTGATGCTCATCCAGCCATCTCTATTTGGTTATGGCCCATCAACTGCAAGATCTGGCTATTTACTTCAATTTGTGAATTCCTCCTCTTACCTGGTGCCATTTATTAACTCTTTTCCTGACAGGTACCATTTGCCACTGATCAATAATATATGGTATTATATTATTGATTCATGGTATGGTATGGTATGATGATAAATGGTATTAATTTCACCTGTCAGTAGTTTTAATGTTATGTCCGGTAGGTGTATATGCATATATTTTATGATAGATTGGGTAAATTAGAAGTTCTGGCAATCTACATTTGACATCTTAAAACTTCAATAAACCCAAACAGGGATCTATTTTTGACCTATAATGGCTGTGGTCAACAAAGGTGATTATGGGAAAATTTCTGGTGTACTGACATAAAGAAAAGCACTTTTTAATATTTATATGACAGATAGTTGGAGAGATGACACCTGGCTTCTTTTGCTTTGTTACACTAAAACAGTGGCTTTAGTGGGATGTGGGGAAATGAGAGGAAATAGCAGGTTTGCGCTGTCCATTTGGAAGGTCACTGTGGAAAGTAGCAACATTTTTCAAGTGTATATGCACCCTCGTAAGACAGGCAACATCAGCTTGGCTCTCGTTGGCTGACGGTCCTTCAGGCATGACATCAATGCCTTGTTTCACATAATAGGATGGGCATCCACCCCACACTACAGGATACTGAGTTCTAAATATTAAACATGTCTCATATTTCTTGGTGTATATACACATTAGCCCAGTTTAAAAATATAATTACATAGGTCCCTGTTCTGTAACAATAATGATTTGATATGTATGAATCTTTCCATGTATCCATATTTTGCTACCTGCAGCCTTTATAAAGGCTCAGCCTAGGAAAGGGACATTATTCACAAGACATACAGGACGTAATGGCGTATTACAGCTTTGAAGAGTGTCCTGAATGCAGTGCCTAAAATGCTGCCCAGCAAGAACGGTATCTTTGAATGGACCACAACAAATATTTGATGGGCTAATCGACTATATAAAAAACTGTCACAGCCTTATAACTCCTGACCGCTCCTGACACTAGGATGATAAAGACAAACACATGCCTCTTCCAACACATGTAAAGCCAGCCACCACCTTTTTTCAAACTGCCGCCATTGCATCATTGCTGGGCAGCCAATATGCTCTCCAGCCCAGATACAATGGCTAACAGACACCTGTGCTTACCGGCATCACACTGCATCTACCCACCCATATTGAGCATGGTGAATTTTGCTCTCTTAGACTCCGCTGGCCGATGGCAAGCAGAATGACCTGGGATTTGAACTTGCAATCCTCGAAACATAGGTCTAGAACATTAGAGTGCTGAGTCTCTTGGAGCACAGACAGTACAATTTTTCATTCCAAAACACTTAACAAACCAACTAATGATGCTGCTCTGTGCCTGACTGTACAACACACAAACACATCATCAATAAATGGAAAAGCACAGAGTTGGGCAGATGAAAGCAGGATCAGTGTGGCTGTGGAGTTTTGGGATATGGCCTTGGCTCTACTCCGGTTCTCATTAGCACCCTGTAGTCTCTTGTTTGGCACCCACCAGCGGGTCTCGTCTGCATTACTCACACACGTGAAGAGAAAGAGACTGCACATATCAACAGTTCATACACACTCAGTTGGGATAGGAACTGGCTTGATGCCAACTACCACTTCTGGCTGTGCTGTGTCCTCTCAGTAACCTCATAACTGCCCTCCCTCACCTTAATCCGTAGCCACCGTTTTCATTTGTCCCACTATATTCACATTTTCATAGATAGATATGAAATATCTGTTGCCTTAATTCATCTTCTAAAGCAGTGGTCACCAATCCTGCTCCTGGAGGTGTATCTGCAGGCTTTAGCTTAAATCCTAATCAGCCTCATCTGATCAGTCTAGTTACCTCCAGGATTGTTTGACTAGTTTAATGAGGTGTGTTAGATTAGGGCTGAAGGTGAAACCTGCAGGACACTCGATAGCCAGGAAACTTGGGGACTGCTGCTGTAGACACAAACTTTAAGTTGCTATAGTGAAAATCGGCTCTGTTTGGGAACTGTATATCTGGGCATGACTTTCAAACTCTTTATTTACTTTCAGAATTTACCATAATTAATAGATAATAGACCACAGGTCCTTATTTTATGCAAAATTGCTGTGATGTACAAGGCATTGACTACAGTAATATCAAAAGCAATTGGAATATTGGGCTACCATAGATCCAACAACAGCTTAAACCTAGTCACTAACAGAAATCTTTGATTTGAATAAAAAAAAAAAAAAACATGTGCAAATAATAAAGTTAAAATAAGCTCAGTGTGTATCATCAGTTATCCTAACATCTAATATTACAGAACAGGTGTCTCATTTGTAAATATGTGCATAAATGTTATGGTTATAATTTGTCAAATTATTTTACTTGGTAAGACCTCTTTATTTGAAATAAACTTGCTTTCGGTAGTTGTTTGATTAGTTATTATTAATTATGTGCTATTATATTATTTTGTTTACATTTGATATCCTAACAATGCACTCATTGTTTTACATTTAAACTGCTCTATACAGGTTACAACCTGAATAATTCTCTTCGCTTGCTGTGGTATTACTGTCTGTGATAATTTTAGATTTGTTTACATTAGATGAATCCACTGGATTATTTGTCTTAAACTCCACGTTATCCAGGGATTACATGTTGCGTAACCTGTCACTTCCCAGACAGTGCTGCAGTTGTGTGTTTATTTTTTGCTGTGATGCAGTATGAAGTCAGGTGTCAGTCATGCTTGGCTAAGAGATTAGCTGGATCTAAAAGCCTGGATATTATTGAACTCTGTTATGTGGAATTATATGCCAGTTGTAGTACACACTTAAAAATGCAGGTTCATTAAGGGTTCATCAGTAAAGAAAATGATTTTATACTGTACCATGTAACACTCAACCCTTTGCATAAATAAAAGGTTCTTTGTATCACAAAGGTTTTTCAGATTAATGCTATAGAGGGTTCTATATAGAACCTTTTTGAAACCCTTTACAAAACAAATCTATATAGAACCCCTCTACAGGACATTCTCCAACAACCTAAAGAACTGTTTCATGATCCCAAGAACCTCAAGAATGCCTAATATTTAACATCTTAACACTGTCCCATATCCGACTTGAAAATACTGTTTGGGCAGCCATGGTGGTGGTAGCAGCCTTGTGACTGGAAGGTTGTTAGTTCGATTCCCTGAAGTGGCAGGACATGAATGAAGTGCCCTTAAGCAAACTCCCCAGCTGCTCCCCAAGATCCGTGGATAGGGCTGCCCACTGGTCCAGGCATGTGTGCTCACTGCCCTCTAGAATGGATGTTATTTGCCTGAAGGAGAGAGATGTTACCAAGTTAAAGGTAGATGGTGGGGTGGTCTTGGGGCATGGAAGTTAGATATGTAGGTGATACAATGTTGGTATATTTCAAAATAAACTGTCCATTATATGTTACATTTTATGTATATATTACATTATATATGTGTGCATCCTTAACCTGGCAGTTAGAGAACCAGCCTTGTTCCCCTAACTTGTGGGATGTGTCTGAATTACCCTTGAGCAAGGCATTCAACTCCCCAGCTGCTCCCTGGGTGCCATGGATAGGATGCCCACTGCTCTGGGACGTAAGCTCTGGGCTCTTTGGCTTCCCATTTCTACCAACAATCAACAGCAAGACCAAACCACTTTATGGAACTTCTCCAATGTCTTCCAAGAACCCTTTAGACAGCTTTACTGCACTGTACATCTCTCTATCTGCTCAAAATGCTGCTCTCCTACAACAGGCTGACAGTTCTGTATTTTTGGGGAATTTCTGGGCCATTCTGCTCTTTAAAACAAAGCAAAACCTTTTCCACTTTCCGCTTTCATACATGACACCTGTGCATGTGCATGCTGTGGAAAGATATGGCAACAAAGAGATAGAAAGGGATGTTTAAGGTCCATTTCACTGGACAATATGTTCTCTATATATGTAGTTTTTGGACTTGTACCAGAGGCCTGTCTTATTATTTGTTTAAAATAAATCAAAAAGTTTTTTTTTTGGCTTACAAACCACTTCCTGGTGTCTAATAATAACGACATTACTAACATTTTAAAATACAATGTAATGGCTTTCTTTCCTGTATTCTTATAGCACTAGATCTGCATGTTCAAGGGCAGGCAGTACGTTGACATCTCCTTACTGGCATACAAGATCAGTCTTCCCCATCTCTACCTGCGTGCTGATTAGCATATTCTTCATGTAGTCGCGCATGCATTTGCATACTGAGGACTAACCTCTAAAGACTAAGTAGTCCACTGAAATTCACTGCTGGAACAATATTGGCTGCAAGTGACCTTTAGGATATTGAGCTGTTTAATACAGCATTGTTCAAATAAATGGTACAAATTGTTCTGCTGAGGGTCAGCTAAACTCTTACAATCTATTTCTAGACTCTCAAATGTGATTCTAATATGAGTTGTGTTGCAGCCTGCTCAAGATGCCATAATATAAAGGCATTCTGAGGTTAGAATTAAGCATTTATGAGCTGTTCCTGCAGAGAATACTACAAGAACCATCTCATAAATGCTTAATTGTAACCTCAAACTTTCTGGACAAATACTGCAATTTCTACCTGCACATTGAATGGTTCAGAGTAAGGGACTTTTCACACCTGTAGTTTTTTCAAGCAGTTGGGCCCATTAGGGCCCTTTGACAAGGGAGAGTTTGTTTTCCCTTACTGATTTCTGGGTGCTGCAGTGGATGCATCCCACCATGCTCACTGTATTTGTGTGCATGCATATGGGCACTTGTGTGTTTGTCTGGCCAATTTCCATTTGTGTTGAGCACAAACTGTGCATCGGTTGTCTCACATCTCAGCATGGCAGCCCATCACATGATACTAAACCCCAGTAAGACTGAACTGCTGTACATCCCTGGAACCACTGGTCCTCAACATGATCTCGCCTTTTCCTTTGAGATCTTGCTGGTCATTCCATTGGCAAAGCATGAAGCCTTTGTGTAGTTGTTGATGCCCGTTTATCATTCTCGACATGGTCATGCAGATTTCTCCTTTACAACATCTGGGGAATTCAACCTTTTCTCTCTAGAGAGATCACTCAGGTGCTCATTCATTCTCTTGTCATTTCATTACTTCAACACCCTTCTGGCTGGGCTTCCTATGCGTACCAACAGACCCTTGCAACTGATCCAGTATGCAGTGGCAAGACTTGTCTTCAATGTTCCCAAGTTCTGCAATGTAAGTCCCCTGCTGCATTCCATTCACTGGCTTCCTGTTGCTGAATGTCAGATTCAGCACATTGATGCTGGCCTACAAAGCTAAAAATGGTCCAGTCTCTCCGTACTTGATGGCAATGGTCAAAACCTGATCTGTACTGAAAGTCTTTCAAGCATCAAGTTCAGCTCTGCTTGACTTGCCTCCAGATGCATGGAAGACAAGCATCCAGACTCTTCTGTTCATTTAACTGATTGAAGGCTTATAATTTAACTATGTCTTGTGTGATCAAGTGTACTATGTTGAGCATTGGGTATTGAAGTATCCATTCTGAAGTTTGTATTTGGCAGCATCTAAACTTGGGTTCTAGCTTCAAAAAATAGCTATATTAGTAGATTATGAAGCACTTTTGTAAATTAAAGTTCTTTGATGTGCTTGCGAATATGAAATTTGAAAAAATGGTCCAGAATTTCATGTATGAAAACATAAACTGACACACCAAATGATAAGAGAGTAACAAAGACCTTCCCAATTAGCAGAAGTCAGACTCCATATTGACTTTTGATGCCCAGCTTCATGTTTGCATGTTTCTTTGATGGGCTCTTCAATCAGTCATGTCTGTTTTAATAACCACGTCCCTTATTTTACTGACAGAATTTTTGCTGTTTGAGAACAGTTGCTTGAAATTCTTTGCAGAAAGTTTAGAAATGTAAAATTATGCTAAGGTTAAGGTTTTCACGTAGCAGTTGTATTACTAAGTAGGCTGCTTATAAGGATGAGGAAGAACTGAATGGTTAATAGTGCAGAGCGTGGAGATCATGGCTTGAAGTGCATCAGCACGTTTTCAGCTTTTAGTCTTTGTTTTACAAACAACTTCAGTGGATTTCGGTACTTTTAAGTATGCTCTCATACACAGTTCTTCCAACTGTGAATTCCTTTCCTGGCTGAAACCTCCACCACCCACATAATACCTGCTCTGTGGTGGTCCTGTGGGGTCCTGACCTTTTGAAGAAACAGAAAGACTACAGTTTGTAATTGTAGATCGAGTCCACAAGTCCTTTTGTATGCTGATAAAATGGACAATGAGTGTAGAATGTAATGTTATGACTGATTGATTGGTGTAGATCAGTGTGATTGTGCATTATAAAATGGCACACTTTTTTCCAATTTTACCAAGAGATGTTTCTTGTAAACCTCTGTACTAATCAAGTACATCCAAGCTGTATTTACATTCATGGTGTTTGGATGATCCAAAGTGACTTGCATTTGAATTATGATACACAGGTATGTAAATATAATATAAAGTCTTTTGTTGCTGATGTTAGGGTTGTGTAATGGCAAGATTTTAGAGACACTATGTTTACAATACAGTGGTTGTGATTCAAAATACTGTTATACTGAAAGCAAGGAGATATTGTGATTTATTTATTTTTATCAAACTTTAGGCAGATTGTCATAGAAAAAATACACCATCATGTGTATAATGCAATCAGAACCATGGGATCATAGTACAAACACTGCAATCTAAAAATGTAAATGTGCACATAGACCCAGTGTGCTTGCAAACCAGCAATATTACCAGCAAAATATTTTTTTGCATAATTCAGTGGTGTAGTGTGGTGTGTTTGCCAGACTGTGGAAACGGAATCTTATTTTGAAATGAGGAGAACAGTGTTTCCCAGTATGATGAGGAGGCACACTTCCCATCTTTGATCTTCAAAAATACCAGTTGTCTTTAGTATGTCAGTTATTATACCAGTAACATGGTATAGTTACTGTATTTGTCTGATGATGTGCTTACTGACCAAAGTGCTATTTTTAATACTTATAGGACCCCTTTTCTTGTTTTGTTCAGATTTTTTTTTTTTTTTTTTTTTACCAAACCCCCTAAAAAGATAAGAGAAACTGAATTTGGGCCCTACAATAATTAACCCCAACAACTAGGCTGCTAGTAAGAATGTCTTGGACTAATTTCATGTCTTTTGGAACAAGGCATTTTTGAAAGGGCACAGCGATGATAAAAGAATTGGATCAATTATACACTACTCCTGCCACACTGCCAAGCAATTTAAACTGACATGAGAACAAATGATTGCTTGTAGGGATGTAATTCATTCATACAATTATACATGTCCTGAAACTCCCAGAAATCATTATTGATGTATAGAATAAGTAACATTAATAACATAATGACACATTTCCATACGTATTCTGCAGGATTTGGACGTTTTGTGTAGTAGTCTGAGCTATCGTTGTCACTGTAATTTTCTGACGAAAGACCTTTTGAAGGGCTTATCTCCTTTTGTCTCTTTTAGAGCTGTTAATTGACCTTCAGTGTCTTTTATCAGAAGCAATTTCCATGTTAATGACAGATATTTGACTTGAGGGTAATGGATCACTCTGTCTTAGTAGCTGTAGTGTTAGTATGAAATTAATACTGGATACTGTTACTGGAGAAACTATGAAAGACGAAGAAGAAAAATGGTAGAAAGAATGGATTTAAATATAAAAAAAGCACATTATTGCTCAAATAGATGGTGACTCCACCACCATTGTTTGTTTTAATCTCTGAGATGATGATTTTATTATTTAATGCTTAATAAATTGAATTGGTCCGTTCCTGATTGAAACCTCCATCAGTCGGTATGCAGTTATGGCTTATTTGTATTCAGACTCCAGTTTTGCCCATTTGTCTGCATTCACCATGAATGTGCTTGGGGGATTTGTCCTTAAAGTAAGTCTTCACCCAAAAGAGTAACTTGATTAGCAGTGGAAAACAGCTAATACGATTATGTAAACTGGGCCCTACTGACTTCAATTTTTAATGAGCAAAGTTAGTATGTGTGGATGAAATATACCTTTAAGGTGTTTACACAGCAAAAGCTCTGGTTTGTTTCCACAGCCTAATCTCGACAAACAGCGCTTCCCTCAGAGACCTCCTCCTCCTCCTCCCTGTGCCATGTGTCAATCTTCTTTGTGTCTCGTTAGTCGCGAACAAAGGCCCAGGCCTGAGTTGCCTGCATTTGGAATCTCCAGTCTCTAGGTCTCAGATGAGCGACATGTCATTCACTCATAACAAGCTAATCAGAGAGGATCTGAGCACCGAGGAATGGAAAGCCAGGGAGTTTAAGCTATAAAAAAGGTGTTTGCAGAGAGATTTTAATGAACATTTGATGTGCCTCCTATGGCTTCTCTCCATTATCTCCCCCCTTCTCCCTCTTGGTGCGGGGCTGCTTTAGCATATGGAATTTGAGCTTTTGAAAATATGAAGCTAATTAACATGAAGTCCCAGACTCTTCTTTTTGTTTTTAATGAAAGCTCATCAGCCACAAGGGGGCTCCATTCTTTCCTAATTTGTACCTTTTATTCTTTGTTTGAAAATTTTAAATTAGGCTTGGACACGGTGGTTGATTTGAGTTAATAATAATAGGTACAATTACATATTGGTAGAACATGACACAGGAATCTTCATCAGTCAGTGCAATTCACTAATCCACCAGTTTGAACATGAACATCCGATGTGGGGTGGTTTTAGGTTTTAGGCCTTTTCCATACAGATTTCTGAAAACTCCACTGCAACTCCAAATTCCACGCTGAGATTAGTGTCAATGTTGTCCCAATGATAATAAAAAGTCAAAATTTTCCTCCTCTGGTTGCCAGTGATAAATAAACAACCACCCATTTGTTCACCTATCTGTCATCATTAGATGTTGTCTGTGAATAGTGCAGCTGCTTTTGGGCTCTCAGTGTCTGGTCCTGTCAGGAGTGCTCTGAGCTAGTCAGGCCGGAGGAGAACAGGTGGTGTCAGGACACAGACACTGGTTCCTTTCCTAGCCTGCTATAACTCTTCCTGCTGACACTTTTGCACTTGTCATCCTTCAGCAGATGAGATGGTTACTGGAAAGAGCTGGAGCATCGGTTCAGCACAGACAGGACAGAGTAAGATTGCAGTGATGCCATACAAGAATTAGATAAGGATGGTGTTATGGGTGCCATAAAGAACCACTTTTTAATGAGATGTGCAATTGTGAATTTAAAAGTTTAAAGACGATGTTCTAATGTTAAAGTTCTGTAACAATACAGTGGGGCCCAGATGCCTGCCACAACTAGAGAGACTATTTTGGAAAATGTGGAAAACTATTTGGAAAATCTTTTATTATCCTGATATAGTCATGATGTGTATTTGCTAATAACAATATTAGCAGTAGCTTGACAACGACTACGAAATTCATGAACTGGAGATTAAGGATTCAGCTGATAAAGTTTCAAAAGCTCTTGTAAAGGTGTTGATTCTGCATAATTTATTTTAAATCAAATAGCATCTTTAATTAAAGGAAACAGAATGTCTGGTTTAGAAAAAACAAAAAGGAAGAAATAAGGATAGTATAAACAGTTGGTCTTCTATTATCTTATGTCAAAATGCAAAAGCTAGTAGCCTGTCTGAGTTGCTGGTTCTTAACAAACAGTCCAAGCAGAATCCTTATGTTGTCTGCAATCCCTTAACAAATATGTCTAGGCTGCTATGTATTCCCACTGTGTCTCATTCCCATGAATAGAAATGAGTGTATGCAATGAGTGTGTGCAGTGGAGGAACAACTCTGTGGGGATGTGCTATAATCACATGCATGTTAAGTCCTATGGCTTTTTGTGATCATGAGTATTTTACCAAAAGAAGTGAAAACTCATTAAACGAAGGAATTAACATGGAAAAATGCAAATGTTTTGGATTAGTGATTAACAAGTAGTCTAAGCTAGATTTGTGCTGTCTGATTGTATAAGATCAGTTGTCAGGGTGACAGGTATGGGTCTAGGGAACCAGTGTAGCTGCAGACTAATAGAGAAAAACACATGGATATTTTTATGGCTTGTTCACATTTCAGATATCTTGAAATTACAGGCAACAAAGCTAACGTTAAGAACCCTTGGCCAATTTTGAGGATTTTCCTTGTATTTGATGTACCGGTACTTTTATACTTATATTCGTACTTTTATATTATTGTAGGAGACAGTCACACATGCCAGATGTTATTACTACTCAAATTTGTCTTCATTTGAGATGTAAAAAATGAACAGAATTTAAATATTGGTATTAATTTAACCATGTTTTGATCAAATATTGTTCTCACATTAAGAACCAAAAACATTTTATATCTCAGAAGTGTTGTTTGGAAATTGATCATCCAGATTGTTTTTGAGTTCGAAATGCAAGAATTTTAATGAATTATTAGTTTATTAGTTAGTTAGTTTATTCATTATTTGTGATACTAAAGTTTTTATGAGAATTATTCCTTCTCAGGACTTTTATTCTGAAACTTGAGCACTGTGCGAGTCCAAAAAGAGAGCAAACAGCCCCTCTCTCATTTTCATTTATAACCAAATATCTGGGTCAGTGTCACCATCAGCCCTGCTCCCTCTGGGTTTTAATTCAGTTGGAAATTAGTGAATTTTACCTGTTTTCTGAGCTCAGTGTTTGCTAATGGTTCATCATGCAGTGATGAGACCGCCATGGTTCTGTAGGTTAATCTGATCCTGAGATGAGCTATACCTGCCCACCCAGGTTCTAAGAGTTAACCCAAAGACCGCATTTTTTGTAGGCACATGATGTGGCACCCTGGCTGGTGTAGACCTAACACAAGAAGAGTACAAAGTGCACACACATCACTCAAATGCAGCATGTACTTGGCTGGCACACATGATTTAAGTCATAAATTCCCAACACAGATTGGCCAAAATAAATGAAATTGGCTGGTTGCCTGGCCATGCACCCCTAAAACCTCAGGAACCACTCATGTGAGCAGCAAATGAAAGCACAGACTTCATTTCAGGGTGAAGATGATGTGACCGCATTGATCACATGCCTCTATTTCATGATATCTTTGGCCAAAGGTCCAAATCCTGGTTCATGTGTGACCACTGGACTCCCCTGTCCTTGTCATTTTTTGTCATGTGTTAATTGGATCTTTTTGCTCTGTGATGCGCTAATTTTTTTCTGTCATGGTTTTGATTGACACTTGGCATTAAGGGGTCAAGGATTTTATGGCCCAGACCTACACATGGCTTGTAGTGATAGCACACAGAGAAGGCAGTTTTCTTTAATGGTACCTTTCGCCATTTCTTTCAGAGTACAGCCCAGGCCTTCTGTATGGACTCTCAGTTGGTTGAGCTGCTCCAGAATGTGTTGTAGGACAACTGAGTGTGGTTCAGTGAAAAATGTAGTTTACAGAATTTCCTATATCAAATGTGTTGTTCCGAGACATATCTGAGGTTTTCTTCTTTAGTAATGTAATGAACTTAATTCAGAGTTTATTTTAACCCTTAAGTTCCATTTCTGTGTCAGTACTTTTAGTTTTTAATATTATAAAGCAGAGTGCAATTCTGAACTGGACTGGTTTATTTCAGTTTGGACATTGAATAAATTAGCAAATGGAAAAATCTTTCTTAATTTTCAGTGGAAGTCCATGCAAAAAAATATTCCAAGTCATTTTGGGGCATATCTATTGGTGCATTCATCCTGAAAGTTTGACACAATACAAAACTTTATCAGAAAGGGAAAAGTTTGTGTGTGACAGCAATGACTTTTAATGTTTTGTTTTAGAATTCATACATTAATGCATCTGCATAACGTGCTATAAAACAAGGTTAACCACAACTGATTGAGCTCACCTGTTAAATCTTCAAGTAGGACCACAGATTCTCAAATGGATTAAGGTCTGGACTTTAACTAAGCCATTCCAGTACAGTTACTCATTTCCCCTTAAACCACTCGATTGTTGCTTTATGCTTTGGGTCATTGTCCGGTTGGAAGGTGACCCTTCTCCCAGGTTCAAATCACTGACAGAACAAAACATGTTTTGCTCAGTAATATCCCTGTATGTAGCACCATCCATCTTCGCCTTGACTCAGACCAATTTCCCGGTCCCTACTGCTAAAAATATCCCCACAGCACGATGCTGCCACAACCATGTTTCACTGTGCGGATGGTGTTGATTTTGCACCAGACATAGCATTTTCCTTGGTGGCCAAAAACTTCTGTTTTGCTCTTATCTGATGAGAGTACCTTCCTCCATACCTTTGGGGAGTCTGCCACATGACTTTTAGCAAACTCAAAAGGATCCTTCTTATTTTTGTCTGCAAGTAAAGGCTTTTTTTTCTGGCTACTCTTCCGTAAAGTGCCGTTCAATGGAGTGTGTGGCTTATTGTGGTTGTATGGACAGATACTCCAGTTTCTGCTTGGGAACCTGGCAGCTCCTTCAGGGTTGCCTTTGGTCTCTGTGCTGCCTCTCTGATTAATGCCCTCCTTGCCCAGTCTGAGAGTTTTGGCAGACGGCCCTCTTGGAAGGTTTGCTGTGGCACCATGTTCTTTTCGTTTGATGATAATGTATTTGATGGCGCTCTGGTTGATTATCAGAGATTTGGATATTTTTTTAATAACCCTAACCCGACTTGTTTGGAGATCTTGGTCTTCATGGTGTTTGATTAGTGGTACCTCTTGCTTAATGGTGTTAAAGGCAGCCTCTGGGGGCTTTCAGAAAAGGTGTGTATATACTGACCTATCATGTGACACTTGTGCACAGGTAGACTTCATTTCACTTGGGGAAACTGGAACGAAACTGGAATGTTTTGCAAGGTTTTAAGTTTTGGTTTAGTTCTTGTGTTTTTGATCTGGTGAAAAGAGCTTGGCCAGCACAAGCTGGTTGACCAGCTTAGGGTATACAGTACCTTTGAGTTTGATGGTTTAACTGGTCTACCAGAATGTCCAGCTTGACAAGGCTAGTCAATCAGCATTACCAAGTTGGCTGAATAGCTTGACCAGCTTGGTCGACCAGTATGACTGATAAACAGATTAGTTCATCAAACACAAACTGCTCTGGATTTTTCAGCAGGACATTTTTTTCACTGCTAACTTTAATGAAAAGGAGGTCTTTGAATTAAATGTGCTGAAACCTTTTCTCCTTTACATCTATTATACAACAGGTTTTTCATCACAGAGAACAATTTAACCAGGCAAAGAAATGTTCAAGTATTTAAATTTGATTTTCCTTAAACTATTGAAAAGCTTCTTTAAGAATATAGTTTTCATTTTTATAATCGTTGTTAATCTGCTCAAAACTAAAGCAAACAATGTACACCCACCATTTTTGGCTACATTCTTGTATGAAGGTGAATTTACTGTGTGTATTTAAATATTAGCCAAATTGGTGCTTTGCACACAATTTAACCTGATGCAAAGTGTGTTTTCTAATCGAGTGTCCTTCAGTTGACACCAAGATGATATTCAGTGCCTCAGAGCTGCTATGACTAGGCAGTGCAATTCTTTTGTATCCCTCACTTCCCAATTTTGTGTCCTGAATGCCATCTCCATGCAACATGTCCTTGAGAGGTTCCTCAGCCTTTTGTGTTGTGAATACCCAGCAGGATGATGTGCTGTAATGTACTGTGGTTTTGCAGAATAAATGTCTCTTCAAACTAATTAAAAATGTAATTAATAGAAGGACAGAAGACAGTTTATTGCAGGGGAAATGCCACATTTATTACTACTTAAAATGTGTACAATTAGAAACAGGTACAGCACATCAGCTGCAGATGATTAGAACATGGTTAGAATAGTTTGATATGCTTTTGATTAATAAAGTGAGCGGTATAACTATGGTGAGATCGAAAGAGCTCTCTGAGGCCTTCAGAAAGAAGGTTGTAGATGCAGATGAATCAGACTTAAAAAGATCTCAAAGCAATTAGAAATCAGTGGTTCCACTCTCTGGAAAATAATTTGCAAGTGGTGAACATTGAAGTTAACTGAAGGAGCAGACCACGGGATTCCTAAAGTTCAGCAATCTTAAACTGATTGATCTGCAGTGTGTTCATGTACAGCCTTGCAATATTTTGTATACACAACCCACCTTTATATATTTTTAGGGAAGTGCATTTTCAGCTTAGCTTGCTTATTTAGCCGCCACATCACACAAATAAACATTTAGGGAGGTTCCTCTGCAAATGACACACTTCTGCTTGTCTACATTTTCATCTTTGAATAGTGTGTGTGTGTGTGTGTGTGTGTGTGTGTGTGTGTGTGTGTGTGTGTGTGTGTGTGTGTGTGTGTGTGTGTGTGTGTGTGTGTGTGTGTGCGCGCATGCTGTTTTTGGTACCTGTGCCTCACATTTCATCCATGGCGTGTGAAGACAGACAGAGCTTCATTGTACCTCCCACTGAGAGCTAATAAAGTGAGAATTAAGAGAGTGCAGCTGAGTCCATTACTGCACACAGCCCACTGGCTGAGCACCAGCTGCATAAACACACACAACAACTGTACCTATCTTGATCCAAAATAAGGTACCACCAAAAACACCCACACGCCTACACCCTTCAGTCATGCTTGCAACAGAAGAGCATACTCCTGTCTAATTGCTTGCGCTCTCTCTCTCTCTCTCTCTCTCTCTCGCCCTCCCCTTTCTTTCTTGCTCTAGCACTCACACCACTTCACCATCCTGCCACTCACACCTGACCACTTCAATCTGCACACTCTTTGTAGATTTTCAGCAACACACTTCTGACCCTTGGCTCTACTTTGGTCTCTGTTTCATAAAGCAGATGAAAGATATCAAGGCTTATTTATTTCTGTTAAAATAATGCGTGGTTCATTTTTAAAGTCATGTTTCTGACAGCAACATGCCAATATCTCTACACAAGCACAAAATCTCAATAAATTTATGAATTCACTTGAGTCGGAATTCAACAGAAATTTACGACATCGTTTGTTTCCTTTTCTCAGAATCCGTTAAACATTTTGTGAATTTGGAGCATT
Organism: Acestrorhynchus altus; assembly: GCA_034509495.1. Taxonomy (NCBI): domain Eukaryota; kingdom Metazoa; phylum Chordata; class Actinopteri; order Characiformes; family Acestrorhynchidae; genus Acestrorhynchus; species Acestrorhynchus altus. Next base: position 9,914,785 of record CM067522.1, on the reverse strand, counting down.
TTCCCAAGTGGTTTGTTGAAAAGTCTAAGTGCACCAAAGTATGTCACAACAAACCACATGACCTTGTTCTCTCTGCTTATTTGTCAATTCTTTGGTCACAAAATTGGTCTGTGCAGATTTCTGTGCAGTTTATCGTGGAACAGTGGCAGAGGGACCACAGGGCTCTACCATAGGGTCTGTGAAACTGATGTTGATGATTATTATAGTCCTGTAGTTGTGAGAATGAAGTGTGGGCCTACATGTAAATGTAAAGTGAAAACCCGTGTAATTCAACCCTTGATATTTAGTGCATGCAGCAGGTTTTCTGAGGTCACCATCTTGCTGTGTAACAACCATCTCCATAAAAGGGATTTCAGACTGTTTATATTAGTACAGTTGGTATAAGCCAAAATGTAAAAAGCAGCTGTTATTTTCATAAAGTGTAAAAATACTTAAAGCATTGACTTAACAGGTGTTTATGGGACAGTGTTGATGTTCTGGAATATATTTAACAATGCAGTGTGGCTAGGGGTCCATGTTGGTCAGGGGCTACTTGCCATCAGCAGCTGGAGTCACACCCGGTGCAATGGTGGTTGGCACTGGTTCTTTCCTCAGAACGCTTTGGCTTCCCAGAAATGATGCAATGGTAGCAGTTTGAAAAGAGGCAGTGGCTCGGAGGAGGACGTATGTGCTGCCTTCACTCCTAGTGTTGTTGGGAGCATCTTATGTGATGGGGGAGAGTCTTAAGAGTTGGGTACCTGGCACTTCCAAACTTCCTTTTTACTACAGATGTGTTTATTTAAATGGTTCTTTTTCAGATATGTTTCTTTTATACTTTCTTGAGGCAAACTCTTAACATCCTTGGCTTGTGGTGCATTTTATTTTTAAGTTCCTATATATTTTTTGAAGCCATGCCATGAAAAAGCAACCTTTGGTAGCCTAAATAACAGGAGTGGATCACTCTTCAAACAGGCCTTTTGGTAAATGCGATTGTGAAACAAGAAAGAAGACCCAATTTAAAATAATTAAAGAAATTCTGTATTCAATTAAACATATTTTACTAGAACGCTACACTCAAGCCAAGAGCCATTTGCAAAGCTTTGATTTTGAGGCTGCACAAGTAGGACATGTGTAGCCGAAGGAAGAGTGAAACTGAGTTGTTTCTGAGATGCTTGTGAACAAGGGAATACACTATTAGAAAGCTGAAGTGGCGCCCACATAAGGACCCTTCTTTCTGAAAGGGACTGGTTGCCTAGTTACAGTTTGTAGCATTGGACGCATGTTGGTGGGCCAGTGTGGAGCATCTGTGTTACACTATTGTGACCACTGTCTAAGGGGGAAGCTATAGCCTTCTCCTGGTAATGAGGAGAACGAGGTGGAGTTGCATGTTTTCATATGAGTGCGAATGTGTAGTACGTGGGCTTTTAACAAGGCTTATGATGCGAGCCTGTGATACTAAAAGCATTCTCCAGGTAATGGACGTTTGTGTGTGTGTGTGTGTGTGTGTGTGTGTGTGTACGTTAGGTTGAATGGATTGCTGGTGAGAATTATGACGTGAGTATTAATGATCTAGCAGCATTCTCTAACCTGGAGAGCTAACAAGAACAAGGTGAGATGGCTGAATGTGGTGGGTAGATAGAACAGGACAGTGTCCTCATACTCCTTTAAAGCTCTTGAGGCGAACCGGACAGTGGAGATTGCTCAAGGCGTGGGATGATGGAGTTATTATGCAGGTTTCTGCTTTCTGTCTCCTTTGGATATGTGTCTGTATAAAGTGTTCTGACATGTAGCTCTAAAGCAGACCAGTGATATAATAAGAACACTGCATTGCACCATTCAGACCTTTTATCTGCAGTATTAACAGGCAAGTTTGAAACTGCAGCATTGCTTATAAGGACTAAAAACACATCTCAGAAATCCTGTTGCGAGTTAGTCACCCACAGTGTTTTTGAGCTGAAAATGGAAGAGTTATTTGTTTGAACCTTGACATTTATGTAGACCCTTTAATTAATGAGAAAAGTGCTCAAAGAACTCCTTTAGAAAGTGTAACGTTGCCTTCAAACGATGCAGAAAACACAATGTTTTGGTGTTCAGTCAGCGACCCACTGCAGCACGAGCATGTTTCAGTGCAATGATGCTGTAAAGAACCGTGATGACTGAAAATACAGGTTGGATGCTTGAAAGGCTGTTTGCCTGGTTAAATGATTCTTTAAATGGTGGAATTTTAAAAATGCATCATAGATCCAAAACTTGTGCATGATGGTATGGTTATTATGCTGCTGGAATTTCCCATTATTGTTGATACATGACATCCACAAAGGGCTGCAAATGGTCATGAAGCACTGAAACATATTTGGCATCAGCCAGTGACTTGCTAAAGTGGACCAGACAACACAGTCCATGCCATGAGTATACACCACATACCAGCAGCTTGCACAGTACTTTGTTGTCCCCTGAGATCCATGGATTAATTGGGTCAGCCCCACATAAAACCCATACCAACCCAACTCATTGGTCCATGCCTCATGGATCTGATTTCTGCCGATTCTAACAGGATGCAGGTCACGATCATTAAATTACTGTGCTGTCAACTGCGGGGGGTAATGCCTTGTTTGACATTCCCGATACACACGCAATTTGGAACGTTTAATGCCTATCCATCTGGCACGCACTGTCATGCCTCTCTCAGATGCTGACAAATCACGTCTCTTACTATGTGCATGCTGGCCAGTGTTCAACCACACTTTATACAGGTGTGGGCATTCCCAAGCTGTTCCCTGAGGTGTATCCCATGCGCTTTATGCAGAGCACAGTATGGGCTGAAGTGATATCTTTAATATTGAGTTTATAGTTTTTAAATAATGTTGCATTTAAATCTTTTTTCCTTGCTCTGCTTGGCCCCCTCTCAGCTCCCCCTCTACTCTTCTCCCTTCCACCTCCATTTGTGTTCTCACATAAACCATGAAGACAGAGGTCTAGCATGAAGCTGACTTGTGTATAAAGAAGAAATGTAGATCAATGGAATATGCTTAAATATGGAACATTTATTGGGATATATGCAATGAAAAATTCTGTGAAAATGTATCATCACATTGTATAGCATGGAAAATATATGTCAAGCTACAATATTGGGATATTTTGTTCCATATCACTCAGACCTAAAATGCTTCATTCTGGCAGTAGTACCTATCCAATACAGCAGCACCATTTAAGGTGGAAAAGAACTTGATATGCAAAGCAAACACCTACCTAGTATGAAGGGTAACCTCCAGCATGTACTGCTTATGTGCCGCCTGTTTTAAGACGTTTTTTATATAATGAGTCTGCATAAATAGCGACACAAACAATGACAGCAGCAAACTGTACTTCCATGTTTAATGTGTAATGTACCCAAGGCTTTGGAAGATTCCTTTTTGGGCACCTTTCAAAGGGTAAAAATACTGAAGAATTAAGGAGTTTATGAAGCTATCTTTTGACAATGATGTTGTGTGGGCTGAGAAGTAGTTCTCATCCAGGATTGAATGGATGACCTTTCAGTTTATGGCAAGCTGCTGCTAAGCACTATTTTGTTCACACACGCCCATTAGAACACAGTCCAAGAATGTTGTGTGTTGCCAGATCTTTCAGACTGTCCTTCATCCCAAAAGTATGATTGAAGATTAAACATTCTCTCCTTTGTTCTCAACAGTGCAGGAGTCAGCCCCACATTGGACTGAGGCACGTCTCCAAACAGCGGGTATGTTGCACTTTTTTGCCTTTCTTACAGTCTTTATTCAATCAGGAAGTATTGATTTAGAGCATGAACACCAGTCACCCTAAGGCAGTCAAGACTGCAGCTTTTCCCTTGACCGCTGTTGTTTTCCTTTGTTTACTATGTTCTAGCTTTAACCTCTTTTCCTGTGTGGCCACCTTTTCTGCCCCTTGAACTACTTTTCTCTATTAATAACATAACTCATCACTAATGTTATGTTTATTTGATATTAAATGAATAGGATCTATTAAAGTCCCAAATTCTTGTTAGGAACTGTGATTATGATTAAACAATATGTAAAATGTCTGACAGTTACATGTTTGTGTGTTATATGTATAATCTCCTTGTGACTGGAAGGTTGCTGGTTAGAAACCCTGAACTGGGAGGACATGACTGCCCTTGAAGAAGGCACTTAATTCTCTAGCGGCTCCCTGGGCGCTGTCCATAAGGCTGCCCACTGCTCTGGGCACGTGTGCTCACTGCCCCCTAGTGTGTGAATTCACTAGTGTGTATGTGTTTGTTCACTGTGTATGGATGGGTTAAATGCAGAGGACAAATTCTATGAGCACCTTACCTATTAAGTGCCTTTTTTACACTGATTTGCATACATAATGTATTAGCTATTCAAATGAGTTAAAGAACATTGATGGGAAAATGTTCTCCTGCACTAGCCTTCAGAACATCATTGCTCTTTACTTGTCATATTACTGAGGACTGATCCACTGTCCATGTCCCTCTGACTAACAGCATAGGAGGGGATCTGAAACAAGCTCTGCATCAAAGAGCATAGCTTGCTCTGTCCCCATTAACACAGAGACCTTGGCAATCCCCACACACACACACACACACACACACACACACACACACACACACACACACACACACACACACACACACACACACACACACACACACGCCATCATGCAGGCAGCCAAGCTCTGGAGACTAGGCTTTGATCCCTGCACTCACACACAGTCACGGCCCCTCTCGAAGAGAGCGCGTCTCGGAATGCGTAAATACGAGCTTTCATCTTGCAGCATTCACATTCTCTTTCTGTCGAAGAAGTTCTCTCTTCCTCTCAGAGTGCCAGGCTCTGCTCAAACACAGTTTGGGGTTAATCTAAGTTTAATCTTAAGCATAATCTCCAGGCTGTTGGTTTACTATTTTTTAGAGGGGTGGAGATGCTGGGGTTTACTCAGGGGAATGTTATTGATTGGGAACGCTGCCATTGCCTGTGTAAATGTAAGCTAATTTTCATCCCCTAACTATCAATCAATCATGCAGAGAAGACCTGCAAATGTGATTAAAGGGAAAAGACTTCCATTTAAAAGTCAGGGGGCACATCACCTTTTTTGCAGAGCATTCTTGGATTTTCTATGTTTAAATTTTGTTGACATGTTTACATTTTTGTAACACGTGTGTGTGCGTGTGCACGTGTGTGTGTTAGCTAGGTCTCTCCCTTCACTGTTCTAACAGGTCATGTCAGTCAAGTAAATAAGACCATGTTTGGGTTTTTGACCCACCCACTAAGCATGTCACTTAACAGGAGTTCAATCAGGTGTGTTTGCACTGGCAGATCACTAATCAGTGTTGTGGCAGCAGTGCAATGCATAAAATCATACAAGCTAGGGTAATGCTCACACCAACTATCAAATAAAAGAAAATCTGATCTCTAATTTTGAGTGTAGCACAATTATTGGTGATGGGCTGGTTTAAGTATTTCCAGAGCATCCAGCGAGCAGCAAATCTATGGACAGAAACATCTTCAGAGAGAGGATAACTGAGAATAACCAGACTAGTTTGAGCTGACAGAAAGGTTGTAGCAAATCAGAAAAGCACTCTGCATAATATTGGTGAACAGAAAACCATCTCAGGATGCTCAGCATGTTGAAAATTTAGGCAGATGGGCTGCAACTGCTGAACACTATGTCAGGTTCAACCTCTGTCAGACAAGAACAGAAAGCTGAGGCTGCAGTGGACACATGCAGATTAAAAATTTCCCAAAGATTAGCAAAAATTGTCATGTAATCATGCCAGTATGGGTCAGGAATCTCAAAGGAATGTTTCTAGCATCCTTTGCAATCCTTGCCATGAAGAATTGAGACTGTTTTTAGTGAAAAAGCAGGACTTACCTAGTACAAATTCACTTGGGGAATATATAAGAAGTTGAGTGTAAAAAAACAAAAAAAAAACCCTTCTCCTCATCAGTGAAAAAAAGCCTATGACTGAATGAATAATGTCAGAAAGGTGTGAGAGTGTTGTATTTCACTTCATATTGTTTCCTTCAACATCAAAAAGTCTGTCTCTGTAGACTGACTGGCTTCGGGGGGTTTTAAGGTCGACCCTGAATTCCATGAGCTCACTGCTCTATTGTTCCAGTGACATGGTCAGTGACACGGTTCTTTAGAGAATGCCAGGATGTTTCTTTAGCAGGAGAAGATGGAGTGGATACATTATGGTACAAATGTAACTTGCAGCTACATGTTAAAAGAAGAAAATGGGTGGGGTTGGACATCAGTCAATCAACGAAGACATGTTTGGTGTCTGAACTCAGCTATGAGCTGAATGTGTACCACCAATTACTTGCCACAATCAGTCTTACCTCAAACCAGTTTGAGTTGCAGTCAAAATTAGTAGTCAGAAGGCAAAAGTTTGGGCGCACCAGGTCAAACTAATGTCTTTTACAAAAGTTTACATATTTTATTTAAATAATTCTTGTTTGTTTGATAAAATATAAAATATAGCAGGTATTAAGCATATAGTACATTTTGTTTTACTTCATTATGTAAAATGTTATAATTGTCATCATATTTGTTTTTCCTTTAATTAGTTCACTTTTCCTTTTACTTAAAATAATAAAAAAGATGTAATTTCAACAAGGATAGCCATTTTTTGTAAATGACTGCGTTGATAGGATAGCTTCAGTCAGTAGTAGCAGCCACCCTGACACATACATGTTCTTTCTCATGTTCATCGAGAATTGTCAAAAATCACATAATCAAGACTGACATGGGCATGGGACAGGAACTTTTGCCATGTCCCATGAAGCTAAAGAACGCTGCACTGTTGTATGTGTTTGGGGCCTCATGCATTGAATGTGGATGTGATTTCCACCAAAGTTGCTTGCCTGTTCACACAGTTCTAGACAGACTTTGTCGGTCACGATCATTACCATCCATTATGCATTATCCATTATGGGTTAACTTTCATAAGCACCACATTAGCCATACCTTACCGTGGTCCGTGCATCACCAGACCTATTGCTATTTGAAATTGTGTGAGATTTTTTCGTAATGTTGCATTCATTACGTTTGAAGTATTTTTTTTATTATTTTTATTTCCTATTTGTTTCTCAGTTTATTTCTCACAGTGTTTACCATTGATTAGATGAACTGTTCAGCAGTACTCTCACAAACCCAGACATACTGCATTTTGGCCAGTCTCCTGCAGAGTCTACCTCCATTTCCTTCCATTCTCCCCCAACCATACAAGCCTTCACTGTGTGCAGGGTTATCCTTAGGTTCGCAGGGACTCTTTATGTCTGCACCTTTTACCTCCTCAGATAGTCTAAAGGAAACCAGAATACCTGCTGTGAATTTCAGCTGTGCCTATCCAGAGACACAGCTACTTCGGTTGCCTGTTTTGGACAAGGAAGAAGAGCCTTAGGGTATTTTCAGTGGATTCTGTTTGTGCTTCATCTTCGTGCTCAAGGTCGATACAAGAAAAGAGCACCAAGAATGTTGATGTGGAAGGTTGTATCATCTTGCATGGATAACTCAACTGAGATCATCTATTACCCTTTTAAAACCACTTAAAACGTAATCGTTTTTGAATTTTTTTTCCAGGTGTTTTTATTTCACTCTTACCACTGCTTTAGACCGTTTTGTTTGAGATGGTTGTTTTTTTTGATGTAGCATATCGACTTTCATTGAGCACTGGTCATTAATATTCATTAGCTCATTATCTTGTTGATTTTATGAGACTTTTAGTGACAACACAAAATGTAGTGGTGAAGTAAGAGTGACTGATTTTATGAATAGATTTACATTTACATTTTGTGTGAACTGCCTTGTTGAATTAACTGTCTCTTATCTCTAGGATCCTAATTATCTGCCACTGTTACTATTATGACCAGCATCAAACTATAGTCATCACTCCAGTAAACTTGAGCATTAAAAGAGACGTCCCTTATTAAGAGTCACTTATGAATAATGTATGAGTAGTTTGACCAGAGGTGGATGGGTTCTTCTTTGTGAGCCTGCTTCCTCCCAAAGTTTCTTTATTCAGAGGGACGTATCTGAGGGAGTTTTCTTTGCTAAAGTCACAATTTGGTGTCCTCACAAGGGTTTTTTTCCACCTTTTGTGTGTTGATCATCTTGTCTCTGTAAAGCTGAGCCATCAGCTGTAAAAAGCGCTATTCACATAAATGTTTATTTAATATCATTTTAGCTCATTCATGGCAACAGCATTGGGCCAGCAGGTTCATGTTCATCATCCGCAGAGTGTCCTATTCTATTGGCAATATGTTAACTGGTTTGGATCCTGCTATTGTAATCTTCAGCAGCAACTGTGATTTAGCAAAGGTGTCCGAGATGAACCAACATGAACTCAGTTATATGAAATCTGACTGTGGTCTTTATTCACATTTGGTCTATGATTCTTTAGTCATTTTTTTAACTTACAAACAGCGTAGTGTTCAAAGGTTTTAGTCTTATAACAATATGAACCTGGATCTGACAGAAAATTCCCAGGCAGAAATCCCTCAGCAGAGGGGAGATGCACCTTTTTACTTTTCCTACCTGCCACCCTCCCTCCCTACTGTTTTTTTTTTCTGCCTCTGCTCTTAAGGCTGAATTCTTTTGTTGCTGTTCTCATAACGCAAGAAAAATGGTTGTTCAGAGCAGAAAGCACAGTTACCAGTGTTTCAGAGAAATGCTTTTTCTGCAGCTGCCTGAAAATGGCTCGCTGTGAGCTGAGGAAAAAGTGGAATCTGTGAGAGACGTACATTACTCAAAAGTTAGGGATATTTGTCTTTCTGGTGAAATTTATGGGAAAATGTTAACACTACAATATATCACGAAAGAATGGTATTTAAGTAGAAGCATGCAATGGTGATTTCCTTATCTCAAACAATTTATTGAAACAAAAGCAACAGTGGTGGGTATACCCCAACTAAAATTTCAGTGTCTCAATAACTCGTGATGTGCCCTTGAGCATCAATTATTGCTTGGCAACGACATCTCATGATGTTTACACGTCGACTTATCTGGTAAGGCACGGCATCCCAGTGGCTCAGCTGATCCCCTCGGTTTTCTATGGGATTCAGGTCTGGAGAAAGTGTTGGCCACTCCATTTGAGGTACCCCAGGCTCCAGCAGCCGTTCCCTAATGACGTCACCACAATGAGTTGGAGCATTGTTGTCCATGAAGATGAAATTAGGCCTGAGTTGTTCATGCATACGAACAATGAGCGGATTAATGATGTTATTCAAGTAGTACGGGTTTGTCACTGTACCATTGTCACCATTTGTCATAAAGTGTAGGGTAGTTCTGTGTTGACTAGACACTTCTACCAACACTGTACCACCAACACCACCAAAGTTTCATCTGGTGACAACAGTAGCTGATGCATAGTGCTCTCGCAGTTGGGTGCCTCTCACCACCCTTAAATGTGTCTGGAGTTGTGTGGCATTCAACATCGGTTTCCATGGGGCACTGTTCACAGCGAAGCAGTCATCAGTGTGGAATGTGGCCAAAGGATGTAGTGTATATGAACTGTAATTTTTAAGTTCGTATGAATTTTTTTTTTTAATTTTATGCAGGATAAAATAATGCTGACAGAAAGGGATCTTTAAAATGAACCACTTTTGGTTCCTTAAAGTGGACGTGAAACACTAAATGTATTTGGGACAATTTACAAGACAGACTCCCAATCTAAAACTTTAACACTGTCAGTGAAACCGTGGTCCGTGTGATGTCCTCAGGTTGGTTTGATGAAAACACTAGTTTACATTGGCCCACTATTAGCATACATTACCTGCAGTAACACAGTGGAAAATAAGATAAGCCCACCTCAAATTGCTTTTGTATTGCCCCTGGATGCCGCAATGAATTGTATAGAGTAAAGAAACACAGAAAGATGGTGCATTTTCATTAAACAAAAACCCTGCTGCACTGAAACGATGGAATCCTCCGTTCAGCTGCAATGCAAGTTTTTGTAGCAAGTACTTTTTATGTAAGGATGTAAAAAGGAGTATGTAAAGGAGAGGGTTTTTGAGTTGGTGTCTGGGGCTCCTTCTGTGTTTGACTTCTCCTCATATAAAGGTCAACAGACCGTCCGGCTCAGTGAACTCTGGGAGAAGCACACATGCAAGAAAAGGCCTGAAGACAGTCCAATCCAGCAGAGCAGAGAGAGGTACATTCCAACAAAACCGGAAAAATCAAGCTCTTTTACCAGGATAGAATCGAGCCAAAGTCAGATCATGCATTATCAAATTATTCAATGCCCAACTAATGTCTTCACTTAACTTCTGCTACCTTATTGGAGAACCAATTAATATTGAACAAACTGTGATTGGCCACATCAACTGCTGCATGCGCTTCTCTACAAAGTTCAGTTTGAACTCTTTCTCAGCCTCAGGGGCTTGAAAGTATAAGCTATTGGGTTTTTTGTCTTGGAATCTCTGTTTGGAATGTAAGGGATTAATGCTTTGAAAACACATTGCATTATGTGTCTTGTAGTAGTATGTTGTAATCTTTGTGTGCTGCAGCCTAGTGAAGCACGCACATATTTCATTCTCACTCATCCGCTCCTTTTTTCTTTTATTTAACCACCAAGCTGTCTGCAATAAACACCCAGTATATTGTGGATCTTACCCCAGAATGGTTTGAAAGTAGATGCTCTGGCCCAGAAGCTGGAGAGTGAAGCAGCTCCCCTGAGTTGTCATGACCATGGTCAAGAGGCAGTAATCAGGAAAAGGCAAAACCTCATCAAAACACAAATTCTGCCATAATTTGACCTAGCTAACCAAACAACACCTGCCTGCAATCACTCTTTCAGAGTGAAAGATTCCACCAACCAACCGCGTGATGTAATCACTGATGCAAAACCAATATGGCATCGACCTAGAACATGAACCTATAATGGTACCAACAATAAATATTTTATAATTCATGTATTATCATTTAATATCTACGGTTTTCTCAAAACCAAATCCAACATTTTTAATTCTGTACAAATATGTAACAATTAAGGTGTTTCTTGTCCACTTTTAAAGCCTCATACCTCATAAAGAGGTAAATGGTCTTACTGGTGTTTTGACTGATTTGAGGCAATCCAGATTTGCTTGCTCTCCCTTTTATGTAAACTCGGCACATTTGTAAATTTGGTTGGCCTGTTTTTCCCCCACCAAATTTCAGAGTGTCACATCAGTGATTCCCCCACAGCATCCCCACCCCGTGGCCATCTTAGCAGCATATGAATGAACAAGCTATTTTGGCTGTGTACTAGATACATTATAATTTCAAAATAGGCTTTATGTTGCATATCACGTCATCACTGTATGAGTTAATTGTGATAGTCATACAGAGTCTAGCTTTCAGTCTGCATTACAGTTATACTACTCAAACATTCAGCTGATAGAACCAAAATGCTGCATGTTGGCTGTTCTCTTTATAGCAGTGTGGCAATGGTCATCTTTGGGAACTCCTGAAGACACTGAGTAAAGCTGCATTTGATTGTTTTGGAAAATTGGGAATTACTGATTGTATGACTTGTAAAATACACTCAAATTCATATTTACAAGTGGAAAACTTAGAATTCTAACATATATGTCTTGTCATTCATGAGATGTGACATATTCTGACCTTTTACCTTTTATGTATTTTGTAAAAGGTTTTTTAATCATATTTGTATTACACTCCAATGCTTAGCTGACTAATTTTAACTAATATTACTCAGCTAAGCATTGGAGTGTAATACAAATATGATTAAAAATCATTTTTTAAATTAAAATTATGATTATTATTTAATTAAAATTAATATTAATTCCTTTCATTTGATGTTTCGTAGTGATTGTGGATTACTCAAGGGCTTTTTTTGGGGAGATCTTGTGGATCTCCAGGCCAAGGGAGTGTATATTCTGATAAATAAGAATAAATTTGTATTTACGAGTTAAACATCTGGTATACCTTTCTAATGAGGTCTTGAATGCAGCAATAAACAGCACTATACTCAGGGTAGCATGTACAGAATAGCTCAACTGGAAGTGGCACAACCTGTTTTAAAAATAGATATGGAAGCTGTTTTTGTCATCATTTATCATCATCTTTAAGCTGTTCTGAATATGACATTATCATTATTTTGCCCAACCATATTTAATTGTGAATTGTTTAGGTTTTTTTGTTTCTCATCCATGTTTTGATGTCTGATATTGAAAGTGTTTTTTTGTTTTTTGATTAAAAATATTTAGGTATGGGCACACTACTGGTGTTTCAGTTTTTCAGTTTGGTGGTAATTGAGCTGCCTGTGTTTTTAACATGTAATTTATTTTTTTTATGTTAATCACTTCATGTTGTTTGTTCTAAAATAAACATTTATCCAACAAATATTAAGATGAACTATTGATTCTGGGAGTAGATTGCTGAGCTTGTGGCATTCTAATTCATAGACTGGTTTACACAGTGTAATTCTATAAATATTAGATGTTATTAATGGTATAAAGCCCTTTAGAGATCTTGCTGCACAAAAAAAATCTATTTCTCAGCTTGGCTTTAATCTTCAGAAATAATCAGTGTGGGGCAAATGTTGCATAGCAAAGTGGACTGAATGTCACAGTTGATTTATTTTTTTTTCAGTTCATTTTACCCCATATAAATCTGGGTTAGCTTTGCTAAAATCAAAAGAGCTGTAATAATTTGTCTTCATCCTTACCGCCAACATATAATCAATCAGTCAATCAATCAAAGTTCATTTATATAGCCTTTTTTTTTTTAAAGCAAGATATGAGTTGTCACAAAGCATCTTTACAGAAATCTAGGTCCAAGCCTCAATTTAGCAAGCCAGCAGGTAACAGTAACAAGTAAAAACTCCCTCAGGCTAAGAAGAAGAAATCTTGAGAGGGACCAAGGCTCTAAAGGGGAACCCAACCTCCTCTGGTCGACACCGGATGGAACAGAAATAATGCATAAAAATTATTACTCTCTGATGGCCCTGCAGTGGTTAAAATAAGTATTTGAGACAAGGTTTCCCACCTACAAAGAATGGACAGGTCTGTAATTTTTAATAAATAAAAATCACATGGTGTGATTTTTAAATAATTAATTTGACTTTTATTGTATGTAATAAATATCTGATACAATGGGAAAACTTAATATTTTGTACAGAAACTTTTGTAATTATTACACAGGTCAGACGTTTCCTATAGTCCTTGATCAAGTTTGCATACACTGCAGCAGGGATTTTGGCCCACTCTTCCATACAGATCTTTTAGGTTTTGGGGTTGTAGCTGGGCAAGATTGAGTTTCAACTTCCTCCAAAGATTTTCGATTGGATTCAGGTCTGGAGACTGGCTAGAAAAGCACCCCCAAAGTATGACAGTGTTCTTGTGGTTGTACTCATCCTTCTTCTTTCTCCAAACAGGGTGTTTATACTAAGTGAACTTCATAGAATAAAGTTCTGTTTTGGTCTTATCTGACCACACGACCTTCTCCCATGCCTCCTCTGGTCATTGGCGAACTCAAACATGCCTGGACATGTGCTGGCATGAGCAGGGGGAACTTGCGTGTCCTGCAGGATTTGAATCCGTAAAGGCATAGTGTGACTAGTGGTAATCTTTGAGACTGCGGTCCCAGCACTCTTCATATCATTGATAAGTTCCTCCTTTATAGTTCTGGGCTGATTCCTGTGTTTTTTGTTTTGTTTTGTTTTGTTTTTTTCTTTCTTTCTAATAATTGCAACATTTGTTGCCATCTACTAAACTGCTTGCCTTTTGTCCTGTAGCCAATCCCAGCCTTGTGCAGGTCTACAATTTTGTCCCTGGTGTCCATAGACAGCTCTTTGATCTTGGCCATGGTGGAGAGGTTGGAGTATGATTTATTGTGTGTGAACATTTGTCTTCTATACAGGTAACAAATTCAAACATGTGTAAATAGTACAGGTAATGAGTGCAGAGTAGGAGGCCTTCTTAAAGAAAAACTAACAGGTCTGTGAGAGACAGAATTCTTGCTGTTTTCTAAGTGATCAAATGTTTATTTCATGCAATAAAATGCAAATAAATTATTTCAGTTCATTCAGTTGATTTTTTTCTAGATTCTGTCTCTCACAGTTGAAATGTAATGACAATAAAAATTGCAGCTCTATTCTTTGTTGTTGGGAAAACTCGGCATAATCGGCAGTGTATCAAATGCTTATTTTCCCCCACTGTATATAAACACCATAGAGATGAATGAAATGTTTTCAGCATGTATTTGCATTTACATTTATGAGCATCTAATTAATTACTGCCCATTGTTTCACCTTTTAAGCGACCAATTTCAAAGGCATTTGTGTATGGAATATTATTTGGTCCTGAGAGGATGAACGGATAAATGAAATGCCTTTGGGATTTGACAGATAAAACCTCTATCCTTTATATTAACATATAAGAGGATTGCCTATAGGCTGAGAACAGACTATGGCCAAATGCTCCATGAATTGCTGCATGTTCAATTAGAAAGCACCTATTAACACCCTTTAGCATCAGGTTTGAGTCATGACAATCAAGCACTGGGCATGCTGATGGCTTTTTCAAAGGTAAAATAAATGAATGATGGCCAGGTCTAGACTTATGTACAAACCTATTGGCCAACCTCTGCTCAGATCAGGGATGTTGACTGGCTTGGAAACCTCAGTGCAAGAAGCTTTCATAAATCAAATTCACGTGATTGCGACGGTGCTATGTTAAGACTTTGAAATGGCAAAGCTATTGATTTTCCCCTTTCCATGTCACACAGGGGTGAGGGCTTTAATGGCCCTCATTATGCAACAGCATGCAGCGGTGGGCTTTCACTCACAGACATCTGCCAACACTCTACTTTAGCTGATTAGGATGGGCACGGCTGACTTGATTATCTGGCCGAGATGCGGTCGGGTTATTGTCCGTCACTAACAGCAGAGCTAAGGTTAGCTTGAGCAAGCTGTGTCCTTTCACATTAAGCAGCCAAAGTGAAATTGTAGTGGAAGTGCTGAGCTTTAAGATGGATAACAAATGCTTGAATGTTGTTTATTAACGAGTTGGAGAGTGTATTGTCACTGTCCTTTGAAAGCCATATATCTGTGTTTTTGTCCTTTTAAAGTTTTGTCCATAATGTGAATCTGACAGTTTATTTATGTATCAGAATTTTATGGTGAAGGAACCAATAGAAATGCTATTGACTTTTATTTCTCTTATTTTTTTATTTTTACGTGAGAGAGATTTTTGACTTTTCCTGTTAAGTCATCATTTTGGAGATGGTTTTCATTGTACATTAAGTGATATAGTCCGATGAATAATTGGAATAAACATAAGATCATACTGAGGCTCTTGCTTTGGGTGTCTGTACATGTTTCCTGTCTTCATGTCCTCTCTTTGGGATGTTTCTGGCTGGGATTTCTGGTTGATTTCATGCCGGTGTTTGTTTCTTCAGTCACCACACATTCTGTGTGTAGATTTAGTGTTATGTTTAAGCCCCGCTTTCTCGTTGCCATTTGCTCAAACTTATTCCCACTTATACTTGCTAAATTCAAATGTACACAAAAACAAATCAATTGTAGAAAAAAAAATTGATCATTCCATCTTGGATGAAGCAAGATGATACAAAAAAAAAAAACCCCAAACAGTTATCAAATCAACATTACACAGCCAGCACACCAGGAGGACCAATATTGTCCAGTTAATTTGGGGATTTCTTATGGAAATTGCATTATCAATGTAATGTACCTTTTTTAACTGGAAGTAAAAATCTTATGTAAAAGATGGCAAACTTTTTTTGTAAGCCACATAAGACATTTTGTAAGAGGTGAATTGAATAGAGATGTTGCTAAATAAGTAAATGTTCAGAGATTAATATTCATTAATGTAGTTGCATGATTGTAGAGGTAATTAACGTCCCCCACATTCTTACAGCCCTCTAATGATGATATTCCAACCATGGTGGACATCTGTGTGCCAGTGTCCTCTTTTTTAAAATAAGCATACCTACTAAGACCACAAGAAAACAACAGAGAGCATCATGCTGAGACATTATTTTTGTTATCAAAGTGCCATTGGTGAAAGACAACGTGGGATATCGGATCTGTTGAAGAACCTGTTAGATATTGACAATGATTCACCTGTGACAGGACACTGATCTGTTATTGACCAAGGGTTGTTACAGGTGATGCTGAAGCTATTTTTCCAGAGACTATTAAGTGCCCTTCATTGTATAGCTTAATAGCTCTCTCACTAAAATAAATAAATAAATAAATAAATACATTTATAAAATAATCACCCCCCACATTTCTCATCAGTGTTTGTGCAGATGCATCTCATACAATACAGATAAAAAATTAAATAAAATTTTAATAAACATTGTAATATAACAAAAAAGGTGAAAAGCCAAAGTGTGAATGTTTTCGCACGACACTGTATGCACTGTAAGAAGTACATTCCAGCAGAACATATCAAAAATTCCAGGAAGGCAGACAGATTTCAGCCTTCTGCTCAGCAGGTGGTGATACAGACCTGTCTGTCAGTGAAGACAAGAACACTGGGACTGGAGGAGAGATTGGATGCAGTCAGTTGAGAAACCTTTTTGAGTAAAGTTGTTCCTTCATATTTCTTCACCATGCTGGCTGCCAGTGCCAGTGTTGAGCGTGTCTTTACAGTCTTTTGAGCTTGCCCAGGCCTGAGACGGTAGATGTGCTCAGGTGTCAATTTGGGAGTTAACTGTCATTTAGAATGTTTTTTCATTATTATTGGTTGTTATTGTTGTTATTGGTTATTATTCATCACAGTTAAACATTGAAACAATCAATCAATCATAAGGTCTTTATGGTCTTGTGATTCCTTAATTCAGATTTCATCAAAGGAGATTTTACTAATTCTTAAAGCTCATGTAATTTTTTTTTACCATTCTAGATTAAACACCTAGTTTTGAAGACATGTGCATGCGACCTTTTAGAGGAGGTGGTCTTGGTCCAGTCCCAAATGAACTGGAATTGTGAGAATCTCATCCAGCCCAACTTGGTGTAGTTTAAACTGGAACACAATCTGGTGGACATCTCTACAGATGCTCCATGTTAATTTACATTGCTGGTCTGAAGCACAGGATTTTCTGTCTTGCTCCCTTTTAAGACAGCTTTGACCAGTAAGCAGAGAGAATCTTCTCGTGTGGTTTGTTGTGATGCATTTTGGTTCAGTTGTATTTTTCCCTGTTTGAATACAAACTGAATCATTGGGGAAAAGGCTCCAAGTTACCAAGGTGTGAAATCATCATAAGCAATGCAGTTGCGCTAGGTATCTATGCCATGCTAAGTAAACAATGTTTTGTTGTTTAGGTGACATCTTTTCATGAAATGCCTTGCTTGCCTTTACGTTATGACAACCACTGACTGTTTCTTCAGAACCCTGAAGGATGGAGAAAGGAGGTGCGGCTAAAAGCTGCTGGTTCTTTAAAAATAAATGTGCTTCAAAGAGTTCTTCAAAGAGAGCAATAGAAGAACCTCACTTGGTTCCATAAAGAAGCATTTTTATGAAAGAGATTTGTTTGAGCAACACCTTCAACAACTTTCAATTGATAAATGTTCTTTACCAATCTAAGACCTATTTGCAAAAATGTTTCTTTATGGATTTAAAACAATCATCTGCAGCATGTTATCTTTAAATATAGTCAATGATATATGTAGAATGCAGTGCAGATCTGCATTAATCCCTCAATCCAGCTCTGAAAGAAAACGTGTTGTGCACACAAATGGAGATAGCATAGATGATGGAGATGGCCAAGGTCAGACCATCAAAACTTTCTTTTGGTCTGGCGCCAGTGTCGTTACCTTGGCAACCCGTATGAATGAATTTGGGGCGGAGTTTTTGAAGGAGCCCTGAATGGAGGTGTGTGTTTGTGGTTTTGTTGTCAAACTTAAGCTGTGGCCAGAAATTGATGATTAAATATGCATTCCTTTGATACCTTTGTGTACTGATACAGTATTTTAGGATTGAGTGAGTGGTGGGTTCAGCTGGATGTTTCTGTAATTGATTTTAAAATAAGAGTGCATGGTGGGTTCAGGCTGCAGTGGGTTTGTATTTGTATTGCTGACAGATTTAACAAGGAGACCACAGAGGCAATAATCGGAGTGATTAGAGCAGACTAGTCCACCTGTGGCTCTAGCATGAACTCCCTCCTCTTCTCCAATAAAGCCCCACCTCTGGAGATATATACACACACACACACACACACACACACACACACACACACACACACACACACACACACACGCACAGTCTGTGTGCACTTGCACTGTGATAGCGTGAACCCTGTCAGGCAGTATCTATTTCTGAAATGGGATAATTCTACTGTGTACAAGACCTGTTTCAGAATAGTAATATAGAAAGTGTCTCAAACCACATTAATTTTAAGATTAGGGATAGGATTGTGTTTAACATCCATCAGTACATGCAAATCAGTTTAGTTCAATTACATTTAATAGATATTTTGATGTTGAATGTTACTTAAATACTTTTTTATTTTTGTATCTTTTGTACTATATAAGAATTGTGCAATTTGGCCAGATTTTGTGGATGCCTTCCGTGGCATTTTACTTGTTGTTCAAAGTAGCTCCACAGTTTTTAAACTGGGGAATTTTGTGTGCCAGTGCAGATGTGTGAATGTTCCTAAATGTTCATCATGATAATCAGTCACATTTGCAGCCCTGTGAATGCAATGATTGTCATCTTGGAATGGAGGGATAGGAATGTTATGTTCCTTGATATGATGATGAGCAAAGGATTCAGTGTTGGCACTGTGGTTAAAATTTACTGTCACCTCAACCAGCGTAATTAAAACATCCTATGAACATCACAGAGCCTCCTCCAGCCTGAACCACAACTTACACTCAGATCCTCATCAAAGACTTTCTGAGGAATATGATGAACGACACCTAGCATCATTCACATACAAGCAGAACCAGGAGTTCTCAGACCAGATAAAGTTTACAGTTATGGACAGTCCAATTTTTGTCTCTCTTGGCCCACTCGACCTAGGAAACTTTGTGAGCAGAAGTTATCAAAGGCCTCGTGTGCCACTCTGCTCTATATGTTAATGGTATGCAGTTCCCTGTGGAGTGTTCTTTCAGTAAATGTGAAGGACCTGGCTTCCAGAAGCAACTCTTATGTAGATGTGAAGCTGTTTTCATTCACAACCCATGAAACACCCTGGTGGTCCCTGTTTGTCAGTTTTGTCTTGCTGCTTTTCTGACAAGAATTCCCTGTAGACTTGGATTTTAGCAATAGCAGTACTTATCACAATATATTGTGATTAAATGTGTAATGACAAAAGGATGTTCTTGGAATGATATTCTGTGAACTGATGAGTAAGTGGGACTTTTTAAAAGTCCTGCTACATCTAGCATTAACACAGCCTTCCACTGAGATCTGAAGCTCAAGCAGAAGTGATTCCTCTTATTCTTCATCTCATATTAGATTTTGTATGAGGATCTGAAACAATCATTGGTAAATATGTAAAAAAATAGAGGAAGGATTATCATGGCACTATGAGTCAACGAGATCTCCAGAAATGTCATGTTAGGACAACTTTTGTCTTTTTTTTTTAACATATTTAAATGGACATTTGATCTTTATTTTAACTATATTGAAATAATATAACTTGAAACTAGTGAAAAAAAATAATAATAATTTGCTAAATGTATTTAGTAGAAATCTTACTATTTTTCTTGTGAGTAAAAGTCAGGACACTTTATGCCCTAATAGCTAGTATTTCCTCCATTGGCAGATATAATGTCAATTACATGTTTTGTGTGTCTATCGGTGACTAACACTGATTGGTAGATGAAGATTTTCCTACTCCTCCATGTTGAATTCTTTCAGCAATGTGCTGTTTCAGAATCAGTCTTTTGTACCGATGTAATTTTCCTCAAGGCCTTCAAGATTTCATAATGGTTTATATGGTTAAGAGCTCTCCAGATCCTGCTTCAGTAAAGTAGCCCCAAACCACGACATTTCCCCTGCCATACTTCACAGCTGGTACGAGGTCCTTGAGTTTAAATGCTGTGCTTTGTTTGCACCAAACATGTATTATGTTACTGTTCCCAAATAATTCAATTTTAGATTTATCTTTCCAAAGCACAGTGTTCCATAAATCTGGTCTTTGTCTACGTGTCTTCTGGTAAACTTTAAAATTATTTTTTTTCCTTTGGTTTCCTACTCGCAGGCCTCCCATGAAAATTTTACTTCTTTCTGTTGGAACTGTAGGTCCCGTGATGACATTTTAGGATTATTGGAGACTTATTTATGCATCTTGTGGTCTGCTCTTGGGTTAAACTTGCTAGGATGGCCTCACTTGACCATGATGGCAATTGTTTTAATGTTCTCCACTTGCAAATTAATTTTCAGACATTAGAATGACTGGTTTCTATTTGTTTTGAGATCTATTAAATCACTTCTCTGACATGCATCTACAACCTGGTTTCTGAAGGCCTCATAGAACTTTTTGGTTCAGGCTGTATGTGTAGTAATATATAGTCTTCAGTCTTCTAGATGTTGGATAATCACAGAGTTTAGCCAAATGACCCAGAGTTTGTCCTTTGAACAAACCTCAAACTGTCCAGCACTGGCTAAAGTCTGTACTTGGTAAGCAAAGCTTCTCTTCAGTTTCCTCCAGCAGCCTGCATGACTGACCTGCTAGTGGGCTGAAAGACAGCTAAATTAATCTTCAGTTGAAAGTGAAGTATAGAAAACAGGATGAGAGGAATATGAGCAGATATCGAAATCACAGTCTGATGAATGATTCAGTGCTTTGATTGCAACCAGAATCACATACTTTCCCGACATCATGCAGTGCCGAGCTGCAAACACCCAGATCATGTCCACGTTGATTAACCTTAGGGCTTTGATCTGACTAACTATGTGAACATTGATGGAGTCTGAGGAGCTGCTTTCTGAACCTTTAATATGCTGGGTGGACATTGCACGTTTGGTCTTTGGCAATTCCATGCAACATATCTGCGTAAGTATTTTTAATTACATGCCTGACTTGTTACGTTTGCCCTGGTGTCTGTATTCTGTTTCCTCCTCTCAGATAGAGCTACTGGACTCCAAAATGTAGAATCAGAAGATTGTTAATGTTTTTGGATCACTGGTTGGTGGACTTTGCAGGCCCAGGCACTTTCTGCTGCATTTGCTCTTTCCTTGTTTAAGGCCTGGACATTAATTAGCCAAACGAGTCCTGCTCTTCTGTGTTGACATTAAAAGCTGATGGCCATTAATCTGGGTGAAGACACCTGCCTACGTATGTAATGAATTCTGCTGTTTTATTATCATCATTTTTCCTGAGCTGTGGTCATTAAATGTCAGCCTTAAGGGCTCTGGACCTTCTGTTCTGTGCAGGCCTCATTGCGATGGGCTTAATATGAGCCATTTGATGGTTATTGATGTGGTTGCGTCAAGTGAGTGATTTATTCCTTAAACAGTTAAACAGTTGCATTTGGTTATTTAGCAGGTGCATGACATTCTAGTTCTAAACTAGTAAACTAGAAATGTTATTTCTTAAGAGAAACAGAATGTTTGCACAGCTGAAATGGGTCCTACTTCACGACACTAGGCTGTTGCTACATGGACAAATATTTTCCTTGGTGGTTGCTATGATGTTGCTTCTTAGTTGCTATGGTGTTGCAAGGTTGTTACTTTGGTATTGCTAAATGGTTTCAGTGGTTTTACAAGTGTTTGCTCTGGTGGACCTAAGTAGTTGCTATGATGTGGCTGGATGGGTAAGGATATAAAAATTTAAAACACAATATAGTATCACAATATTATGTTTGCAATACTGTACCAGCCAATAGCTGTAGAAAAGCATGGACATCACAGTGTCTCAAAGTGAAGCCTCCACAGATCTAGCACCTTTGCTGGCTGGTTGCAATATGATGTGTAGTTCCACCCTTTCACACATTTCAGAACAACACAGCCTGTTTTCAATGTCATGTTTCTCCTTTAAACTGTATTTATGTCGTTTTCTCTGTGGTAATACTGGAACATTTTTATGGTACATGTTTTTTTTTTTAAATGTTACACTACTCTATGTTTAAAAAAATGATTTCTGGGTTTACTCTTAGGACCAGTGATTGACAGTCTTGGCTGGGAAATACTGTCAGAAGGGCCTGAGCCTTGAGTCTGGCAACTAACTAGTTAATCATGCATTGACAGACACTCTGTGCCATTTTTACAGTAAGTCTAATGTTAATGTAAAACAGACAGTGGGATTTAATTCAATGCTATCTCTCCAGCTAATGTTAGTGTAGTTATACTGCTGGATTTGTACTTGACCAGCGCCGTCACTGAATTCTCAGACAAATACTGTATTTTACTTATTAATCATACTAGTTATTCATCACTGATGTGTCCTGAAGCTCTTAAGGGGTTAAGAAGAGGGAGTAAGTCTGGCTCTGCCTCTGTCCACTTCTGTGCAGATTGTGGTTACACATTTGCCAAATTGTCAATTTTGGCTTTATTTCTATAGAAAGGACAGGAATGGAATCACAGGGCCCAGGTATTCTACAGTCAGTGCTGTTGATTCTTAAAAACACAGTCTCTATTTTTAATGAAAATGCATTGCAAGTGCAAAGATAAGTGTCAGACTGTGGTCAGTTTTTTTTTTTTTCTTCTTTTCCTCATTGCTATGGTATCCACTGTGGATGCTGTGATGTTTGAGCTGTTTACTGAGGGAATACAATGTGGTGTTTAATAATTTAAAAAATAATCAATTTTTCAGTTGGAGTTGAGATGAAGAAAGAATTGTAGTGTGTGAGGGACTTTTTTTATATTCTGTTTATATTCAAGGATTTCCTTTTCTAATTTTAATTCTGTCTAACTGCCTTCAAAAAGCTGCATTTTCTGTGTAACGGCCATTTAAGAAACTTCTACATCTTCTCTGGTTCACTAGCTCTGCATAACTGATACTCTTTGTCTTGCATTATCCTGCTATATGTTCTTGTGTGTGCATTTCTATTAATGCTTATAACGTTTAGCATTACCAGCCCACTAAGGACTACATCCTCTACCTAAGCATGGGCTTGAGGAACGCTAGAGAGTTCTTGACAGCCCATTTGGTCCACAGGTTGAGAAACCCTGCCTTAAGTGATGCAGCAGTTTCCATCTTGCACTAGCACATGTCTGATACAGCATCATCATTTAAGGTGTGATGGACATTTGTAAGTCAACGTTTACCTAATTTAAAGTGTAGCTGCCAATATAAACTGCCTCCCACCTCTGACATTAAAGGAATTTCTTGTGTTTTTGCATAATGAGGCAATAGGCCACACAAGCAATGACTGTAGCAACCTGTTGTACTTTCATGTTTAATCCTGTAGGTAATGCAAGGCATCAGAGAGAAAACAGAAAAAAAATAACCTCTTGTGTAAGTAGCCAGTTTAATGACCCAGGCTGACCCTCTCAAATGAAATGTAAGCAGAGCTGAACTAGGATAATAAAGTACAGTTCGTCTAATTATAGTCTGTCCAATACAAAACTTCCCTGTTATCCTTTTCACCTCATTTGATCCCAGATCTTGCATAATCTCATCCCAGGTCAGTCATGCGGTACTGCTACCTCATTTAATTAGCGATCAATGAACCCCATTTTTAATCAGTGTGTACATGGAGAGCTCATGAAAAACTGTCTGATTTAATTTCAATTCAGTAGATTAACTCAACTTCTCTTTTGCAGCCCACCATCTTTGGGACACTGACTGAAAAGCCACTAAGTGACCACAACTCGGTAAGTAAATAAGAGTTGATTTTTATGTGAGTGCAAAGATAGTTGCTTGTATTCCAAGCAATTTGGAATATTTTGTACAAACTCAACTATGGCTCTTGACAAGGTCTTCAGAGTGACGCCATATCAAAACCATTTTGTTGTCTCTTTTGAGACAGGTCTCTACAATCAAGGTTTCCTAAGTTTAATAAAACTCCGCATAATATAAAAATGTGATACCAATAAAAGGCTTTTTCTCCCCAAAAAACATATCCAACTCAACACAAATCTATAACAATCAGCCATAACTTTAGCACCACCTCTTCCTCATCCTGCCACAGCCAATGTAATCATGCATGGCATGGTTGTATAAGGCCTCTGAAGGCTTCCTGTTATATCTATATCCTGTTGTGAGTTGTGAGGTCACATTGGTAATCCTTGGGCAACCATGACCTTGTTTACAGTCCTCTGCTTCATTGTAGGACATTCAGTAGGTACTGGGCAGAGAACAGCAGGAACACCTGGTATGACCCAGTATCTGATTTACTGGTCATCACTGCATACCAGACAAAAAACACAAGACGTAGCCATTTCTTTGTCCTAGTAGCTCAGATCCTGTTTACCCATCTGCTGTTAATCATCGTTCAATAACTGACTGTTGATACACTCACAGTCAAAAAAAATTGCAAACAGAACCGATGGCAACCAGTGGCAATGCGTGACTGCAATGGTGTTGTGCCAGACTGTCATGGAGTCCCTCAGAATGGCACCAGGTAATGTGCAGTGCTGAGTCCTGCTTTTATTTTGGTGGAGACAACCAATGAATCCATGTGTGGAGGCACAGTTTGTTGTCCTCTGCCTAGGTATCCTAATGTGTGGTGCAGTTTTGTAGGATGCCAGATCACAGATCACAGCCCAATTTGTCATTATTGAGGTTCTGTAACCAGTGGTCATATATATATATATATATATATATATATATANGTCAAACCATACAAAATGCTGTATTGTTGTAGTTAAATCACATAAAATATGTATAAAAATAAAGTATGATGGTATAAAAGGCTGTATTATCATAGTTAAATCATATTAAAATCTGTAGTCATATTATTACTGTTATTAATGTAGTCATATTATATAAAATGCTGTATAATTGTAGTTAAATCATAAAATGCTGTAATGTTGCAGTTAAATCATATAAAATGCAGAATTATTGCAGATAAATCATGTAAAATGCTGTATTGTTGCAGTTAAATTATATAAAATGCTGTAATGTTGTAGTTAAATCATAAAATGCTGTATTATTGCAGTTAAATTATATAAAATGCTGTATTATTGCAGTTAAATCATATAAAATACAGTATTATTGCAGATAAATCATGTAAAATGCTGTATTGTTGCAGTTAAATTATATAAAATGCTGTAATGTTGCAGTTAAATCATATAAAATGCTGTACTATTGCAGTTAAATCATATAAAATGCTGTATGAAGAGTGGCTCTAATCAGTGAGAGGACATATTTGAAGCTCACCTCAGAACAGTCTTCTCTGCAAAGACGTGGAACAACAATCTCCAGACGTTTCCAAACACAACCAGCTCCTGGAGCAGCTCGCAGAGGCTACAGTCTCCCGCGCGCTCCTGGTTAACACTGATTTAGTCCGAGCGCAGCAGCCGCGCACGCGCTTCTCACCCGCTCTACAGAATGAGCGCACGAGCGCAGAGCGCGCGGTCCCTACACACAGCAGGGGCGCGTCAGCCAATCAGGGGAGAGCGGAGGCCGAGCCGGCCAATAAGAGGCGGGCGGGCGGGCTCTGATTAAAGCGAGAAACGCCGCTTGGAGTAGAAAAGAGAAATGAAATCAGAAGAGAAAGAAGAGTGAAGAGGAGTTGAGAGGTTTGGGGAATTCTTCTGATATTTCCACCCAGCTTCTGCTTATTGGAGGGTATTTACAGCACAGAGTGGAAAGTGGTGATAAAATCCCCTGCCATTGGTTTAATTTTTAATGATTTAACTGATGATTTTTACAACATAAAACAAAACAACATAAACAAACGTAAACCCCAATCACATAAGAAGAGATTTCTGATATTACACAGTAACAGCCAATCCCACCCAGCCTCACACATGAGCCCAAAGCCACGTTCAAATGTCTTTACATCAAAAATAACTAAACAATAACTGCTCCACAATGAAGACACCTCACAAGGACAGACTGTGAGAAGCTAGAAAAGCATCTTCAGGCAGTTGTTTCATTAGTTCATAGTGGATTTAACACATTAAGATCAATGAAGGTCAACATGTCACAATAAATCCCATATACATGACTAAAGTGCACAACAAGAAATACTGTACCGTGTGACATTACTTATACTTAGGGTTAAGGTTAGGGTAAGGGTTAGGTTAAGTTTAGATTGGGTTTAGGTTATGGTTAAATTTAGATTAAGTTTAGGCTCAGGTTAAGATTCGGTTAAGTTTAGATTGGGTTTAGGCTCAGGTTAGGGTTAAATTTAGATTTAAATTAAGTTTAGGCTCAGGTTAGGGTAAGGATATGTTTAGGGTTAGAGTTAGGTTCAGGTAATTAAATTATGCTGTTTGCTTCATAACGTTTTCTGTAGAAATCGTTTGATTGGGCTGACTGTGTAAGATGTGTATATTCTGATATGCTCTTTTAGTCGCCAACACATGAATTTCTCTTGAGACCAGACGGGGAAACATTGAAGCCTGGCGACCAATTAAATCATCAGAGAAAACCTTTTTTAGATTCCTACAAATACAAACCAAACTCCCTGTTTGGCAGCAAAAGCCTTTCAGTCAAGAGGATGCAGTCACACTGATGCTCTAACATGGCCCTCCTGAACTATACATTCAGACATTTCTGCCCCAAGAGTCTTACAGGAACTACAAGCCTTTTTGCAAGAAGAGACGGACAAAAATCCCCAAACAAGAACTGAAAGACTCTCCTGAAACTTGCTAAGATAAGTGCTGACCATGCAAGACGCCCAAACATTTGCTTCAGGTCCTTTCTCTTTATGTTAGTTTGAAAGTATAAAATAACTGGTTATTGTGATGACCTCTTACACAGAAACCAAACAGCCTGACCTGCTTGCTTACCTTGAAGACACTGAAGAGGAAACACATGGAATGAGACACACACACACACACACACACACACACACACACACACACACACACANCACACACACACACACACACACACACACACACACACACACACACACACACACACACACTGTATACAGTTAGGGTTGTATCAAACTACAATTTATAGGATTGCTGTAGCATGTTCATGTCACACTGATAAATACAGTTTCAGTAGTGTGGCTGATTTCAGACTGATCTATGCAGTTTCACTGCCATTGCTTCTCTTCACATTGTCTGGTTTGAAGTGAATTTTTCATTCCTCGGATTAAGCCCTTGCAGAAAATGGAAATCGTCCATTTAGCAAGTCTGGAAGATAGAAGCTAATTAAAATAAGTGCTTGCTGTGTTGGACAGCAGTTCTGCCTCTTAGCTCTTCTTGTTCAGAGGATGTGAACAGTTGGGGGCCTCTTTCTATTCTGGAGAACTGGAGAGCTTCAGCCATATTTTCTCAGCCTAATGAAACCTAGGAGGATTGGACATGCTCAGAGATGCGTTAAGACACAGGTGGATCTGCGCCCAAGATTATGTTAACGTATGCATGTCGAACAATGGCTCTCTCCGTGGGCCTCCGTGCCAGAGGAAGGCAGTGCATAAGATCAGTGCTAAGGGCTTAACTCCAATGAGATGAGCTTTAAGGATTAATGCAATTACAATAGCCACAAAAGCCAAATTGATTTTTTTCCCTTTTTTTGTCAGAGAGGCGTTATTTTTGGTGAATTTGTGAAGGCTAAATCTTTCATCCACCTCCGTTATGGCACATAATCCTTTTGCTAGGGATATGGAAAGCTTATGTGAGCCAAAAAAAGCATATTATTAATACTCCCATTTTACACAGTGGGGATTTTTTTTCCCCTGAAATTGCTATAGTGTGCATTTTTGGCCTTCTAAGTGGTTTTGATAATAAATGTCACTTGGGGTGAAAAATATCCAAATACAAACCCTTGACACCTTTTACTACCAACGCAGCCCACAGTAGCCATGCAGCAATGACAACTGGGGTTCCTCCAGGGGAGTGGTCTTAACAAAACAAAAGAAGGTGGAACCCCCCCTTGTTGAACAAAACTAATTTATGGGCATACCTAACAAACCAACACCTATACCATAGCAACACCTTATCAACCAATGCAACCAACACCACCTCAATAACCAATGCATATTTCACAGCAACACTTTTGAGCTGCAGTCACACTAGTAGTTTCTGCAGGAACTCTAGTTTCAGTTATGATTCTGCAGGACATTGGCAGAAGCAAAGCCACACGACAGCCTGCAGACTCTTTCTGCAATGTTCATCCTGGAGAAAGATTGTCTCTGATAACACTTTATTCACTATATTCTGAGTTTTTGGAGTCAGTATTGTCACAAAACTGATTTGGAATTGTTTTACTACTGTTTTGATCATAATATGTTTCATGTTCAATGTTGATACAACAGTGTTTTAGGTTCATGGTCACTTCCATTGTACCAAACTCTAATTATCAATTGTTATAAGCTATGCTAGGAAGCAGTTTCCATTTTACAGGAGCTATAAATCATAGAACATATTTCACAGCATCTCATCTAGCGATGAGTAAAATCCTAATAGTATGATTCTGAATAAAAGAATAATACCGGGGAAGTCAGCTCAGTGATATATATTTTCAGAAGAAAATCCATGTTTTCATTCTTCCACCTTTGAAAGAATAGCGATGAACACCAGCAAAACAACTAATACCTGACCACCTGCTGGGGTGAAATGATTTGCTTTCTTGTCTAAGTCAAGTATTTTGTTGCTTTAGGACTGTTATTGTCTCTGACAGTTGCCTTTTCATCCGAATCCCTGAAGCGTTTATGGAAAGAATGGGCCATAATGGCTGCAATAAATTCATCAGCCATGATAGACAATTTGTCTGGCATTAGAGTATCATTATTATTTGATTGTTGATTGACCAGCTGCCTAAGGTTATTAGTGGTGACTGGTAACCCATGGCAACTCATGGAAACCAGCTGGCTGGCCGGACGGAGTGGCGGAATTTTAATCAGTGTTTTGCTGGTTGACGAGGGAATGTTCTCTTATCCATTTTAGGCTAGCAATTAAAGACAGACCTTATCATCAAACCCACTGGCCTTCTCCCAGACGGCTGCTGCATGACAATGTGGAAGATGAAGGAAAAAAAAACATCATTAATCAATCTTCTAGTGATAAGAGTTACATGTTAATAATAAAGAATTGGGGCTGGTGTCGTATTCCTTGATTTTTCCTTTGTAGCTCTGTTTGTATGTGTTCTTTTCTTTCATTTCCTATGTATGGAGAGCGTTGATATCTTAACTACATGCAAAATGCTGAAGAGTAAACCACTGCTGTAAGTTCTATATATGGATGAACTGAAAATGAGAATTTCAGTGCAGTGATTTGATTTGTCGTTGGCATTTGTATTGATTCTTGGTGTCTATTGTTGTATTTGATTCCTCTCGAGCACTCCGCATACAGTTTGGGGTTTTCTAGGTCACCAGTCACAATCCATCAGCCACGTTCATTTGATGTCATGTAACTGACTGGATCGCCATGGCAACCAGAAATGCTTTTATGCCAGCGTGCACTTCCTTAGAAATAGACATAGTCCTCCGAGGGTCCCAAAAATAACAGGAATGAATGCGGCACTGGAAGGATTTAGCCTTGTGCTCTCTGAGGGACGTTTGATGTAAACTTAACAGGCCACATGACATGTTTGGACAGATTGATGGGTTTTGAGAAGGTTGGTTTCATTTGAATGCATAGTCTATTCCTGAAAACACACCAGAGAAACAGGGAAGATGTTTTCAGGAACTATGTTTTTAGGACACTGATGCACAACACTAAATTTCAAAGGAATAGAAACTGAGCAAATCCAGAACACACTACATTGTCAATGCAATAAGGTTTTCTTTTACATATCATTTCAGTGCTGTTGGTTGTGATAAAGCCATGAGCAGTGCTGAGGAGGTGCAGTTACAGACTCTATGTCTGACATAGGGCTGGGTGATATGGGCAAAAAATCATATCACAATATATTTTAGCTGAATGGATATTTATTTTTATACTAATATTGTTAAAAAGCTCATTCGTGATCATAATTTCAAAAAAGGTCTGTCAAACTCATACAAGCCCATATTTGATACTCATTACATGTAGAGTGACATTTCAAGCCTTTATTTCTTTTCCAGTTGATCAGTACCACTTATAGTTCATGAAAACCAGAAATCCAGAATCTCAAAATATTAGAAAATTTTCATTCAAATGTTAATAGATTACTAATCACAGTATCAAATTTAAAATGAAAAAGCTTGAAAAACTTTAAATGTAATGAACATTAAATATATCACAGTTAAATATTTTAATGATCAAAAACTTTTTTCTTTTATTCTAATTTCTAATGTGACACACTAGTACAATATGATGTATGATTGATAGAATAGAATAGAATGGAATAGAACTTTATTGATCCCTTGGGAGGTTTCCTTCAGGGAAATTAAGGTTCCAGTAGCAGCATCAGTACAGTACAGAAAGCAGAAAGATAAAATAAATAAATAAATAATTTCGTAGAAGCAGCACTATATAAATATATAGAATATATAATATACAGACTATATTACAATATACAATATAGACAATAGTACATGAGAAAAAAAGAGTTCTGTAGGAGGGTGTATTGCACATTATTGCACTATTATTATTATTATTATTATTATTATTATTATTATTATTATTATTATTGCACTTAAACTGTTTATTGATGTGGAAGAACACAGTATAAAACATTAGGACACCCCATGAAATTCTTTATCGCTGACGATATTTAAACATATTGAAACTTTTCAATATGTTTAAATTTCTTTTCATTTTAAATTTCTTTTCATTTCTTTTAATACAGCAAGTCTTATGTCCCCTCCATAGTGTGTATCTGTGAGTACAAATGGGAAGGAGGGGAGCAGACTAAAGGAGGAGCTGAGTGCAGGGCAGCAGAGCGAGAAAAAGTTTATTTAAAATTTCAGCCCATATCTCGCTCTGTTTATGTACTGACATTGATATAAATATTGATATATCGCACAGCCCTAGTTTGACATCACGTGACTACAAACACATTAGTTTTTGGCGTTGATGTTCAAGACTTACCCTGTTAGTGGCATCACCTTTGGCAGAATGCTGCATGATGTAGGACTACCTGCATACAAACCATTATGATGACTGTCCTTAATGCCATGTCAACATCGCTAAAGACTGCAAGGTGTCATGCCTGACTGTCATGGAGTCACTTGGAATGGCAGCGGGTAATTTTTTTCTCTTGGTGAAGATGACCAACGAATCCATGTGTGGAAGCACTGTGGAGCCAGACCCCCAGCTGAAAATGTATGAGATGCTATTTTATGCACTGTCAACATTCCACCCCGATTATCACAGAACACCATTAGAAACCTCTACAACTCCATGTTGAGACATGTGGCGTGTTGCACTGTACCCAATGTCATACTGAAAGACACTACTTCTGTATCTGTAGCTTAATAAATATTGCCCATATCAATCTAAATTATGAATCATTTATTGTTCTTAATGTAATTTTTCTTCCTTCCAAACATTTCATTCCAACGATTCTTTGAGTCCTTTTTTCTTTTGATAAATATTGATAAGTATTCTCAAATTATTGGTTTTAAAAAATGAATAACAGGTGATATCCACTGTAATTCCTATATATATATATATATATATATATATATCTGACAGACACTTTTAAGCCTTTTCAATTAATAATATGTTCATTATATACTGATGTGCAGCCCTTGGTCCATTCCTACAGTTGCCTGATATCTGTATTGTTTTTGTCTCGCTCTGCCTGACTGTCACTTCCTGCTTTATCTATCTAAACCCATAGATTTGAAATAAATGACATAGTAGTCAGTAAGCTGCTGTCGAAACACACATGCTTTAGCGTATTCAGGGAAAATCCCGGATTACCGTGGTGACTGCCGGGGATTGGGATGCTACTGTTTGATGGAGCCCCTCCCAGAGGTCAGTTGGCATTGGATTGTTATGTAACTGGTCAGGACCCTGCACTGAGACATCTGCTTGGACTCCATGACCTTAACTCTGAATCTCAGCCCTGGAGTCTGTGTCTTCAAAGACAGCCAACACCTGCTGGCGTGAGGAGCTTCCGTAATGATAAAGGGGTGGAAATCATCAGGAAAACATGGCAATGCATTTCTATACCGTACAGGAAACAGCTATATTCTTGATATATTTCTGTGTTATTAATCTGCGTTTAACCATTTCTTGCTGTTTTACTAATATTTGTTGGCAAATGAACTTTGAGGCTTTAACAGTTATATTTACTTTCATGGCATTTGGTTGGAAATCCTTATCCTTTGTTATTCACTCAGAAAATATCCTTGGTTAGTTTGTAGGAGCTAGAATCAACAGATACCTTTTGCTAAGATGCTGCCAATTAGAAAAAGTCAGAATGGATACCTTGATACCCACATGACACTATGTAGTATAATTATACACCTCTAATGCTTGAAATGCTCATTGAATCTGATGTTCAGCTACAGAAAGCCAGTGAAGAGAACACAACAGAGCAGTTAAATGACACAACTGATCCAGAAAACAGCAGAACAGCTTGTTTTCAATGTGTTCAAAGGGCCTGATCGTACACATAGGAAGGCCAGCCAGAAGTAAGTTGCAGTAGTCAAATCCTGAAATGACAAGAAACTGAACGAACTAGAGAGAAAATGTCAAATTCTCCTTATGTAAAGTAGAAATCTGCTCTGACCAGTGTCAGGTATGCAACATGAGTTGGGAACTTCATTCACAGCTGCACCAAGATTTTGTGCTTCTACCTATGGAGTGACCAGTAAGTTCTTGAAGGATATGGCAACTGACCAGTCAATCTCTAA
Source organism: Acestrorhynchus altus (assembly GCA_034509495.1). NCBI lineage: Eukaryota > Metazoa > Chordata > Actinopteri > Characiformes > Acestrorhynchidae > Acestrorhynchus > Acestrorhynchus altus. The sequence goes on along the minus strand of CM067522.1, from coordinate 9,882,018 downwards.
AAAGCAGTTTGTCTCCATACTGGTTCATTTCATATTGCTTGTACTTTTGCAGCTGGCAGCTTTGTAGTTTTTCTCTTGCTCCTCATTAGGCATTGAAAACAATTTGTCTTCTCATAAACAAGATTTACGCCATAGACTCTGACAGTTGAGTTTATGTACCTCTGGATTAATTATAAATGTTGGCACCATCAGTTTAGTACATACCAAATCATGTCAAGGCAGAGTTACATAAAAGAATATTTTGAGAGGTCCTTGAGCCAGTTTCTTGTCAGAGAGGTCAGAATGGATTGCTGTTGGATTCGTTCTAAATTCACAGTGCACAGTACACACAGGAGAAACAGCATTGCTTTTGTTTGAGGGAAAAGCTTCCACACGCAAGCTGTTGGCGCTCATAAACACAGGGCCCGAATGACCTTGTTCCAAGTATGTTTGTCTTCCAGCAAAAGGCTGCTTTGATGAGGTCCTGACTCAGCTTTTTTATATGGGCCACTCGTTATGGACAGGCGACCACAGCCTGGACTCCCTCTAACGAATTTTGTCATGTTTTGAACTCCAATAACAAACTGCCTTTTGTTTTTAGTGGCCTAAAACAGTGGGCTTAGGAATAGAACCTCCTTTGAATGAATGGCTGTGTTCTTTATAATTACGCTTGACTGTAAACATGATAAAGTTGTTTTTGTCCTGTAATGTCCTGTAACTCCAATTTTGAACTCCTTGTTTAATTCTTAGAACCAAGCTTGACCTTCAGAATAAGGCTCGGCTATATGAAGAAAAAATAATATGTATATAATGATGTGAAAGAAAGTGTGAAAAAATACTATATTTAAAAATATTGAAATTTGACCTTTGTCCTTTATACACACAAAGTCTTATGATCCCTCCATAGTGTGTATGTGAGAGTGCGAATGGGGGAGGAGGGGAGCAGAGTAAAGCAGAAGCTGAGACCATGGAGTGGAATAGATTGTGCAAGATTGAAGCATAATGATATCAGGATATAAATAGAGCAAGAAATGGAGTGAGGTGATATCGTTATTAAAAAGTTGTGAAGTATTTAAATAACGTTAATAATGTTCTTTTTCAACATTCCTTCAGATAAGCCTAACTACCTCCTGCACTCTTCTCCTCCTCTACTCTGCTCACCTCCACCCCCACACCTGATTTCATCATATATAATATCGCCATGCCACTAAAACACATTGGGATATGATTTTTTGTCCATATCGCCCAGCCCTATTCCCAACCACACACTCCAGATGATTACCGTATTTTCCCGAATATAGAGTGCACTTAAATATAAGCCACACCCACAAAGTTATTACAAAAACTGGAAAGTAACATGTATAAGCCCCACCGGACTAAAAGCCACTGATATCTACTGAACTGATAACGTAGTTTAACTGAACATAAAAGAACTGATTAGTATCCAAACGGGTTTATTCATTGTCCTCCTGTGCACTGAAACCACTGAAGTCATCTTCTTCAGTGTCGGAGTTGAACAGCCTTAGAAAAGCTTCTGCTAAAGCGCCCCCTGGCGGGTGAAGAAAAATCCACAGAAAAGCTGCACCTCATTATAAGCCGCATGGTTTAAAGCATGGGAATAAAGTAGCGGCTTATAGTCTGGAAAATACGGTAGTTTAGGGATTGTATGAGCTTTTCTATACCATTTTTTCACCTCTGGTAGATTAATCAGTCAGGGGAATCTAATACCAACATAGTTTTATCAGACTTTCTCCTTCACTTGACGGAAAAGGTAGCATTAAGAGGCAGCTGTGTTTGTCTGGGAGGCACGTTCATCAATATTGTCCAAATGGGTGGTTCCAGTGATGTGACCCACTTATTTAAAACAGCCACATGTGCTTTGCTTTTACAGTTTCACATCAGAAACTATAAAGTTATTTCTTAACATGTTTTACTAACATTTTCATTTTGATTTTTGTGGGATAAGAGAATACAAAACATGCTATTCTGTCCCACTCCCTGTCCTTCCCTCTTGCCCTTGCCCTCACCCTCCCTTCTCTGAACAAATTTGGTTAGCATGGTTGAAATTGCCCTCACAGACGAAACTTTTTGATGTGAATATCCATGAGACGCCTCGTTGAACCTATGAAGTGTGATTCTGTCTGACACATATTGACTTCCTGCCTTCAGCCATGGCTGAAAATTGCTTTTGGTAATGCTCTTATTTGCATACCCCCCACCTCCCCTTCAGTCGAGTAATCCAAAAGGAAATGAAATTGGCTTAAGGACTTGCAGACCTGGCTCGGAGAGAACAGTGGCTAAGATACCAGTGAACAGTTTAAGCGGATTAGCTAAAATGTAATGTTATCTAATTAAAGTGAGCCGAGGTCCCAGATGTTTGTTAGTGAAAGGTAGAATAGCAGGAAGGTTGTATTAAATAAGGTCAGTGCTACAGGGGAACAGGTTGCTTTTCAAGGTGTTATTTAGTTCACTCCAAGACTTTTGGTGTTGCTTGTGTGTTTTCTGGTGAGGTATAATCTGTTATTACGTAGTTCAGAATTAATGCTATTGACAACTTTTTACCAGGAAATGCGATATGGTCACTGTTGTAGTCATTGGCAGATCAATAAATGCTCTTTGGAGTGCTCTATGTGGAGCTCACCAGTCTCCATAATAAGCTCCCCAGACAAAAAAATACCACCTTGTGTCTTGTAGGTGGTAGTAATTTCAGGTTCCTTCAGATGGTGTTGCATGAGGATCATGGTGAAATAAATACCTGTGTGGTACAAAAAGAAGTAATTGCTTTGGGTGTGAAGGTGTATCGAATGCTACAGGCCATACAGGTCTAGCAGCAGTATCACAGTCTCTCTAAATAAGCTGTAATAAATGTAGTTTCTGACCCTATATAGCTACATATTTGGACAGGTTTAGTGTTACATGTGGAGGATGAGTAATGCAATTTTACTACAAGCTGTCTGTAAAATTTTTTATGAACAATTGGACAAGATATGAAAAGGGAGATGGGTGTGGCTATTAAATATCTGCATGGCCATCGCCTCCAAAAATATAAGGTTCTGCAGCCTACATGTTCTTAATACACATGTAGGTTAAAAGCTATGTGACACAGACTCAGTGAGACCTGTTTGCACTCACGCCTGCAGCCCTCAAAAACAATGTTCACACCCATCCGTTACATCACAATCACAAACAACTAGAGGTGTCTGTGCCATGGGTGATACTAAATGCCCACATCAGTATTTAAGAAAACCACAAAAAACACAAAATATCTTGCACAAACAAAATATACACACACATCGATTTATATAGGTTATTTTTATGGCTCAGTTTACAGAAGGTAAAAGGTGCCGGAATCTTTACTGAGGCAGGAGTGTACAGTCTGTTTAAATGACTGATGTGGAATTCAGATATGACTAAAAAAAATGGCATTACCCCACCCCATGGCATGGTGTTAGCTATGAAGATTTATTTGTACTGTGTTAGTCAGTGGAGTGTGTGCTTGCATTAATACTTAGCAGCATTAGCTTTATGGCTCCAGCACAAAATAAGATAACAACCTGGCTGATTAACTACTTTAGGGTTAAGGGAACGTCAATGAACTGATACCCTATCCAGGGAGATTTCTTGCTGTAATAGAGCATTGCAGTCTCAGAAACAAAAGCGCATGCTCCTCTTAAGATTTAGCAGATTTAGAAGATCCATGTACACGGTTGGTGGTGTAGTTCTGGGGCACGGACTTAGGGTGCCTGTGGCAAGGCCTGTGGGCTCTCAGGAGTCACAGACACCATCACTGCTGACATTTCATAGGAGGCTCAGAACATGCAGCTTGCTGTTGAGCCAGTAGGTGAAGCAGGGGCTTCAATCTGCAGTCTTTTACACAGGTTAAAGGTGGAGTTGTGGGTGAAGTTAGAAGCTCACCAATTAATGGGCATATCTTTAGACAGAGCACAAATGTGATTTAAATGTGACCTTCCACACCTGGTCCAGGAGGATAAAAATTCAGGAATGTTCTCTATTCAGGAATGAATGAAGAGCACTGTTAGTCAACAAGTTCATAGTTCCATTGTTATATACAATATTGCGCTTTACTGTGATACTCAAAAAAAGAGTGTATTTAATGTTTGAGTGTGTTCATACACACAATGCTATGGCATCCTTTAGAAACGGCACACACTTGGACTTTGGAAAGCACCTGAATGCACACATAAGTACACAGAACCACAAAGGTGAAGTTTTGTCTGGGGCCGTCCTAAATGCCTCCAGCAGGCTTCGTTTCCTGCAGTATTTGAATAAACTTCTCACTTTGGCCGCAGCGCTGTGGGAAGCTGAGGTTGACCTGCTTCAATTTCACTAAACTTCAGAGGCTACCGAATGTTCCACTGAAAGTCTTTATGTAATGATAGCAGCCATTCTTTTGGCAAGACGCCGTCAGTGTGTGGAAATGACCAGGTTTTTGCCAAGAATTCTTTTTCTTTTGTTATTAGAGCTAAAAGAAACCATCATACTTGAATAACACATTTAGAGTTTCCAGTGATTGACTCTCACAAAATACTAGGTGTTGTTGTCTCAAGGAGAATGATCATTGCTCTAATAGAGCAAATGATTTTATCAAAAGATCATTTAAAGCCTCTTTGGTATATAATTTTCTTTCCTGTAATTGTTGTGCAGCTCAGTGGGAAATGGGTTGTGTGATTACAGTCCCAAGGACAGGCCTGTCCACTTAAAATCTGATATGGAATCTCCTCTTAAGGTACAAAGAAACATGAAGTCTCCACTGGTTTACATGTAATTTACAATATCAAATTCAATCTTGGTTTTTCAATTGCCATGTTAAAAATGGGCATTTTAGGTGACACAATCCCACTGTTCTTCATTACCTGTACTAAAATATTAAAATATCTTCTCATACTGATCCAAACTGAAGATAAGCGCACCAGTATCTGTGGAAGCCTTACATGCCCAAGCCATGAGAGCCCACCACCATGTTTCACAGATAAGGTGGTATGATTTTTGATTAGTGCTTTGCATATTGCAGTGTAGTCTGTATGTTTCTGTTCATGAACTTTTCTGCAAAATCTGTTTCCTGATGAATATGATTTGGCCCCAGAAGGCTGTTTCTGCATTTGACTGATGTCTGTAATGGTTTTATTCTTAAAATAGATTATTTGACTTTAATCGTTTACACTAATGAGGCAGACAAACACACCTGAGCAATCATAAACACCTGTGAAGCAAAGTGTCCCAAATAGTATGGTGCCCTGAAATGAGGGCTTTTGTCATTTCAGCATGGTGAAAGTGAAGTGTGTTTGTCATGTGTTCATGTAGTTTAATTCTATCTGATTGGTTTGATTTGAGGACAGTATCAAGTATCAAGGAAAAATGGCTCTTTTTCCCAAACATTATAGTCGTAATCAGCCATTCAGAAAATGAGCCAAGCTCAGAATCACAAAAATAAGAGGGGGATAGCAGGTCTTCTCTCCCATGTTTGCCCATAAGGACAAACCTAGTGTAGATAGTCTGCAGTTTTAAAGTCATTCTGAAATCAGTCTGAAAAGGTGCTAACATTTGTTCTGTAATTGAGCATTTCAGAAACCTTGTGTCTTTTCAGCTTTGGTGAGCGATCCAGCCGTATCTCTGATGCTTCTGTGATAAATGTGAAACAAAAGCCTAGAAAGATTCATGGCTGATTTTCTCCGATACCCCCTTTTACAGCAGAACAAATGAGACGTGGGTTTGGTCAATTAAGCAGTGAGGTTTTTTTTTCTCTACACAAAAGAAAGCTATGTTTAGCCTCAAGGAGGTATGAAAGGTTTCTTTTCAGTCCTTTCATTTATTTCTCCCTTTCCTCTGGTAGGAGATCTTGAATCATGTTTTATTCATGGCTTATCAAGCCCCTGGCAGCCTAAGAAATGTTTCAGTTAAGTGAGATTAAATTTGTTAAGTCATTTGTTAAACTGTTTGACAGGATAATGTATTTGAAATTTGCATGCTTGCCCCAGTGCTGCCAGCTTAGTGTTTACAAATCTTTCAGAGGTGTCACAGACCACCTATGCCGTTGCGATAGCAAGATTGACATCTTGACTAATACTGCAGAGATCTGTTAGCATGCATTAGGTAAGGTAAGGTAAGAAAGTTCTAAAGACCTTCAGGTTGAATATTTTGGGCTATTAAGAGCTTAATTGTGCACAGCAATTGCAACTAAATGCTGCTTATAAGTCAATACAGAACCAAGTGTTGACCTGTTCATATGACAGGCTGTCCACAGACATATCTCAACATGTCATATAATCTGTTGTTTTGCATGTCAGTGCTTTAGGCCAATAAAATGGGAAAGATTCTGCTCCAATATGAAGTTGAACCTATGATATTAAAACACCCCTACTTCCAGATCTCATTTTAGACCTTTCAGGGCTTCAAACACCAGGTAGATCAATTCATGGACCATATACCAGTTTAAAAACAGAAGGTGTACACTTCTACAAGTGAATCAATGGATGAATGAACTGGTGTAATTAGGGTTTGGGTCTAAACCACAGTTATTTGTAAAAGAAGACCCATCATTTGGAGTAATGCACAGAGCCTCGTAATGTGTTTGGAGACCTATGTTCAGTCATATCAGTCTTTGTGATGTAATATTGTATTAGACATTCCTTCATTAATACATAGGCCTGGACAATAATTCAATAACGATAATTATCACAAGAGAAAATGCTTCAATGATGCTTTTTAGGGCTGAGCGATATATTGATATATATTGATGATAAAAAATGTGATAAATATGATGTTTATATGGATGTAAACATGTGGGATATGAGCTGAGGTCATGGAATTTATATTGAGTTTTAATGTTTTTAAATAATTTTGTGGAAACCTTTTTTGTGCTTCCTCACTCTGTATCCCCTCTGGCTCTCACACTAAGGATGGGGAATAAGAGTTAATGTGTATAAAGAAGAAATGAAAATTACATTTCAGTATGTTTAAATACATGTGATATATATTTTGGCCATATCGTCTACCCTTTTAAGACACTATATGGACAAAAAATATTGTGACACTTGTTCATTTATTGTTTCTTCTGAAATCATGGGTATTTAAAACGTTATCCTACTTTTATGCAGGGAAGGTTTCCCACTAAATTCTGAAGCATTTATATGAGGTCTTTGATTGTCTTCAGTGACAAGAGCGTTAGTGAGTACAGCCATCATTAGGCATGTTTCAGACAGTCTAATTTTATTGGCAGTACATCGCTACAGGGATGTGCTATCTGTGCAATGGGTGCATTAATTAGATTGGATGTCCACAAACATTGGTACACATAGTGTATGAAGATGCATCACGTACAACTAGTTTGGACAGAACATGATGCATCACAAGGTTTCAGTTTCTGAGAAGCAAAATTCCCAACAAGCTGCAAACAGATCCAGTAGTCGGAGTGGGTTTGTTGGTCAGTGTTTCTCAACCCTTCTCCTGGAGGCACCCCTACCCTGCATATTTTAGAGCTTTGCCTGCTCCCACCAGACCTGATTCAGCTAATCAACTCATTAACAATCTCTTTCAGAATTGCGTGGGGAAATGTGCAGAACAGGGGTGCATCCATATCCAGGGTTGAGAAACACTGTCTTAGAACAACACTGGTTTTGGAAATGATTGACCAAACTATTTGTATTTATTCTAACATTTGCTCAAAGCATGCATAATTTTACACATAATTAAGACTTTTGTCATAAGGAGCACATTATTGCAGGGTGGATTGCCAGCATTAGCATAGATAAGGATCAGCAAAACAGAAAGCTTGAACAATGAAACAAAGCGTTCCAGCACAGCACTCTCCGACTGAGTGAGAGGGACATGTGACAATATTATGGATGGCTCATGAACGGTGTCAATTTCAAGTTCCATTAACCTCAGTCTGACTTCAAATAACGTGTGCAGTCAAGGAGATCAAGGCAGTAGGCACCTATTCCAGATGAGGCTGTAACCCTATACATGTTACAGCCTTGTGTACAGAGGCAAGATTTCTGCCCATCCATGAAGGTGCTTCATGTCTTTGGTGGGAGTTTTTTCAACTGTTTTCACAAATAACAACCAGTATTGAATAATAATACTATTAAACTTTCAGTATTAAGTGTCCCAGATTTTGTCCAAGTAAGTTTAGGGGTGGCAGTGGATAGCGCTGTTGCCTCACAGCAAGAAGGACCTGGGTTCGATCCCCTGTTGGGGCGACCTGGGAAATTTCTGTGTGGAGTTTGCATGCTCTCCCTGTGTTCGCGTGGGTTTCCTCCGGGTACTCCAGTTTCCCCCACAGTCCAAAGACATGTGCGGTAAGTGACTCTAAAGTAGGCCTTAGTGTGTGAATGTGTGTGTGCGCGTGAGCCCTATGATGGACTAGCGCCCTGTCTAGGGTTGTTTCCTGCCCTTGCACTCAGAGTTGCCAGCTGTTCACCGGGTCCCCCGTGACCATATTCAGGAATAAGCTGTATAGACAATGGATGGATGGATTACTGTAAATTTACGAATTCACATTGTGAGAGAGGCACCCAAGTGGGAGAGAGAGACTGAAACATGAAACATTCTTATCATTATGCATCTGCAAATTTACACTTATTAACACGGCTGTCGCAGAAACATGCTGTTTGCTGGGGGAAGCAGGTTAGAGGAACTAGTGGAGTGAAAGCAGGTTGTTGTCACAACCAGGGACTTGCCATGGAAAGTGGCCCTGGTGGGATTGGATTTGCCCAAGGATTAAACAGTTCATCTTATATTACACATTACACAGAGAGATGGTCATTAACTGATTGATAGAGCCTAAAATTGGTGCCCATGCCAGATCAAACCTATGCCCTTGAGTAATAGGCATGTATTATTCAACAGCATTAATTCAGTGGGGCTGGAATGAAGGGGTGCTACTATGACAGAATGACAATTTTATCTTGTTTTTGACCAGAAGGCAATAGTTTAATGAACATGAAGCTGAATGATTCAGTTTGTACCAGAATGTCAGTAAATAGCTATTTAATAGTCATATCTCCCTCTCACTCCCTTGTTTTCTACAATGCCATCAAGCCATAACACGTTGTGAACATTCATGGCAACATTGATCATAAACTATTACTTCAGTCTTGGGAATGCAAGGTGTTATGTTGTAACTGAGGTAAACACTGGACAGCGTTCTCATGGCAGGGCAATGTGAATTATCAGAGTTTGAGCGAGGCATGATGGTAAGTGCCAGATGGATGAGACCTTCCATTTCTGCAGGTGTTCCAGCATTTAACGTTCGTCAATCCACTGTGTCACGTGTTCACTGTCAAAACATCTTAGAAGGCATTACCATCCACAGTGGACAGCAAAGTGGTAATGATTGTGACTGATGGTGTCTGTCTAGAGTTGTTGGTGTGAACAGACAAGTGGCAGACAGAAAGCACACTCACATTCAGTACAGAAGACCCAAATGCATCTCCCGCCGGTCAGGGTTCTTAGGTTCCACAGGACATGGCAAAGTCAAGAGGTGATACTGTGATACTGATTTTTGTATTTTCAGTGTAATATAAATAGGACTAATTAAGCTGTTAGTAACGAAACTTGTAGTTGATCAGGGTTCCATATTTTATTTTTTTTGGCACACAGTTAAAACCGTTGACCTCAGAAGCAATTAATCAGCCAAGGTGTGCTTTCTAGGTTTTCAACTGGAGGTTCTAAACTAACATTGAACATGGATGATCACAAATCCCATCCCTATAAATACACACCCAAAATCTTGATTTAGTAGCTTCAATAATTTTAATTAAAAGTGATTTAATGTACCATCACCTAATAAGTTAGATGTCTTATTTAAACAGTTTCTACAATTTGTGCAAGATTTCACAAGAAAACAGTGGTTCTGTGGGCTGTGTGTGGGTGTGTATGCATGTGTTTTTGGTGTCAAAGGAAGCAAGGAAGACATATATGGTTAAATCAGAACTGACATCAGTCTGTCTATATGCATATGTGTGTGTGTGTGTGTGTGTGTGTGTGTGTGTGTGTGTGTGTGTGTGTGTGTGTGTGTGTGTGTGTGGAGAGACACACAGAGCCACAGCCAGATAAAGAAAGAGCAGTGAAGCAGCAGCAGCCTCTTCCCAGGGCAATAATTATTCCCTGGGGATGTATGTGTCCGGGTGTGTGTGGGACAGGACAGGTGCAGGGACTGACTATGCTCTCGGCTTAGTGACTAATGGGGCACGGAGGAGGAGAAGATGGGTGTGTGTGTGTGTGTGGAGGACAGGGGCATTTCAAACTGACCCAGAGGATTCTGGCTCCATCATTAAACCTCCATAGAGTATCAAAGCCTTACAAATGAGACAGCAAATGTGAGGTTATAAGAGCTCTTTCATATCTCTGTTCTCCTTGCATTTTGACTTCCACAGCTCCACATGCTTTGACTTGAGCAATAGTGTGGCTGAAAATCTCATTTCCACACTTTTCTCCTTGGCTCAGATATACACTACATTGACAAAAGTAATGGGACACTTGCTCATTTTTTGTTTGTTTCAAAATTAATTTTGCAGGAGTGTCCACTGTCCAGGAAAGGCTTTCTACTACATTTTGGAGCATTGCTGTGAGAATTTGATTGCTACATATTATATCATTTCAGCAACATCATCGTAATGTGTGCATGTGCAAAAGTCACATTGCAGCATGTTCCGCATCACATAAGGCAAATTAAATCATACGTCTTATGACAATTTGATTCAAAAGAATCATTTTCATTGTTTTTTATTCTCCATTATATATCAGATACCAGATGCAGGTTTTATCTACCCCGTATCACAACATGTTGCATCACTGACCTCTTAAGAAACTGGTAAAAATTCCTGTATTTTCTTTATTTGTCTATATATTGCAGCACATTTGAAATGAGCAGATCAGATGGACAGTGAAGGTGGAGCAGTTTGGAGAGGTCAGGTTGAGATGATTTGGACATGTGTTGAGGAGGAATAGTGGATATATTGGACAAAGAATGTTGGAGATGGAGCTGCCGGGCAGAAGGAGAAGAGGAAGGCCTCAGAGAAGGTTTATGGATGTAGTGAAGGTGACATGGAGATGGTTGGTGTAACAGAAGAGAAGGCAGGGGATAGGGCAAGATGGAGGCAGATGGCGACCCCTAAAGGGAGCAGCCGAAAGAAGAAGAATATTGCAGAAAAACAAAATATTGTCATTTTTTTCAATATTGTGTGTTTATCTGCTCCAGAGCATCCTGTTCTGTTCGCTGTATTTCTCTACAGGGATTCAAAAAGCTGTCTGTGCATTTTCAAATCTTTGTCAGCAATGGATTTGACACGGGCTGGTGTGACTGTGGGTTTGTATTCTAGACAATTAGCAGCAAAACCTGATTGTCTTTACTTAATCAATTGGCCAGTATTCTAACAGCTGGTCACATGTGGTTCCACTTGAGTGGAATCAGTACCTGCAGCTACACCAACTTGTTGTGGATCTGTTTTGAGGCCCCTGCTCAAAACCCAGAACTCCCAAAACCCCAGGGTGCTTATATATAGGGTTTATTATACACTGTTTATATGCAAAAGTTTGGGCATCTCTGATCACAAATATTGCTACTTTGGACACTTAAGGAAGTTGAAGATGAAATAGTCTCCAAAAGGCGTAAAGGTAAAGATGATTCGTTCCCTTTGTGTTTAAGAAAAAACATTTTTAAATTTTCATTTTATATTTTCAACAACAACAAAAAATACTTTGAACACCCTGTATAGATAATATGTAGTAGTACCCCATTTGGTATCACAGCTTATAATTTTTTTATAGCCAGAGTATATAGAAAGAGTCTTTCAATTTTTGTTAGAAAGGATTTTCATCCACTCTGCCTTGCAGGAGTCTTGGGCCGTCTTGCATGCACTGCTCTTTTAGGTCTGTCCTCAGATTTTCAGCGATGTTCAGATCAGGGTCTGTGAAGGCCATGGTAAAAGCTTCAGCTGCGCCTTTTCAGGTCTATTTTGGATTTTGAGGTGTGTTTAGGGTCATTATCCATTTGTAGAAGCCATTCTCATTTCAACTTTCAGTTTCATTGTCCAACCCCTGTATGTTTGCTTTCAGAATTTCATTGAATCCATTCTTTCCTCTGCCCGTGAAATGTTCCCCTGCCATTGGCTGATTCACCCCCATGGTTGGAGAGGTGTTATTTTCGTGAAATTCTGTGCTCTTTTTTTCCAAACATGCATTTGCTAAATGCAGCCAAAGAGTTCTATTTTAACCTCATTGGTTAAAATGCATCAGGGTTGTTTAGATGTTGTTGGGTTTTTTTTGTGTGCAAGCTTCTGAGGCTGAATTTTGTGGTGAAGATGCAAGAGAGTTTTTCTTCTGATGACTCTTCAATGAAAGTCATATACTACATTGTACCACAATGTACCACAACTCCAGGGTCTGTTAAATTCTGATTTGCCTTTCTAGCAATCCTAGGAGCATCTATATCAAAAAAATGTTTTTGGTCTTCCAGACCTCATCTTGACCTCCACTGTTCCTTTGAACTACCATTTTTTTAATTTCATTTTGAACTGAAGAAATGGCATGAAAATACTGTATCTTTTAGGCTTCACCTTCTTTATGGGCCTCAGTTGTTTTCAGAGTGCCAGGCCACTACATAGGAGTACCCATGGCTGCTGTTTTTGGGACAAGTTTAAAGGGCTCTGGGTATCTGTATAGCTAAGGTCAAAGTTATCTGAGCACTTAAATCTCTTTTGCAAGGTTACCCTTTCCTGAGAATATCTTCTTTAACCTCATGCATTTTGGAGATCATTTCATCTTCATCTTGCAGAGCTGTTCACAGTAACAGTGATTCTACCAGGGGTGCCCACTGTATGTCAATACTGTATTGTTAGCAGGACAGATACACTGGAGAAATGAGCTTCAAACATTAAATATGTCTTGGTGGATACACTGCATTTGGGGTAAGGAGGAAATTGTGTAAATTTGATGGTTCCTCAGACTGTTACTTTAACAGGCACTGAGTGCTGCAGTGTGGAGGCTTTCAGTGGGATCTCTCTGGACTGTGTGAGAAAGCATCTGTTATTCATTTTTATTGTTGAAACAATGTTAGAGATGGCGCTAGTAAACATTTTTTTCTTCTCTTGCTTCAGAATGTGTTTTCTCGAAGGTCTTGTCAGGGACACCACTGCCTGAGTGGTGACAGATGAGAGGAGAGGGAGACTCACAGCTTATTACCATCAAACCGTGTGTGTGTGTGTGTGTGTGTGTGTGTGTGTGTGTGTGTGTGTGTGTGTGGTGTGTGTGTGTGTGTGTGTGTGTGTGTGTGTGTGTGTGTGTGTGTGTGTGTGTGTGCTTAATGAACCTGCTGAAGTGAACAGCCGCATCACTTTTAAATTCCTCTCTGTCTATCTGACTCATAATGACTGAATCCATGTCTGGTTGCATCATATTGAATCACTGCTGGCATTAACAAGTGAAAAGGCTCATAGCCCCCAAAAACATTGTTCTCCCTGGGTCCACACAGGTTTTCTATCTGTACTCTGGTTTCCTTCTGCATCCCCCCAAAAAATTGCATTCTTGGATTGGATTGCGTTCCTTTGTATGAAGATCTGTTTTGGTCCCATCTATCCATCTTGGGATGTTTTCCCAAAAGTATGAACAACACAATCAGGTACATTCTAACATAGGGGTGGGCACGTCCAGTCCAGGAGAGACAGATTCCTTTACAGTTTTTGGTTTTCCAGCTCAAGCGCACTTGAGTGAATGCAACTGTAAATTGCCAGGTTTCGTAGGTCTGTTAGAGCAAGGGAATCAGCAAACTGTACTTCGGCCCCTGCTGCCCACTCCTGTTCTACCTTATTTATGTCTCTGTGTAAACAGTGCAGTCCTCTTGGGTCTCCTACCATTCAGATGGTAATGCTGACACTGCTATACCCTGTGTCTGCTGGTCAGCTTGAATTGGTTTTCTTCAGCCACCATTTGAACAATCTTTCATTGTAGTCATGCACCATTTTCTCCTCTTACATCCACATCCAGGGAGGTTAGCTAAAGTGCCATGGGATGTAAACATCTTGATGGCATTACATACAGTGGACACACACATTAAGACCTCTGGAGATGGACTATTTTTGCTCGTCTTTCTTTTCTCCATGCACAGTATTGTATGCCCACACAAACACTGAGTCAACTTTTCTCAGTGTAAACTGGTTGAACATGTGATCTCTATATTGCCAGCCAGCACCAATTACTTGCTGCATATTCAACTAAATTAATTCTGGAAGAAATGCATGAAGTGAAATATTTGGGCATAACTAATATTTTGTGTGCGTGTGTGTGATTGAGCCATTCAGCTAAAAATGGCTTTAGGGAAAACAATCCAAGTTACTGTGTAGGCAGAATTCATTGTAACAGACTAAAGGGCAAATCTGGTTAATCAATATGCACATCAATTTAAACCAGCCTCATCACATTCACATTTCATTGCGTGGAGTGTCCTGACATTGTGACTTTTATAAACCTTTGGGTTTGAATAATCTCCATCCAGTCATAAAAACTACTGTTTTTTAATTATTTGTGATTTCTGATAAATATCTGTCTGTCTGGTGCCTCAGTTAGTGTTAATATTGGAATACAGAAAGATGTCCACAAGCAAGTTTAACTGTACAGTTAAAATGAGGCTCTTGTATCCTGTTGGGTCAATTCTAGCCTGGATACAAGATGAGATACAGTTGGACCTGCATACAGGTTCCAAATAGCATATGTCCCAGCTGGGCCTGTTGATCCACTTGAAAGTTGCTGAATCTGGCGATCCAGCTGTTAAACATGTTGCTCCACAGCAAAGGCAGGATTGAAATGCTCTCCATACTCAAACCTGACCAACATCAGATCCTGATCAGAACCTTGATTTGTAGCTAAAGACTATATAATTTCAGTCTGTAGCAATTTAGATTTCTTGTTCATAGCCCCACTGCAAACTGCGACGGTGTCTTGGTTGGAACTACATAGTAAAATTAATAATTAGTTTAAAAAAATCTGCTTCTCATCTCCTATGGAAAATAACATATATAAGAATAAAAAGCTGCACCTCATTATAAGCCACATGGTTTAAAGAGTGGAAAAGAAGTAGCGGCTTATAGTCCAGAAAATACGGTACATACTGATCGAGTGTACTCTAGTCTGACATCAAGACCCCTTCATTTCTCATTTATTTGACTACTTCCCTGTATTTCAGCTGGTCCTGGAGTTGCCTGTGCTGTCAGAACCACCCAGGTCTTCCAGGCAATCAGGCTGATTGTGTTAATAATGTGTTAAAGCCAAATGGATGCTCAGGAAAATGCTGAATCTCAGGAAAGAGCTTTGAGATGTGCTTAACATTTCTGAAGCCTGTTTGCTTCGTCTTATTTCTGCAGATGAGAGAATTCAAGGACAGATCGTTCTGAGCAGTGTTACGGGCTTTCAGTCACTTGGTGCTAAATTGGTTCACTGAACTCGGCAGTTCAGTGTACATTGGGAAATGTACTTGGTTGTTTCTATAAACAGAAAGTGTTTATTTTACGTCAAACTCTAGTTCTAGCTCATGTTCTGGAATTAATTTTTGAGGCCTCTGGGCATTATTACAGTACACCGAGAATCCTTTTCCTGATTATTTTAGACTTTGGAATGTTTTTGTTTTGACTGAAGTGACACCCCACAGTTGTCCCAGTTGCCCTTGCTAATTGTCAAATGAATATCCACAGATTAAAACCTAATTCCATCCCAACATGGCTATGCTCAGATATAACACAGATATAAAATGCGGTCAATCTGCATTACATAAGTGACCAGGGTATCTATGTAGGGGTAAATATGAGGTTATGCAACAGTCCTTCGTGCGTGAGCTTCAGTTGACTGACATTCGGAAACATCCGTTACATTTCTGCATTGCCGCTTGTCTTGGTGGCCTATTTCACAAAGCCCATTTCATGGCCATTTCTGTAAACAAACCTCTTGCACAAGAGGAAGTAGCTGAGCAGCAGTGGGAGATGAGGTAACCATTGGAAACTGTCAGTCAAATCTAGTTGATTTACAAAGCCATCATGAAGGGTAATAGATAAAAATAAAGGCCAGTGCCCAGATGGGATTCTTGAAGCTTGACTGTTTGTGATGTAAGGAATAATAAAAATATTTGTCCACAGGTTTAACATTCAACTTATTGAGCCACTTGTATTTCTTCACACAAGTTTCCATAAAAATCCTAAATCTTAGTTTCACTTTATTTAAAAGCTGCTTCCATCCATTTAAAAAAATGCTGTTTATGATTCATATCATAACTATAGTATCTCAATATGGTCATAAGAACTGCATAGCAATATATTACACATAACCACTAGAAAATGTTTTATTCTTTTACTATTTGTTTTGTATTTCTGCATAAATTTAACCTGAAACATGCAGATATTCCTCTAATCCTTAAATACATATTCAGTGAATTCAGGAAAGCAAATGAGAAGAGCACAGCCAATAATAATACAGGAAGCCAAGAACAACCCCAGGGACCATCTAAGGACCTACAGACCTCTCGTGCATTGAGTAAAGTCACTGTTCTCGGGTCCACCATGAGGCAAACACTCAACTTGAATTGTGTGCTTGCTCCCCATTGTTAAGCAGGTGAGAGCAGTATCATGTTTGGAGTGTGCTTTGCTGCCTCTGGTCAAGTTTTGAAATAGCAAGTCCATATGCACTGAAATGAGAATTAAGGGATAACTGAGTTTTAATATTTATATCTGTAAATTCTGATACATTAACATTTATAAAATGTAGAAACTGAAATGACGTAAAGCTGGGTTATCATCGCAGAGAAATGTAACGTTTATGTGAAGGTGCAGATGCAGTAAAATCAATAAAATGCAGATATGTTGGTGCAGTAGACCATTCTCACCTCAACACCCTGCTGTTCTGGAGCATAAATTCATAATCAATGTCTGTTGATCTAAAAATGTGTCCCAATCAATTATCTGTGAATATCAATAGGATATGAACTCATACTGTTGTGTACACTTGAACATGAACTCTTGCCTTGAGGTTTTGTTTCTTGCTGCTGAAATCAGAAGGTCTATATACTGCATCTATATTGGGATCTGGTCTCGGAGCACGACTGCAACCCTTTAATTTAATGTTGTACCATCCAGGAAGTCCTCATGTTACGCAATGGAGATTTCATCTCCACACGAGTCTGTGAACTTGATGCCTAATCGACAGATGTCAGTTGTGTTGTGTTGTGTTGGAGATGGATGTTGATTCTGATGAGCCTGATGTTACATAATCCCATCGGTTAGTGATGTTTGGCAGTACAAGGACTGTCAGTGTGGTGCATGAAAGTTGTAGAAGCTTGGAATGAAAGTGAGTCCAGTGATTTTGTTTTTAATATCCACTGTTAAAAATTTCAGAGGTTTTTGGCCTTGATGATGTATTCTAACATGTAAAAATGTAACTTTAAAGTCGGGTGTTGTCTTTTTTCATTCCAATAAAATACTAATAGCATTTTAAGATGTTTAGGTATGAAAAGTGCCAACAGCTGCTGCACAACAGAAACACTTGAAAGACAATGATTGCATTTAGATAACAGCCTTGTACAGCCTTTCTTAGCCTTTTCTACCTCACGGCCCACTCGAAAGCATAACGACACACAATGTAACATAGTTCACCTGTATGTAAAATTGTTGTTGCCTTTTATTACTCGAGTGCAAACACATTAACAGTCTGAATTAGGGCCTGAACAGGAGCTTAAAATAACGTGTCAAAATGTGGACTTTTTTTAAATTCTGTCTAAAAACTGTCTCTATATCAGAACCCATGTCGACAATGTCTGCTTATTCTGTCTGTTTTGCTTTTTCGGAGGAAGTCACTTCTACATCTCTGATCCTCTAAATGTCTGTATCAGTTAGAGTGCCCGCGGCTGTGTTTTCTCAAACTGATAATATTCAATTTGTTACATTTAATTACGTTACAAGACACAAACAATTGGATACTTTTTGTACTTTACTTAGTTTCTATCTTCTTCCACTTTATAATCCATATGTCTGTAACTTTCTGAAAAGAGACAAACTTGCTTAAGTTAAACTCCTCAAAGAAAACATACCAGTCAAAATGTGAAAAAAGCATCTTATGAAGAAACTGTTTTTTTTTTGTTTGTTGTTTTTTGTTTTGTTTTTTTTCTTCTTCAAGAATTTACCCTCAAGCTGGAGCTACACATCAGTCTGTCTTTGTGCAAGTTTTTAGTCTTATAGCCCCATTCTGTCTGTGTCTCACACACCCTGCTCTCAAGCTGCCTTTGCCATGTTTCTCTGATGCCTGCGGGGAAGAGGCCTAGAATGCAATCGCCACGTATCAAGATAAATGCACTTCTAAAAGCTGTTGGACCACTGCAGGAGAATCAAAAAGTATATTCGTTAATGTTGGTGCATTCGCTCTGAAGCTGTGTTTGAAGGAATCTCAGTCCGTGTGTGTGTTTGTTGTCGGACAAGAAAAAAATTCCAGTACATCTGTCAAATGAGTACTGATGAAACAAGTATCCTACAAATTAGCAGGCCCTGCCTCAGACTGTGTGAAAGTCAAAATGAATCTGAAATCAGAATGCATTTTCTTTCTTAAAGTAAGAGTAGGTTTATAAATACTTGTGTTATATAGCTTGAAATACTGTCACGTCCTGATCATCTGAGAATACGTTGATATATAATAATTAATAATACAACAAATAAAGGTTCTTTGATTGAGACCCAACAAAAATGATTGGAGAGCCTTCCTTTCTGTCTACTTATCTGCCCCATGTATAAACATATATACAGCTAATATTCAGCAAGCTAAGTTCTTAAGAATGGCTGAATGATACACAGATATCTGTACTTTGCGCTGCTCAAGAAAGAAATAAAAATAAATATGAATGTAAAACAGGCTTTGAATAACAATATGTTGTTTTTATCTGTTGGACAAGAAATGATCGAGCATTAGGGGCACCTTTCTTCAGCCGGTTCATAATGTTCCTTTTTGCTATCTGACTAAATGGTAACTTCACAGAAGGTAAAGCCTCTTTACTTTCAATGGAAGTCAAAGTAAAGACTTTACTACGAGGCATTTTGGGGCATTTCTTTTGGTTCATTCATATCATTTATTGACGCAGTTGAATTAACTGTTAGATATAGATGATCAAAAAGTAAAAAATGTCCAAAAAATGGAGATGCAAGGTTTTTGCGGGATAACTTATTGAGGTGATGATTAAGTAGATGATTTTTGATGGAATTCATATAATGTTAGTCTTTTTAAATGAGCCCATGCAGCCTGTCTACCTTTACCATTTAAAGCATAAATTTATGAGACCACCATACCCACCGCATTGCACAGCTACACTATAGCTACACTGTATGGTCAAAAGTATTGGGACAATGACTCATTCATTCTTTCTTCTGAAATCAAGGGTATTATAAACGTTTATCCTTCGTTTGTTGGACTAACTGACTCTACTGTCTAGGGAAGGTTTACTACTAGATTTTGGTGCATTGCTATGAGGATTTGATTGACCACCCCAACTTTTCCTTACCTCCCCAACTCATTCTGGTTTTTGTTTTCATTTCTCCAGTAACTGGCCATGGGTGTGTGTGTCACATTTGTTCAGTGGTCAGTTCCACTTTTGGATTGGGTCCCGGGCTTGTCTGTAAGCCAAAGCCAGGTGATGCCCCCTGCTCAGTATCACAGCTTCATTCATGACACCAAACATGTCTTTGGTGATTTGCAGTTGGGGAAAGATTACGTTTGTACATCTGAGGCAGTCTGTTCCTTTAAGTGCTTTTGAATCTAAACTGAAGTGGTGGTCTGCAGATTGAGTGGGCCTTTAAGAAATGCTGGCTCTATCTGAATCACAAATAAAGCACTCTTGAAGTTTCTTGAGAGCAGCATTTAGCCCTGATCATCTCCCCCAGCTTTTAAATGTGTAAGATGCAGGTTTCTTGTCTACAGCAAGAAATGAACAGGTGCAGAATAGTGTACAATAGGTTTACACAAAGTTAAATGCATTAAACATGTAATAATAAACAAATGTTAAGGTTTAATAGTATTGACTATTCTTAGTTATATTGTGCAAGTTTTTTTTAAGATAGGAAAGAGCTAGACTGCCATCCATACCTTAATCAAAGAACCTAAGAAATGACCTAAGTGGAAGCGTAAACTACTGAATACTACGAAATACTTAATACTACAAGTATTTCTGTTCCATATTCATTACATATTGTGCTAGACCTGTTCACATCTGACAAAAAAAAAATTAGACTATTTAGACTATTTATTCTGGTCTGATGTCACTGCTGTGAACACTTCTCATGGACTCTCATTCTCATGGACACTCATTTAGTCCTTGCATGCTAAGCTTCTACTCAAGGCGGATGAGCAGTGGTGAAGCTTTTGATTTGATTGCAGTATGAATCCAACGAAACCTAAAGGAACAGCTACATTTCCAGGCATGTCAGTGGTTCAATATTAGTCTGACTAAGTCTGCTATTTAGGATATGATGTTCCAGACTTTTTGAGGTAGATGTGAACATATGAACTCACAGCACAAGGGGAGAAAACAGTAAGGAATGCCTTTCTCAACTGGAATACAATCTCAAAACTAGTATAGTATCCTTTGGAGTTTTGGACAATCCATCTTGTTTTGTGGGTACTTTTGGCTACTTTTGTATGTGCATCCAAATGGTTTTATTTAAAATTCAGGTTTCGTATCTCATTACAACAAATACATTGTATTTCAAATTAGTATGCAAATTGGATTTGTCATACATATTGAAAAAAAATTCAATTAAACTCATGGATGGTTTTGTGTCCCGGGGTTCTTTGGATCACTGAAATCAATCTCAGACACCTGTGATAATTAGTTCGCCAGGTGAGCCCAATTAAAGGACAACTGCTTAAAAAAAGATGTTCCACATTAATAAGCAGGTCAGGTTTCAAGAAATATGGGAAAGAAAAAGGATCTCTCTGCTGCTGAAATGCGTTAAATAGTGAAATGTCTTGGAAAAGGTATGAAGCATTAGATATTTCATGAACGCTTAAGCGTGATCATTGCACTGTGAAGACATTTGTGGCTGATTCAGAGCACTGGATGCAGGAATTGAGAAAGTGGGGTCTTAGGTTAACATGTAGCTTGGCCTGTTAAGATGTTTTTGATTGAAATAGGGTTTGATTTCAGTAATGGTGACCATTAAAAATTTCCAGTTTTTCACTGCCTTTTAAATGTTCAGAAATTCCGGTGTGCACTATAATTTGGAACAGTGAAATTTGAGGAAATAAATACTGCTATTATTGGAAGGTTTGTTCAATAGAATTTGATTTAGATGGTTGATGATTTGAAAATGTTACTCACTGTCATTTGCATTGACCGTTTAGGAAAATCTGAAAAAAATATAATTTGCATAATAATTTGTAAAGCAGTGTGTAGCTGGCCATGAAGGGGAACTCAACACTGAACCTGAGATCCTTAGACCATCGTGCTAGCGTACTAACATACTTAAAATGATGTTTAATTAAGAAATGTAAAGATTGCTTGTAAGATTTTTGTAAGGTGTGCAATGTGTTGGACTTCTTGGGATGAACACTGACCCTCATATAAACACTCAACAGTTGTAAAGTTTATTCAGTTTCTGTTCAGTGGACCAATTTAAACTATAGTCGTTAATCTTTATACAGTATGACTGAATGAGATCAGCATGTTCTGTGCTTCCAGACGCCTTTAAACTATTCTAAATAGTGAACCATTTGTAGCGCTGTGTTTGATCGTGGACATATTAGATGGGGCGTATAAAAGCTTTCTCTTCAGCTTAGCTGTAAATGTGGACCAAAGATGCCTTTGACTTGTATTATTCTCCAGTGCTGTGTAGCATGTCGTTCTTAAGCACTAAGCAAACCTGTGGAGTCTGAGCCAGCGGTGAATGGTCTTTGACTGGAAGCTGAGCTGAAGTAAGTGGATTATCCTTCTCATCAGCACATGCTGTCTTTCTTTTATTAGGATCTCTCTTGCTCCCATGAGGGGGCCCTGGGCAGGGTTTTACATTACTGGGATGGATTATCTTAAGTCTAGGAGGAAATCTTCTCCTTGCTGTCTACAATGAGAAATGTAGAGGTACAGTACAAAGCCTCAGAGGCTAAAACAAGTCTTTGGGCTGTGTTTGGGTTCACTTTGCATCTTCTTACCGATATTCTGGTACATTTGTACATTCCTGTGGCCACATTTATGGCTGTGGAATTCATCATTTAATTGTTATCCAATCAGATATTAGATATTGGCTGCAATATGGAATTTATAAAAAAATGTGTGCATGTTATGAGTATCCTGGCTCAGGAGGACAGGAGTCAATTTCATATGATTTTATAAGAGTAAACAATAAACCATGTGGACAAATGTACTTGAACACCTGTTCATTCAATGTTTCTTCTGAAATCAAGAGTATTAATAAAGAGTTTATCCTGTCTTTGTTAGAGTGAATGGTTCTACTGTCCAGTGAAGGCTTTTGGTGTATTTGGAGCATTGCTGTAAGGATTTGATTACCTTGCTAACGTTATTGTCTATAAATGCAGAGATGTTGGGATGACCACTGCACCTCAACAACTCCACAGGTCATCACAGAAGTATTGGAAGTAGCAATATCATTCCAGAGAACACAGTTCCACTGCTCCATATTTCAGTGCTGGTGGCATTTATATGGGATTGGGCAAGGTACCAATACCTTCTCAGTCTACTCCAGAGAATCCTATTCTATTGGCAATGCTTTTATATAGGGAAACAAGCTGTGTCAGCAATGGGTGCATTAGTTGAAAATGAGGCTGATCTTGGCTGATGACATTATATTATTCATATGTCGGTACAGGCAAGTTTATGTAATGGGACTAGCAGGATACTTGATCTTTCACTTTTTTCATATTTTACTTTCATATTCACTTTTAACAGTGGATTTGCTCTGATTGGCCCATCTCTACTCTAATATGCTAGCACTATGATCTGAGGCTCACAGATTAGAATCCCAGGTCATACTGTTTACCATCAGCAGCTGGAGTCAGAGAGCAAAACTGGCCATGTCTCTCTGGATGGGTTGATGGCTCTCCCAACATCACTCCCAGTGCAATGCTGTATCATTGTTTCAGAGCTGGGGACCTGACGCTTTCCTCCTAGTGCATTGGCTGCCCAGCAATTTTGTTGGGTATCTAACACTTCCAAACTGGGGGGGAATATGGTCTAGTTATATGAACTAACAAGTAAATAAAATCAATTTAAAGGATACCTTGAATGCTCAGAGTAGGCTTCACAGATTAGTTCCTTCAAATGACAGCCAGAAGGTACCAATTAATGTTAATTAATTTGCATAATGCTAATTGAAGACTAAACTTAGCTGTGTTCATATGTAAATTTGTCTCTGGGAGATTGCTTCTTTAAAAGTGGACAGAGAGTAAGAGCAGTTTCTAGCAATTTGCGTGGGGTGGAAAGGGAAAGGGAGTGTGTGTTGAAGCGCTGGGGGATGCCTTATGGTCAGGACACAATATTCTCTGTGTCAGCTTCCTCCTCACTCTTCACGAGCAGGAAAACAGCACGATGGATACGTGGATGCACACGCACTTATACAAATGAGAACACAGGAGTGCGTCACTGTGACTGTGACAGACATGCAAATTAGCAAGCAGATCACCTCTGGCAAAGTGCTTCTCAAAGCTTCATTGTGCTGTCTGCTGTAACTGACCTCATGTTACTGTTGAAGTTCAGAGGTGCTGTTTAGGGGACTGTTTTTACTGTGAACAGCTTGGGTTTCATGTGAATTTCATCTCTAAAACTCCACTGTCTCTTAGATTTTTTTGGTGCTCCTGGTATAGAATTACAGACAGGAAGTGAAAAAAGATGTCTTGATGTTAAAAGTTGGATCTTAAATCTATTGTTTATATGAAGATTGTAGTTTCAAGTTCCATCATCTATGATGTTGCAGCCATCTATGGCTGAGAGTCCAAGAATGAGAGTCCAGGACTATCGTTCTTGGGAGGGTACGCAGAAGATATATCTTTATATCGTGCTGTATAAAAGGGTTATTCCATTAATACATTGATGTAACTAATTTTAATGCCATTAAAAGACCATTAACAAAAAAATTTAACCAATCAGAGAAGCCCTTTAGTCAGGAAAATCAGCATGTATGCATTTGAGTCATGGTTTGTGTTGAACACTTGAAGACTCTTTCTTTCTTTTCTTCCATCCATCCATCCATCCATCCATCCATCCATCCATCCATCCATCCATCCATCCATCCAATTGGCAGTGTTGTTCCCCTTCAAGTTGTTTATTTTTAATGATCTTGCATTAGTGGTAGTTGGTTGGCCTAATGTGCTTGGAGGAACCACAAGCCTGCCTTCATTCTACCAGTACTGGTGGTATCCTGTGATTGGGGGAGACCTAAGACCCTTTCAGACATGTGCAGTAGCCCAGAATGTCTCTGGACATTACCCAGCAGAGCTTTATGTGTGAACACAAGGGTCTTAATCAGATGTATCTGAAATTAACTGGACAGTATCCTGCCAGCCCATATTTCAAAGTCAGAGTTATGTCCAAATGAACCTGTCAACTCATGTGTGAATAGAGCAGGTAATTTTCTGAAGAATTGACCGTGGGTAATGCCGTGCCCCCCGGCATGCATTACACAGGTGCTGCCCCTTGTCAGTGGGAATTGTCAGTGACAAATGAAGGAGAAACTGGGTATATAAAATATTTAAATTACAGTATTGTACATGATGATTATTAAAGTGATTGTTTTTGTTTTCTCAGTGATTTGATCATGTTTGTACTTCACATAAAAACAGGTGAGAATCCACCCACCAAAAGTCATCACTTTAATTAGTTTATAACCTCCCCGATTCTGTTTAAGTGAATGAACCTTGTGTGTGACTGTTACCTGTAGTTTTCTCAAGCTGCCCCTTTCAATGCCCTATTGAACCTATTGAAGAGTTTGGCCTATTGAACAGGCTGAACCAGTGTCAGAGGTCAATATTGGACACCTCTCGGATTGATTGTTCAACTGCAAGTTAGAGCACTCATGGCCTGACAACACTAATGGAAATAGTAACAGTTATTAAATATTACACTTTTTTTTAATCACATATACAAATTGCTGCTCCCTTGTGGTTTGGAGAGTTATTTTCCTTTTGAAATAAAACAGAATTTAAGTGAGTGTCTACAGCTGACACTGTTGGTTGACACAATGTCTTCGAGTGCAACGTTTCACAGAGGACGTTTCACTAGATGGCCTTGGTTGGTGCTTGTTCTTCAATAGTAGTCTGATGTACCAAGATCCTTGGATGAGGATTCATGTGGCTCTATATTGTCTACTTTATTGAGAAACATATTGGACTAACTTGTAATGAAAAGAAATTCTACCCATGACACATCCTCCATCATACCCAAATAAATTAAAGCCATTACTGGGGAAATCCGAGGTTTTGTCAGTATTTACTTTAAAAATATTGAGCGTAAGATAAGAACTGCTCTCTGAGATCCTAATCTCAGTCCATTTCAAAGGATTCATTGTGTTTGGTGAATCATCCAGAGCATAATCTTAAAAATCCTCCAGAAGCCATAACATCTACACATCCTGTGACTCGGAAGAATGTGGAGCCCGCCAGGTCATAGGTTCAAGCTCTAGCTTAGGTGCGTTTGGTATGTTGAAGTGACACTACTGCTCTTGTCTAGAGCTCTCATTCCATTTGGACCATTTGATGGCTGAGTTTTGCTTTTTTTTTTCCCATGTAAAATAACCCAGTTTGTTGTATAATCTAGGCTAATCATTTACAGATGGCTTTGTGGTTTGACACAACCGCAACAGTATTTTGTTATTTTTCTGCAGATTTCCACTCTTTTTCAGGAATGCCTTACTGCATACAAAGTAACGAGCTTAATTATGTTAAATCATGCTTAGAATTTATGTGATATGGCCTTTGGTTACTTTGATTTGCACAGCTTGTTTTGTTTCATTCAGCTGCTCTAAGCTTCTGTTCTTCAGGAATGGGAGATTGCAGTAAACAGCTGTGTTTACTGCACTGCCAGTCACTCTGACCGTGTCTCTGATTTTAGTGTGTCTAAATTTAAAACATGTTTACGGTGGCTTTGAGAAGGGAAGAAAAAAATGAAAAGGCGGAGACGAGGCTTGTACTCCTGTGTAAGAACCCAAACATCCCGGGTTGGGATGGGGCTAAATCCAGACTCTTCATTGCGTAAGCGATCCATTGTTCTGTGCTCCAACTTCCTCTCCTTTCCAACAGGTCTTGAGCAATCGTGCTCATTCTTCTAGCTCTTTCACCATAATGTCTGCAGAACATGAACAAAGATGTGTTATGTAGATGTGTTATTTAGAACACCCAAACTTTCAAACATGTTCTCATAACAGCTCCACGATTTCCCTTCTGTACTCAATTTTTGCAGACAGAAAGCTCTCGTTTACAACTCTGGTGGGCTCATAAATAATTTGATGAGCTCAGCTCTAACTGGTTGGTGTACAGTGAAGCACCATGACTGCTCACAGACAATCAGAATGTCTAACCACAATGTTAGCATTTTTATAAGCCACCAGTACTGAAGCACAATTGTGGGAATGACTGCCTTAGAAATTCCAGAAAGACCATAATTTCAGGAAGTGGTCAGGGCGTCACCATCTTGGAATAGGGCTAGAAAACCAGTGTGTGTAAATTTTCAGAGCATAGATATCAACTGTTTTGGAGTTTTGTGATTGAGCAATTTTGCAGCTTTGTTTTGGTTATGTTAAAGGAGAAAACAATAGTATTTAACAGTATTCATAGTATGTCAGTTCTGTGTACTGAACTCATTACTCAGCTACGCCAAAGTAAATACAATTTTCCCTTCTATGGCACCTTCAGTACTTCATTTTCTGATGTATTTTTACTGATATTTTCTGTTTGTTTTTCTAAAGAAAAATTAACATATGTAATAAAGAATACAGTATTTTTCAATCCACACATTGATGGATTTAGATGCATCAGTCTGAATGTGGCAGTTGAGGTTAATGTTATTATTTATTTTATAATTATAAATAAAAATGTTTGTGGAAAAATGTGATCATTTTGGCTATTTTCAGTTGTAAAAATTACTTTTTCTAATCTATATTAATGTCACTTATGGTTGATATAACAATTGAGTTGGTGCACAATTGAGTTGTTTAAGTGATTACAAAATTAGAGTGAAAGGATCATTGTATTTGGGGAAACTGTATGATTGAAAGGAGGCTCTAGTGTCCTGTTGGGCTATCTCTAGTCTGGATACAACATGAGATATGGTTTGAGATATATGAGATGTGTCGCAGATATGGCATCCTGCGACACATCTGCCTACAGATGTTGCAGCTAGGCCTGTAAATCCAACACACTCCACACTTTGAAAACTGGTATCCCAGCTTCTCCCATAACTGCTTGATTAATGATAAATCTGGCAAGAGGGCAGACCAAGGATGTGTTGCATTCTGGCAGAGACAATCCTTGGAAAGTCTGAAAGTGCCAGTTGGAAGTCCTGCCATGAGAGTCAGCACATATGGCCATGGAATCTCCTACACATAATTCCAAAACGTACACTACCCACTACGCCTCATAGCAGAAACGCCTCATAGGTAAATTGTGCTGAAATTTGAATTTCATGATACATTGAGTCATTTCCTAGAGAATCACTGCACTCATGAGGTCATGTGACTGTT
Source organism: Acestrorhynchus altus (assembly GCA_034509495.1). NCBI lineage: Eukaryota > Metazoa > Chordata > Actinopteri > Characiformes > Acestrorhynchidae > Acestrorhynchus > Acestrorhynchus altus. The sequence continues at coordinate 9,854,320 of CM067522.1, read as the reverse complement.
AATCATTAAACATTCTCGTATTGCAGAGGCTGCTGACTACATTTGTGTCACTTCGCAGCATGGTGCCTTCACTTTCCCTTTCAGGGGCGCAGATCAAGCCAGGGCTGACTCCATTTGAGCCTGCTTCATGTGGCATTTGGCGTGGCATCTACACCATCTGCCTCTACATTCTTTCAGGCTCTGAGGGCATTGCAAAGACCAGGCAGGCGGTCTCTTGGGTTGTCCGGAGATCTGAAAACACGACCTAGAAAGAAAAAAAAAAAAGCCTTTGTGGGTCTCTTTTGGGCAAGAGAGTATTGGAAGTTACATAAAGTCTCTGAATTATGTAATGGGATGTATTGGGCATCTTGTGCCATCACTGCCACTCTTCTTCAGCTCGTCCTGCTTTACCCCGGGCAATTGGGCCTTGTCTGGTAGAGTTGGATAGATTTGAAAGGAGACAGTGAAAGGAGGATCTCTTATGTAATTCAGACTGATTATTGTATGTCAGTGGGTGGGGGTGGTGGGGTGATTAATTAGTTGCAGAATTACGTCATGTGATGGTGCAGTTTAGAAGTGATGTAAGAACACCCGCTGAGTGATGGGAAAAGAAGTACACTCAACCATGTAGCTGCTTGGCTGACAAAGTGCTCTCTGCATTCTTCAAATAAATACTGGCACCCAGCCGTACAACTGGGCTTGCTCAGCTGTCTGAGTGGAGACAGTAGAGAGTAAGGACCACCCTTGTTCTTGCCGGGAATGCCTTTATAATTACTTTGCAGTCATCCCATGCAGCAATGAATGTTTGGCCCAAGTTTGGCCTACATCTGAGCTGTAAGTGCCAAAACTGGCCTAGATTTGTGTGCTATCTGGTTCGTCTCATGACTCCTAAAGACTTTGCAGTGGGTTTAATTTATGAGAGTGACTTCTGGGTATGTGTTCCGCAATTTCATGGCAGTCCAAAGCAGTTAATGTGCTCTTTTTACATCAGACACCCCTGATTCGGTGGAATTTTTAGATTCTGTTCATCACTGCTCAAGACAATGGGCTTTTATTCACCAGCCATTCATATGATAATTTCTTGTTAAAGATTCTGACCACCAATGTTTTCTTATTTGGAATTTGATCAATTTATGTACAACATCCATCATTAAAACAGCATGGCTGCCAACACTTGGCCGGACCAGTGTGAGCATATCAGTGCAGCGGTTTCATTCTTGTGCTGTCATGTGTCTGATACAGCACCACCATTTAATGTAAATTCATTATATGTAGCAAACATCTGCCCTGAATGAAGGATATCTTCAGATATATTCTACCTACTTTCCATCCACAACCTCAAAGGTATTTTTGCACAAATCAATAGCTGCAGCAAGCAGTTGTGCTTCCACATTTAATTCAAGTCCTCTAGGTAATGTGAGGCATGCATATTCTGGAGTGTGTTTGTTTTGGTTTGGCAGCAAGTCAAAGTCATATAGCGTGTGATGGATTTTTATTTTTCATTTGCCAGCCAGGAAGTGTGAGATACCTTGTCTAACAGTTGTTTAGTGTTCCCAAGGCTTAATGTATTAAATGAATTTAGATGTTTTGATGATTGTCTAAATGACCAAGTACTTTATTAGATACATTGTACCTCACTTTCCTCTCAAAACAAAGGACTTTCTTCATGACATGGATTCCCACAAGGTCTTAGAAACATTCGTTTGAGGTTCTGATCACAACTGAATTAATCACACCATTGCTACATATGTTTTCGAAGGTCTTTCATGATACAAACCTCTTTAGCTTTGTTAGATTCAGACCTGGTGAATGGAATCTCATTCCATTTCATTAAAGCCATTTGAGATGACTTTTGCTTTGTGACTTGGTGCATATTCAGATTCACAGATTCAGACTGTGGTATTAGATCATAATAGATCATTGATTATTAGAATTAACAGGCCCAAAATGTCACAAAGACATTCCCCACACCATTACACCACCTCCACCAGCCTGGACTGTTGAAACAAGGGAGGTTGGGTCCATAGATTCAAGATGTTGGCACCAAATCTGTGAGCCTCGGAAAAAATCCAGATTCATCAGACCAAGCAACATGTCAGACTTTGACTGTAAAGTTTTGGTGAGCCAGTGCCCACTGCAGCATGAGATTTCTGTTCATGGCTGACCCAAGATAACCAGACATGGGCATCTAGTATTGTAGCTCATCTGCCTCAAAATTCTGGATTTGTTATGCATTGTGAGATGCTTTGTTCTCACCATTGCTGTACAGAGTTATACGAGTTACTGTAGACTTTGTCACTTTGAACCAGTCTGGGCGTTCTCTCTTGCCCTCTCACACTCCACCTGGATGACTCCATTGAGCACAAGGGGGGGTTCACCCAGGACAGAGTGCCAATCCATATCTGGGCATACAGATATTTACAATTTTAGAGTAGCCATTTTAACAGATCTCCATGTTTTTGGAAAGTGGGAGGAGACCGGACTCCCTGGAGGAACTTGCACTGAAAATTAGGCAATTGTGTATTAAAATTAAAAGATTTGAAAAGTGTCCCAAATAGCACCAGTTGCACATTTTTAGTCGAGAAGTAAAGGTTAAACTGTAAACCCGGACACACGAACGCTTGTTTTATCCGTGGCTAAGATGGAAAAAATGTACAAACCAAAACTAAAATCCATTTAGAGCAATATTCTGCACTGTTGGATTTTTTTTAACTACCTAAAATTAAATATCTATCAAAATGTTCATCTCAAGTGGGCTGTAATGGTTATGTATGAATGTAATGTATTTTCATGTAATTGCTTAGAGGCTCCATTTACTGTCTTCAACCATCTATGAAGAAACCACTGAGCGACTTTCTTTATTACCTGTGAAATTAATAATGAATTGAATAAAGTGATAAAATCAGCACTCCATGCCTGTTTTGAAAAACGGCACCTCGAGTGACTGCATTGGCCATTTCCTCGGTCATTCAGCTTTATTCTTAAGCATTTAAATCCAGACACTTTCAAAGGCTTTAAGACTCAAGCGGCTCCAGTGGAATGTGAATGAGGTGGGCCTGCAGACCAGCTAAGAATAGATAGATTAAATACTCTCTTCCCAGGTGCCCCCTGTTGTTTATCGAGACAGGGGGTAGATGGGCCTATATTGGTTCTCAAGCACACATTGGTGGGGTGGTGTTTTTGTTGGTGTTGGGGGGTATGGGGGTCATTATGGGTTGGGTAGGTCAGAGTGAGTGTGTCTGGGTGTTGTCTCAGAATTTCCTTCGCTTCCTAAATTCCACCCCTCCTTACACACACACACACACACACACACACTTTCCCAGCTGCTCCCCTCCACTCCAAAGCTGTTGAGAGTAAGTTTCTCACCAGCCTCCTCCAGGCTTCTGATAAGAGAGCATAAAGATGACTTGAGCAGAGTGACGTTTATTAAGACAAATTGGCGAGCCTGCTTTATTTCTTTATATATTTTCACAAGCCTGTTCAATATTGATGCTTTTTTGTGGTGAAATAATCATGAGATGGGAATGAGAAAGTGCAAGTTTTTCTCAGTGTCAGTCTCTGGGTGCAGACTTCTCCTGATGGAGAACAACATCTTTTTCAGGCAAAATTTTGTGTGAATTGTTTAATTCAGGAAACAATTTCCAAAACAATAGATTAGCAATTTTTCAATTTCTATCTGGTTTCAATTTCTTGACAAAACAATTTGTTGCTTATTTAAACATGAAATCAAAGAACTACACTAAGACTAACAGTAATTACACACAAAATTGTAACAAATTTTAATTAAAATATTTTTTGCCAGTTGTTTGTTGGCAATAAAAGTTTGATTCCAAGCACCGCTACCTTTGTTTAATTACAATGTTTTACAGTGTGCTGTGAGGAAGAGGTTTGCATTATGTTCATTTAGTTACTGTCTGCTTAAAGAAGCAAATCATGGAGACCAGAAGAGCTTGAACTGATCATCATCCTGTTTAACAATAAAGAATATAGTCTTGTTTCACTGGATGTATTGCAGCAAATGCTCCATAAAACGTGAGAGTTTGTGATACATATTATGTTTTTTTAATACATTTTGTGACAGGTATATCTTTAGGTATTGTGATGTAATAGATTTAAGCATAATAACTAATGACAGTGTTATTTGGATGTTTGGAAACATGCAACAAACAAGATCATTAAATATATATAAGCTATTACTAATGAAAATTCCCAATAATGTTACATGGTAATAGGTTATTGGTAAAAATTGTATTACAGTATTAGTCAAGTTGGGTTTCATCATATTTTTGACAAAGTTAAGATTTCACTTTAGGACATTTAAGTTCTAATCTAATTTATAAGTAGATTTTTCTGTATACATATAGGTTTTATTACAACCTATAAATTCCAAAATGCAACTTTTCCCCTCCATTATTCAGCCTTACTGGTGTCCACAGTGCAGTGACTGTTTAAAGCTGCCATTCTTCCTTCTTCACAACATCGACTATTGGTCCATCAGACATATGGCTTATATTGGCGTATCCCATGGACACTCCTCCATCTTTTGCCCTTTGCTCTATTGTCAGGACATTTCTTCCGGACTAAGGCGCTTCAATTAAAGGTAATTAAACTGTCAGTGTTGTTTTCTAGACACCCAAGTCACAGATGGACGCATGGCTGTGAATCCCCCCCTCCTTCCCAATTGACTAAGCAGATCCCATTCCCACCCAGCACACACCGGCACCCAGATGGGAGCTTGGTGGACAAGGACACTCACAAGGGAATGTGGCTTGCTGGATCAGTCGTGTGGGCTGGGTGAACAAGCCCTGGTTATGTTGGGAACAGCTGGTGAACTACTCACTCATATGGTGACACCAAATAAAACCCATACAAGCAGATGTTTTCCTCCCATTTTGTTTCAAACTGCTAGTTAACTTTGAAGAGATCCCTCTGATAATAAGTGGACCATGGACATGTATTTAAGCAATAATTTTACAAAAAGGGTTTCCATTTTAAACACCTTCAAGTAAATGTATAATTAAAGTAACTAGAATAATATTTAATGAGATGTGGTGGGCAGCTTAATTTTACACCAGTACTGTATAAAATATAGGCCACTATGATGGACACTCTTAAAAAAAATAAGCTCTTCAGTATGTCTTTAGTATAGATAATAGTTTTAATGGGGAACTGTGATATATCAAAGTTCATAAAAAGGTAATATATAAACGATTCATATGATTATTGTTGTAGTATTAACTCAAAGAGCCCATTTTCACTGTTATAAAGTACCCATATTTTGTAGTGTATAGTTTGTATTTTGAAATTCAAGATGAAAATGTGAGTGAACAGCACAACAGGGCCCTATGATTTCCAAAATGGCACATTTTTTAGACACGTATTAAAAACAAAAGAAAAAAAAAACTAAAACTCTAAATGGTGAATAAAGAAATCAATGTTTACTCTTTGCTAAATGTAATTGAGTACATGTATTCAATTTCATTAATACCTGTGTAAAGTATTTTTGTATTTTCCATTGTTCATGTAATTGTTCTTCAGCAATTCCTCAGCCTTGAAAACATCTTCTACTTCAGTCTGATGCTTGATTGATGATGTTTGAAGACAGCTAATGATAATGCTGTTCTTTGTAGTTACAGTTTCAGCGGCACCAAAGAACTGTGAAAAGTTTAAACAACCTCCACATTGTGTAAATGTTCTATGTTCTAATTTAAGAGTTCTTTCTACAAATTTGCCATGGTCTGGAAGTTGTTAAACCATCTCATTTACATCATTCTCTGAGGAACCATCCATTGGATGGTCTTGAAGAAACCAATAGTGATTCTTTTGTTGTGTTGCTTAAGTTACACTTTCTGGCACCTACACTTCTTTTACTTCTGACTTTTATCCACTTCTATAAATCACAGAATGCTAGAAAGCCATGGTTTGAGAAGTGTTTGATGATTTAGGTATGTAGTCATGCTATTTGGTAATTAATTACTACCTTAGTCTCGTAGCTTGTAGCATTCTTATGAGAAAAATCGTGTAAATTGAAGTTCTTTGCTAATTTAACTCTAATCCTCCCTACAAAAATGATCAAGCGCAATTAGAGGCTGCCTGTGAGTTCTTATGCAGCTTATGTAACAGACACAGAGACGTAGGCTGCCTGCTCATCCTTTCACCCACTGGCAGCTTGAGTCAAGTCGTGTTGCATGTTAAACCCATAGAACCTGAAGTCAACTGTCAGCCCACATGCTGCTTCACTGTTTGGCCTTACCACCCCAGAGTATGTAACCCAATGTTCAACATTTAAAGTTCCCATTAAAATGCCCATTAACTGACCTGGTAGGTGGCTTCCCACACACCTGCTTGCCCTTTTTTGAACATCCAAAATTCCAAACAAAATCTTTAGCACAGAAAAAGATCTGTTGCCTTTGGCAGTGAAGAACAAAACACATCTCAATGAGTTTCTCCACTGCAGGAATGCCAGTTTGTAAATTAAAAATGATGGATAGTGTCATCAAATACGTCTGCCATCCTTATTTCTTTTTATTTGACTTGCATACCTGTCAACTGACCTTATCTTCCTCCATTTGGGACCTGTTATATCATGTCTGGCATCTGCTATTGTAGTCCGCTGTGGAAGGAGTGCGGGGGAAGAGATCTAAGGAGCCTCCAACAACGTGTTTAATGGGTTATTAACTGCCTCTGTGATCCAGATCAAATGCCCAGAAAGCTGAGGAAATGGAAGGTCATTTCAATAATGGCTGCTCCTGGCGGTGATGTTAATTGCAGATGTGGAATTTGAATGTGGATGGTTTTTGTGTTTGATAGAAAGGCAGAGCTGTGTAGTCATGTCCGGGTGTTTTAACATTGATACTGTTAAAAAAGAAAGTGACTAGGACAGGATTTATAGAGTGACTTACAAAAGTAAGCCCACATTTAAGGCCTTAGTATTTGCAGTAATTTTGACATCAGATGCACTGTTTTTTCCTGTTGATCCACAGACATTAATTTTTTTCTATAAAAAAAGGCATTTAATAAATAATTAAATGACCAGATGTTCCAAATTGAGAACGTTGACAGTGAGAAACATTTATTTGAAACCTTTGGGAAAAAAAACAAACAAAAAAACCCCACAAAAAATAATATGTACAAAACTAATCACAGATTTTGCTCAACATTTTGTTGAAGCACCTTTGGAAGCAATTACCGCCTTTTTGAGGATGATGCTATAACCTTGGCACCCATTCTTCTTTGCAGAACCTCTCAAGGTGCATCAGATTAGATGGGGAGCGTTGGTGCACAGCCATTTTTTTACATTTGTTCAATTGGGTTCAAGTCTGGGCTCAAGGTCATTCACAGTGTTGTCCCGAAGCTGCTCCTTTGGGTTTAGGCTTGTTGTCCTGTTGGAAGATAAACCTTCACCCTAGTCTGAAGTCTGGAGCAGTTTATCATGAAGGATGTCTCTGTACAATGTTGCAGTCTCCCAGTTCCTGGGGCTTAAAAACATCTCCACAGCATGCTGCCACCACCATGCTTCTCATGGTCTCAGAGTCCTTGAGACGTGTGCCTTTTACTAAGAAATGGCTTTCATCTGGCCACTCTACCATAAAGACCTGATTGGTGGAGAATACTCTGTTTGACAAAATGTGCATGTTTTTTTTTTTTTTTTTTTTTAAGGCCACTTTGGGACATTAAACTAGCTGACAGCTCTGTTTACAATTTCACTTTCTTGATTCTTAGCAACACACCCAAAAGTAGCCAGCAGGTAACATGGGAAGTGATTTGGATGTAGAAAGTGGGACATTAATTTAAACAGTGTGCAGCTGCTGCAGGTTGAGAAACGTGGTCTGGTGCTTAGGGTTGCAGCCTTGTAACTGGAAGGTTGTTGGCAAGACCTGGAGCAAAGCACTTAACTCTCCAGCTGCACCCCAGGCTCTGCAGATAAAGCTGCGCACCGCTCCAGGCATGGTGTGTATGTGTTTCAATGCGTGGAAGGGTTAAATGCAGAAGACATATTTCCCTGTGTGCAAACACAGTGGATCTTTATGCACGTTATGTTCAACATTTATGATGATTATTCTGGTCAGGTAATCTGTTGCATTATTTTAGTAGTTGCAGTAAAACTATTCTGAAATCTGGGGATGCTGCCCCCCCTTAGCTCCCTGATTTCACACATCCATGAAACCTTTAGATTACATGGAGGTCCTTTACATTTTAAAAAAGGTTCTTCACTCATTTTTTTGGTTTGTTTTAAAGGCCACTCATACGTGGTCTCTACACTCTATGGTGGTGGTCCTGGAGGTCTCTGTACATTTTAATGTTATCTCAGCATCTAATCGGTTTATAATAAAGCTTACCTGATATGAAGTTAATGTTTTAGAACTGGAAAAATAAAGAAGTGTGTAGAGTAGATGACCTTGTAGACCAGAGTTGAGAAATCAGTTTATTTTCGGAGCCTCTTTGTTCAAGTTATTCATATTCAGTAATAGCTGGTGAACTCATCTTCAGGCTTTTTTTTTGTAAAAGTAGCATTATGCAGTAGGAGATGTCTTCAATTTTGGTCTCTTCAGAGTTTGTAAAGTACCGAAACCTCCTCTCAAAATTCATGAGCCAAGAACGAAGTGAACTGCGAGAGGAGAAAAAACATCAGACATTGAAATTGCAGTCATATATATGGGTCACATTCCTGGCAAATGAAATCCAGTCATATTTCCATATGGTCCTGATCAGAGGGGTTGAGTCTGACCGTGATCCACCTAGCTCTGGCTTGGGGTCCTCTTGTGTGGTCGTATCGGTTTACTGCAAGTAATGTAAAGCTAGTTTGACTGGGGGAGCAACAGCTTAAGGCATTCTTAACCCATCACTGCAGGTCTCCATGGTTGAAGAATGTGGACAAGCATAGATAATGTAATCTGTTCACCACAAATCTTTATTTATGTACACAGGTGTATTTTTTTTATTATAAACTTAAAGATATTTTGGATCTATTGCTTTGGTGTTTGGTGTCCTTTTTGTCCAAACAGATTTCTTAGAGATGCTCTTAAGAGAGAGTCGCTTATGACATTAAGGTTTTTTTTTTTTTTACTTTAATTTTATTAATGATATGTGTAAATGAACTCTGGTCTTAAGATTCCAGCATCATCATCATCATTACAGTACAAACAGAGAAGAACGTAATAATAATATAATAATAACACAATATAGAAAAAATATATACTAGAGTATGAAAACTCTAGTCTAGTAAGAGAGGTATTGCACATTATTATCGCACTTGTTTAACTATTATTGCACATAGTTGCACACACATGGATGTATTGTGGTGGTCAGGTTACTGGTTACTGCTGTTAACCCTCCCCCCTCAGGTGGGTAGAGACAAGCAAGTGCCTCCTCTGATGCATGTGAAGCCAGCCATAGCCTCTTTTCGATCTGCAGCCATTACATCATTGCTTGGCAGCCAGTGTGCTCAGAGGAAAGCATTGATGCCTGTGCGGACCAACATCACACTGGGTGTGATGTGGGGAGAGTGGCGTCTACACATCCAGAGAGAGCAAGGACAATTTTGCTCTCTCTTACCTCAGCTGCCGATGGAAAAGCAGCTTGAACTGTGATGCTAGCGCACAAGTCCTGTGAGCCACTTGGAGCCTATTTCAATGTTGTTGTTTTTTAAAGAAAAAGCTACAATGAACAGCACACCATGAAGTGAGCCCTTTAATAGATTAAAATATAACATAACCACCTTTGGTCCTGAAGAGTAGGGAGAATAGTGTCCATTCATTGCCACTGCTGCACTATGTAACTCTGAAGAAATGCATGTGTAAAGTGTCCCCTTCTGTGTTCTTTCACACGTCCCAAATGTAGGAGCCCAGAAGCAAGAAACACTAATTCTCACACACTTCTGCTTTAAGTCATTAAAATAGATACAAGGCGAGCTGCTGATGAAGTTCAGATGAAAGAGTGTTCTGTGTTATTTTAAGAGTGTACAGATGAGTGATAAAGTAAACAGTTTTCATGAACCTAATCTTTAATTAGTGAGAAAATACGAGAGTAGGAAATTCCACTAATCACATCCATGTTTTGAGAAGCTCTAATTTGGCATCCTTAACCGGCCGACCTTTTAATCTTAGGAAGCTCAGCACTCCTTTCCTGCCTCGACAAGCTGCTAAAATGAAGTGGTGATTCACACTCATCTCTAGCGAGTCTCTGCAGACTTTTCCATGCATGTGGTCCCATGATGTAACATGTGAGGATCTAATGCAGGCTCTTGAGCATGACTTGAGCAAGACTAATGGGGCAGCAGGCCGTACTGACCTTCTGTTGCCCCTTTGTATTTGAGCTTGGCTCTCTGCTCCCAAGCCTAGTGCAGTCAGGGCTGTTTGTCTGATGATGAAGATAATGATGTGAGGAAAGTGAACAGATCTCAGATCAGTGAAGAGCAGAGATCATGGACAGTGTGTGTAGATGTAAACAGTTACTTATGTAACTCAGCCCACTGACTCAAGGTTAAATGAGAGCAACCTCTGTTTTTTTTTTGCTCTGCAAAGGCAAAGACTGACCATCTGTGTAGAACAGAATTCAGATGGGACACAAACATGTCACTCATTGTTAGCTTTAAAAAAGCTATCTTACTGTAGTTCCTATATTAATTTATGTATCACTGTCATGCAAAAATAGTGTCTCCAGGACACTGGAGCAGTTGTATTGGTTTATTCATCTAAGGTTATGTTTATGGTTAGATTTTGGGTTAAGATAGGATTAGAGACAGGTTTAGGGTCCAATTTAAATTTTGTGTTAAAGTTAGGATTTGGGTTTAGATTTATGGTAAGTGTTACATTTGGGGTTAGCATTAGAGTTTATGGTTAGAATTAGTTGAGTGTTAGAGTTTAGATTTTAGCGGATTTATTTAGAAGTTAGGTAAGTTAGAATTGAGGTCAAGATTTAGGTTTATAAATAGGGCCAGGGTTAGGTTTTGGTTTGAGGTTAAAATTTAGTTTAGGATTAGGGCCAGGATTAAAGTTTCAGGTTTTGATAAAGATAAGTTTTAGGGTCAGGATTAGGGCCAGGGTTAGAGATGGGATTAGGGTCCAATTAAAGTTAAGATTTTGCGTTAACGTTAGGATTTAGGATTAGAGTTAGGGTAAGTGTTAAATATGGGGTTGGGATGTGTTGTTGTTCTGGATAGATGCTGAAGTTGTGGTTAGTATTAGGTGAGGGTTAGAGTCAAAGGTTAGAATTAGGAGTTGACAAGTGGTTAGAATTAAAAGTGGGTTTTCATTTGAACTTAAGATCCAAGATCTTATATTCTCTATGACGTATAGCTTCAGGTTTGCATACACGACTACCTTAAATCTTTTTGAAGACTGAATAAAGATTAAAAATAATTGATGATTTGGTTTCTAGTATGTTAAGAAGCACACACAACACTACTTTTCTGGCTAAACCTAAAGACAAGGAAGCATCTTGCATTCTACCCTGCTGTTTTAACCTCTGAATAATTAGGTCAGTCTGTCAGCATTCCTTACACTGTCGAGGACCAAAAACCAGGGGTGTAAATACCCCAGGAGGAGCAAGGTCAACTCCCTCCAGAATGAGGTCAACCCATGCAGACTGAACAGAATCACAGTAGCGTAGTTGGCAACGCTATTGCTCCACATTTTAGCCCACCCAGCTATTTCAACATGATCCAAGCACTGAATCTCTCCCCATGAGCACAACTCACTGCTTCAGAAGAGAGTCTGTCCTCGCTTGCATGCGCTCGGTTATTTGTGAGCTGTGAAATGAACCACTTCTCATTGTGCTCATTGTAAAAATCTCAGCTATCTGATTTCCGCACACCTCCTCACTCCAGTCATTCACAGAGAACAATTCTTTCTCCTAAGCAGCGGTTACGTAACTGTGGGCCCTCACTTGTAGGTGTTGGATATAATAGCTTTGAGCAGTTGTTTTTGTTCAGTCTAACACGACCTGCTGCTACATGGGTGAGGATACGTAGAGGCACTCTGTCGGGGCATGATGAAACGCTTCCTTTGTCACCTAGGCTTTGGAGGATCTTTTTAGATGCAGATTGAGAAGATGCTTCAGGGTCATTTTCTGAGGTTTTTAGAGACGAATATTCTTACACTTTATCCAAGAGTAACCAAGCTAGCCTTTCTGACACCTTGCTCACAGCTGTCTTCACACTTAGAAGGAAAAAAATTGAATTCGGGCCACATTGATCGACATTTGAAAAGAGTTTGTAAATGACCCATCAAAGGTTTAAAGAAGAAAGACCCTTATTTTGGTTGTTCTTTATAATGAAGGAATATCTTAATGTTATACTTCTCACAAGCTTTACCTTCAGGAATCAACCAAGACACATCAGTCAGACAGTGTTTAAAGCGGTGGTTTTCAAATTGGGGGTGCTAGAGAAAAATATCAGCAGGTTTTCTGTTTCTTTTTGTTAAAAAAATCACAACAATAAATATGTGCCAGCCAATCAGAAATCAGCCAATCAGCCTGTTTCTGGCAAGACAACGTTATGGTCCATCAAGTAAAAGTAATGGTGGTGAAGAGCCTATAACAAAAACACTCAAAATCTGATATAACCTATGTAAAATATGGTTTTATGGAACATAGAAATAGCAGGCACATACAGTTTTACCAAGGGGGCCCAAGTCTGAGAACTGCTGGTTTAAAGGACCTTGTGTGTGTGTGTGCGTGTATGTGTATATATATATATATATATATATATATATATATATATATATATATATAGCTAATAATTATCAGTAAGTATGATTTAATTAACAGTATTTATGACACTAATAAACATTACTAAGTGATTTAGTAATGCCTCAATTAATTATTAACACTAATACAGTATTAAGCATTACTAAATATTAAGTAATAAAATATTTGAGAAGCAGCAGATAAGTGTACACAGCATAATCTCTACCTTTAACAATAGGAATAATAATTACACTATATGGACAAAACTACTGCGATACCTGTTCATTCATTGTTTCTTTTCAAATCAAGCATATTGGCTTCTGCTTCTCATCGAGGTGTGTTGGTTGAATGCTGAGTGTACTGACTATATTAGTGTAACATCATTCATTCATTAGTCAAATATTTAGTCATGTTTAATAATGTTAAATAATGTAGTTTAATAAGTAGTTGAGAGATTACTAAAACCATTTTTTCCCATTCAGATTTTTAGATCTTTTTTTTAAGGAAATGCGCATCATCATAAAGGTCACTATGGAAATCATAGTCCTTACTTGTCTCAAAAGAAATACATGCAGAAGGTAACCCATTTAAAGATTTAAAGAACCCTCTCATAATACAACCAAAGTTCTGGAATTATTCATTTTTTTAAGGAATCAATGTCAGTTTTTATTTGAACATAGACTAGGTCTACACTGTTAATTTCAACAAAGCACTACCAAGTTACTTTATCTACTAAAACCTACTGTCCAAAACGGAAAAGAGCCACATAAAAGCCACGTTTTAAAAGAGATCCATTGAAAGTTCTTCTACTGAAAATCACAAGCATAAATTTACTGTCTTTATTTTAAGAGTATCATCTGAGATCCCATCCTAGAGCTGAAGATATGTCTTTGGTAAAGGTATTGTAAAGGTTGATGCTCATGATCACTATTTAACTTTTCCAGCGTTCAGTAATCCAACAAAACCATTGCCAACTAATTACAAATATCAATCAGTGGACAAAAATGTACTGCCATCAGGTCTGTGCATTTGTTCCCTGTAAAGACCTGCTCTGCTACAAAACCCTGGGAACTGTTTGCGAGTGTAGATATAGTAGATGTGCAAATGGATGATAGTTTTAGCTGAATTAATACCGTCCCGTATACTGTGGTAGGAGCTCACGGATACGCTTAACAGACCTACTGAATGTAAAATAATGGGTGACCTCTTGTCCCTCAAGCTGCAACAAGAGACGGCAAACCTTTCAGTGAACCGTATCTGGTATTCATCGTAGCCCGTGGGGGAGCTTGTGCATTCCACCTTACCTCAGATGTGTCTCTGTAGTTATGATGGATTATGTCCCCAAATTTTCTTAAGACTCATTGGATGGTTCTTTAAAGAACAATTGTAAGGAAGAATCTCATAAGTTCCAAATCAGTTGCACCGCTCTTTAGAACCGGACCTGCAAAACGAGAACATTTAGGAATGTGTGTTTTTAGGAGTCTACTGTGAGAGGCAGGGTCACGAAGTCTGCCTTTGGGTAGTGTGAGGATGTACAGTATGAAACAGGAATGAAAAAGGGGTGTATGTATAGAGGCACTGTTCTTGACCTACTTTACACTTGGCAGAAATAGGTCATAGCTGGGGTTACAACCAGATCATGTTTAATGTATCTGAGTGGTGTTTTAGTGTATGTGCGCGTGTGTGTGTGTGTGTGTGTGTGTGTGTGTGTGTGTGTGTGTGTGTGTGTGTGTGTGTGTGTGTGTGTGTGTGTGTCTCATTCCATGTGTTTCCTCTTCAGTGTCTTCAAGGTAAGCAAGCAGGTCAGGCTGTTTGGTTTCTGTGTAAGAGGTCATCACAATAACCAGTTATTTTATACTTTCAAACTAACATAAAGAGAAAGGACCTGAAGCAAATGTTTGGGCGTCTTGCATGGTCAGCACTTATCTTAGCAAGTTTCAGGAGAGTCTTTCAGTTCTTGTTTGGGGATTTTTGTCCGTCTCTTCTTGCAAAAAGGCTTGTAGTTCCTGTAAGACTCTTGGGGCAGAAATGTCTGAATGTATAGTTCAGGAGGGCCATGTTAGAGCATCAGTGTGACTGCATCCTCTTGACTGAAAGGCTTTTGCTGCCAAACAGGGAGTTTGGTTTGTATTTGTAGGAATCTAAAAAAGGTTTTCTCTGATGATTTAATTGGTCGCCAGGCTTCAATGTTTCCCCGTCTGGTCTCAAGAGAAATTCATGTGTTGGCGACTAAAAGAGCATATCAGAATATACACATCTTACACAGTCAGCCCAATCAAACGATTTCTACAGAAAACGTTATGAAGCAAACAGCATAATTTAATTACCTGAACCTAACTCTAACCCTAAACATATCCTTACCCTAACCTGAGCCTAAACTTAATTTAAATCTAAATTTAACCCTAACCTGAGCCTAAACCCAATCTAAACTTAACCGAATCTTAACCTGAGCCTAAACTTAATCTAAATTTAACCATAACCTAAACCCAATCTAAACTTAACCTAACCCTTACCCTAACCTTAACCCTAAGTATAAGTAATGTCACACGGTACAGTATTTCTTGTTGTGCACTTTAGTCATGTATATGGGATTTATTGTGACATGTTGACCTTCATTGATCTTAATGTGTTAAATCCACTATGAACTAATGAAACAACTGCCTGAAGATGCTTTTCTAGCTTCTCACAGTCTGTCCTTGTGAGGTGTCTTCATTGTGGAGCAGTTATTGTTTAGTTATTTTTGATGTAAAGACATTTGAACGTGGCTTTGGGCTCATGTGTGAGGCTGGGTGGGATTGGCTGTTACTGTGTAATATCAGAAATCTCTTCTTATGTGATTGGGGTTTACGTTTGTTTATGTTGTTTTGTTTTATGTTGTAAAAATCATCAGTTAAATCATTAAAAATTAAACCAATGGCAGGGGATTTTATCACCACTTTCCACTCTGTGCTGTAAATACCCTCCAATAAGCAGAAGCTGGGTGGAAATATCAGAAGAATTCCCCAAACCTCTCAACTCCTCTTCACTCTTCTTTCTCTTCTGATTTCATTTCTCTTTTCTACTCCAAGCGGCGTTTCTCGCTTTAATCAGAGCCCGCCCGCCCGCCTCTTATTGGCCGGCTCGGCCTCCGCTCTCCCCTGATTGGCTGACGCGCCCCTGCTGTGTGTAGGGACCGCGCGCTCTGCGCTCGTGCGCTCATTCTGTAGAGCGGGTGAGAAGCGCGTGCGCGGCTGCTGCGCTCGGACTAAATCAGTGTTAACCAGGAGCGCGCGGGAGACTGTAGCCTCTGCGAGCTGCTCCAGGAGCTGGTTGTGTTTGGAAACGTCTGGAGATTGTTGTTCCACGTCTTTGCAGAGAAGACTGTTCTGAGGTGAGCTTCAAATATGTCCTCTCACTGATTAGAGCCACTGTTCATACAGCATTTTATATGATTTAACTGCAATAGTACAGCATTTTATATGATTTAACTGCAACATTACAGCATTTTATATAATTTAACTGCAACAATACAGCATTTTACATGATTTATCTGCAATAATACTGTATTTTATATGATTTAACTGCAATAATACAGCATTTTATATAATTTAACTGCAATAATACAGCATTTTATGATTTAACTACAACATTACAGCATTTTATATAATTTAACTGCAACAATACAGCATTTTACATGATTTATCTGCAATAATTCTGCATTTTATATGATTTAACTGCAACATTACAGCATTTTATGATTTAACTACAATTATACAGCATTTTATATAATATGACTACATTAATAACAGTAATAATATGACTACAGATTTTAATATGATTTAACTATGATAATACAGCCTTTTATACCATCATACTTTATTTTTATACATATTTTATGTGATTTAACTACAACAATACAGCATTTTGTATGGTTTGACCATAATAATACAGCATTTTATATGGTTTGTATAATACACAGAGGGGTTGGAGGGTGGACAATGAAACTGAAACACCTGTCATTTTATTGTGGGAGGTTTCATGGATAAATTGGAGCAGCCTGGTGGCTAATCTTCATTAATTGCACCAGTAAGAGCAGAGTGTGAAGGTTCAATTAGCAGGTAAGAGCACAGTTTTGCTCAAACTATTACAATGCACACAACATTATGGGTGAAGTACCAGAGTTCAAAAGAAGACACAATGTTGGTGCATGTTTTGCTGGTGCATCTGTGACCAAGACAGCAACTCTTTGTGATGTATCAAGAGCCACGGTATCCAGGGTAATGTCAGCACCACCAAGAAGGACAAACAACATCCAACAGGATTAACTGTGGAGGCAAGAGGAAGTTGTCTGAAAGGGATGTTCGGGTGCTAACTCGGATTGTATCCAAAAAATGTCATTCCCAAGACGCTGTATTGGCCGCAAAAGGAGGCCCTAGTTCACCATACTAATCAATGATTGTGGTCTAAAACCAGGTGTTTCAGGTTCATTGTCCAACCCTTGTATATATAATTAGTCATTTAAAAAAATGAAGGCATTTATATAATGCTGTAATTTTATGCTGTGATATCTTGTGAGAAACAAGTGTTTAAGATAATCAGACAAGCTTACAGGTTATGAATGAAGCCTTATTGTCTGCAGCCTTGATTTCTTTCCATTTTCTTTTCCATTTTTTTTTGGGACTACCTTGATTTCATGTCATATAGAGTGGAGCACTGGTCATTTTTAATGGTCAGTCTTGTGTGTCCTGTGTGTGGTGGGAATGAGGGACTAAATAACCTCCTAATTGTACAGAGTGTTACTGTCCGGCTCAATGAGGGGCTATTTTTATCTACTACTACGACTCTAAGTGGATTCCCCTTTCATAAAAGGTCCAGCAGCACTCTGCTAATCTGTAGTAGCTTCACATCAGCTGCCTGACAAGGCTGTTTATCCGCTGGCCTATCTAAAAGTTAATTGTAGACCGTGTTTCTAGTGGTGACCTGGGATAAGAATGTGTGTTTGTGTGATAATATTGGACTTCAGCCCACAGTAAGATTAGAGCCCCTGATACTAGTGTAGCTACCAGGTGACTGGCTGGCTGGCTGTTTTTCAGTATGACACACTTTGGTAAAGTGAAACAGCACCTTCCCTTCCCCCAGCTCACACTTACACACACGCACTCAGATACACACAGACTTGTTTTCATACTGTGTGAGGACACGGGGGTCATACATGGCTCATGATTATAATAAGTGTAAATAACTCTAAATGTAGGCCTAAACATAAAATTTAAGTACAGATTTTACCCTTTCAGTTGAAAAAGTGTAACATGTACCATTTGGTGGGCAACTTTACAACCTCCTTATAGTTTATTGTGTTTATCCCTGATTTTCTCTGGTCATTTTGTCCTGAATATACTCAAAAACAGCCCATATCCCAGTTTAACAAGGGTGTACATTGATATCAGAACCACACACTCGTGTTGGTGCATTTCTCTGTAAGGAAAATCCTACTAGTCCACTCGTAATATTTGACATGTTTGTGTCGGCATCCATAGATGGTCATCAGATATCTGGTATTGGTATCGGGACACTATTTTGGATCATGTCAAGCACATCTCTATTCTCATACTGAGTCCCAGACCCTTTAACCTGTTTATGCTCTTTAACACACTGTGGTTATTACTGTTTTGTTGATGACTTTGTTGTTATTGCAGAACTAGTACCGTAGGAGGGTGGGTTTGTTTTTACCCTTTCACATCTTGAGGCAAGCTGAGATTCCTGAGGGTTTAAGTACTGTAAACAAGGAGGAGCTGTGTTTGCTTAGTTCCTTCTGAGCGCCTTTCAGCACCAGGTTCAGCATGGCCTCTCCCAAAGAAGTGTGGGAATGATTTCCTTCTTCCTGTCATGATGGTCATTTGTTGTCCTCCCTCTCACCCCTAACTGACCCTCACGACTAGTAGTTAGCACCTTGTGTCTGAGGCGTGAGCCTTTAACCCAAGAGCTTTTTATAATTGAGCGAGTAGCTACCACACCTAAGGTGGAGATAGGAATGCCACTGCAGTACTGGCGCCTCCACACAGCTGTTTCTGCACGCTTGCCATGGGCTCTGGAGTAATCTGTAGTGACGTCAGCTTACTACTAGAATAAGACATTGAGCTGATGTATGTGTTGCTTATATGGATAAATGTAGTCTATTTGACTATCTTGGCAAGATTAGGGAAGTGTCAATTTCCATGATGTTAGGACTTCCCCCTTTTGGAGAAAGTCCCCGTTACGTCAGTTGTGACCAGTCAGTCACACAGAAGATGATTAGCATGTGATTTTGGCCTAAATTTCCAAATTGGAATTGTCCATATATAGTGGCTTAGGCTATTTATGGCCAAAACAAGTTCCTGGAAATAACAATCCCAGCTAAAAATGCTTGTTCTGCAATTGCTGTTACCCTTTTAACTCTGTTTACGATATATTACCCATTCTGTGGTAGAGGATGGTTGATAACTGGCCCATGATTGCCTTTGCTGGAAAAAGAGTTGACATGTGGACCCAAAGTACTTGACACCTGGGACTCAAAAGCAAACATGTTCAGATGACCAGCCTGTAACTGGGACCAGCTTTGTTTTTTACTTTTGTAGGATTAGCTTGTGGTGCAGCTGGCTCTCTTTGGTGGGCTTGAAGGAAGGGATCTGACAGCTTGTGCTGGAGAGATGCAGTTCACATTTGCATTGTGCCCTCAGGGCTGGCGCCTGGCCTTCCACACTGTGGGCTGATGCACTGTCTTCAACCCTGTGAACAGATGCACAGGAGATCCTGAGTTTTGGCTACTGGCCAGGGCAGTACAGGACCGTGGTTGTGCCTTCAAGTCAACAAAATGCTAACAGTCATCACTCAGCTTCTCTTCCAAGTGCGGATGCCTATATAACCCTGTTCTTTCCCAGTGGTTCCAGTGATTTGCTCAGTTATGTATATTTCAGATACAAATGTACCAACAAAAGTTTCTGCTTTTCGTCCAAATCGGTACACGTGCACTTTGTTCTTTGACAGTGTTAGTGATGACGCAACACACTCTTGACATTGATTATTCCACCACTCCCTTCATCTCATTGATGTGGCGAATGGTGGAACACATGCTGCAACAGATGCGTGCGGGGGGTGCAGTGCAGTGCTGATTTTCAGACTCCCATTTTAATGCTAATGTCTGCAGTTTTATTAGAAAAGAGAGGAGAGAGATGTGTGCACAACTCCTGGCCAACCCCTCCCCCTTCCTTGCACACCCCTTGTCCAACCCTGGCACTTGGACGCCTGTAGCTAAATGCTGGTCTGAATAGGCAAGCGTCCATTGCGGCTGCCGATTGTTTGCAGGTCCCTGGGCGCCCCGTGCCAGGACTCTGAATACCTCTATTGAGGGGCCCATGTGTTCTCCTGGGGCTCTCTTTGTCGTCTCCAGGAATCTGCCCGCTTGTGCTGGCACGTTGATGCTAGCCCATATGGTCAGGTGGTTTAGCAAACTGAGAGACTGGGTATAGTACACTCACACACACATGTCTCTTTTAGAATCTGTGCCTGGAGCCAGAGGTTGAAAAAGTTTTGGGAATAAGTATGGGGAAAAGAGAACATGGTGCAGTGCACCTATCACCCCTGGCTGGCGTTGACCTCCTCACAGGACTAAGCTGCTGTGCCAAGACACGCTTTCTTGTTTTTCCCAAAGAATCACTCTTTTGAGAAGCATCGATTCGCATAGGTCAACACGTTTTGTTTGTGGAGCTACAGTAAATGGGTGCTCTGTGTTGTTGCCACGTGAGCCTGGAGCTTGGCAAAGCTTATTTTTTTCTTAAGCCACCATAAAGCATGTTATGCCAGCACAGCATCCAGTTGCATTATGACCACGGATTAGAATGTGAAGGTTTGTGTTTTGGATCATGTGCAGCACCTTCATGGCTGAAATGGCTATAGAGTGAGATTAAGTCAAACGTGTACCAGGTGCAATCAAGGAAGGTGTTTGCACATCAAGATTAACCAGCAGGCTATCCCCACTGGAAGCCCCGTGAAGAAGAGTAATTTTCCACTCAACTTCCCATAATGATTTTGGGGACCTTGCGTTTTACACAAAGGTAAACAAAATCTTCACATATCAAGGAGAAGGACTGGCATTAGCAAAAGGCCCCATGTGCCTCTACTTTGCTGCTGCACTTTGATTCATCTAAAGCTTCTGGGGCTCCTCAGAACTCATTCCAGTTTTTTCCTGCTTGTCGTGAAACAGGACAAGATGCCGCAAACCCCACCGTTTCCGGGGATGTTTGGGTCCAGTGGCTACAACAAGAACCTGTACCAAACAAAAGAGGAAGACTATGGGGGCCTGTATTACCATGACAACAACCTCGTGTCAGGGTCTCTGGAGGCTCTCATTCAACACTTAGTCCCCTCTGTGGCCTACTACCCTGATGTAAGGACACATTTCTCGCTTTCTTACCGCCTGCAAAATACTCTGCATAGTCTATCAAGCTTAATCATATTTCCATGCATTAGCTTCAATTAATGTACTGTGACTGAGTAAGAGGTCATTTAAATTACTGCTTAATTAATTCCACTTTCCTTTCAATCAACAGAGGACATACATCTTCACATTCTTGCTCAGTTCCCGTCTCTTCATCCACCCCTATGAGCTCATGTCCAAAGTGTGCCACTTGTGTGTAGAGCATCAGAGACTCAGCGACCCTCAGGCAGACAAGGTAACAGTTGGTTTGGGACCATGTTATTACACTGTTGCTAATATAGATGATCACAAGGGCTAGCACATAATGAAGGCTTAGAGTGACATGAAAGAACTTTGTTCTAGAACTGTGCTTAACTGGATATTCAATCTTTAGGTCAGAATCAGGAAAATTGCCCCCAAGATCCTACAGCTGTTGACAGAGTGGACAGAGACATTTCCTTATGACTTCCGGGATGAGAGGATGATGAGGAGTCTGAAGGAGCTCACACATCGGCTGAGTACTGGGGATGAGGTGAGTGTTTCTTCTTGGTTTTGCTGTTTATCTGATTATGGAAATGAGTACAATAAACACATTTACCCAGTGTTTTCCGACAGGAGCAGTTTAGCAGCGTCTTAATCTGGATGTGTGACTATCTGTACCTCCTTTTTTATCACCACCTAAGAATCTGAGAAGAAAAGTCCCACAAAAGGCCACCTTCTGTGTTAGTTAAGTAGTGGAGGTGTTGTTCACAACAGGAAGGGAGAAGCAGGAGTCACTTTCTTGGGGGATGGGGGAGTGATTTCTCCAGTCCCAAAGCAGTTTGTCGAGTCTGACAAGAGGAGCGAGAAGAAAGCTCTATTGTTCAGCAGCTTTTGTCTCCCCTGGTGCTCTTCCACAGGCTGCATTTAAATAGTTCTATTAGCGCTGACTCGAATGTCAGTGGCTTAGCGTTTATTTTCCCAAAAGGGGAAGATTTTTTCATGGAGGAAAAGAAAGAGGGGCATCATGTCATTATTTATGTTTTCTGCCCAATCCTTGCTTGTGCTTTTTGCCGTTTTTAAACTCCACATAAATTACGTTTGACAGGCACTAAAGTTCCCTGAGTAGCTCTGTTTCCATTGCATTAAGTGATTGTGATTTTCTTCTCCTTTCAGTATCATGGGTGTATTCTCCTTCCATTACGCCTGCGCCTTCAGTCAGCTCCACACGAATTGGCTTAAAACTGCCAGCTCTCAGTGTTTTGTAGCGAGATGTCCCAGCTGGACCCTTTCCCCACCTTTCTCCTCTTAGCTGAACAGTTATTTCCCTCAACAACAAGAGTGCTTGATTTTGTGCAGAGAGATTGAATGACAAATAGATTTACCAAAGCGTGCTGCCGAGGTCTCATGCAGGTTCAGAGCAGAGGCTTAATGACGAGCGGCAGGGGGATAGTTAGGGTGGACAGTTGAAGACGAAGGACACAAATCCATCAGTTCAGAGAGAATAATGCTTCTAGAAACAAAAAGGAAGAAAAAAAAAATCTTTGTCTCCTTTGACTCATCTAATAAGTAGATGTGTGATGATTGATCTGGTTCTTCCTGACTTGGAGGATCGATGGCTTTCTGTGCTGTAGCTTATATTCTTTCTTTTGCTCGATCAAGAGAATGAGGACTAGTGACAAGCACAGATTGAAAAGCTTTCAAGTGAACGTTTTAGGCATTTGCAAGCTGCACCTGTGGCCAAACAATGGTTCAGCCGAACAAAACACTTAACCTTTACTTCTCTTTATAGCACAGGCAAGATAAGTGTAATCTCTGTGCTGCTGCGCTGTAACTCATGTCTGCCTGACAGATCTATATCTGTGACTGTGCAGACATGGTACAGTCTGTTAGCTAGAATAATGTGTTCATTCACACCATACATCAATGATATGCCTGTGCTGTCCATCACTGGGCACTGTCTGCTATTTTCTGCTCTGTGAACTCTGTTTGTACTGAGCTAAATAGCATTAGCTTCCCTTTACAGCAGGTTACTGGCTCTATACACGACCAGCGGTTAACTGCAGCCAGATGCACATTATAGACAATGCCTGTATTTAGAGCTAGGCATCTTCAGGTCAACTTGGAGCATTTCTAATGCTCTCTTCCTGGCTTGTTGTCTAGCAGAACAAGGGCACTCTTGATGCAGCTTGCAATTACAGCTTTTGCGCTATGTGTGCGCAGCCAGCAGTAACCAAAAACTTAACACTACATGGCAGTACAAAAGGTTTTTGGCTGTTGAGCCTAGAATAGACACTGTAACATCTGCCTCCAGACCACAGTATGGTCTTCAGGCCTTCTGTCTGCTAAGACTGTCATTATGGATGTGGTCAACTATATAAGGAAGGCAGAGGCCAGCGGAACCAAGCTCTGTGATCTAGACCTGACCGGTGGTTTCAGTGCACATTTGGTTGCCTTTTGCACAGGCCATGTTTACTCCAGGGCATAGCAAGTTTTTGAGAGCTTCACCCTTTTGCTGGGTGTGATGCATGTGCCAAGAGGGCTTAGCTCAGAACACAAACTGAGGTGCTACCACGAGACCGGCTGTCACGTACATCGATGCCAGTGTTTTGGAGCGGAGACAGAACAGAAGAGGCTTTCTTTCTACAACAAACATGCAAGGAGCCTCCCCACTGTTTTAAAATGTCAGCCAGTTATCACCATGAATTGTTTCTAAAATTAAACACTCTATCCCCTATTTGTGGTGGGAGCAGAAGCTTCTCCATATGTTGGCCTGCCAAAAACGTCTTTGATCTCGTGTATGTTAGTCACAGAACCCATGATACAACAGGTTATATAAGTGATGAGAGTTAACACAAAGAACTAATTGGTTGGGGAGTCGTTTGCATGTAAGAAGTATTAGTATTGTTGAAGCACGTCCAGATACATCAGTACCCAATCAAACATAGTGAGGAAGACCTACTGAAACGGTCACATTCATGATTAAGAAATTATTAACATTCACAGTGCAAACATGACATGTTACGAAGGCCTCCTGAGAATCCACAGTACTAGTTCCTGACAAGGCAATTTACTATTGCTTCTGGACTTCTGGGTGGTGGAGACGCTGCACAGTCTCCTATGTCATTACAAGCTCGTCACAGGATTGATTGATGGGCTACCTTTCAATTTCCCATGTGCCTGTCCAGAGCATACAAGAAAGCAAGATGAATAGAATCCAGCCAGTCCAAGCTGCGGTTGTGATCTTGCTCCTAAATTCCAAGAATGAGATTCCCACAGAACTACCCTTGGCTCGTCAGAACTACCCTTGGCCTGTCAGTCTTAACAAATGGACCTTGCTGAATAAGCTGATTCAGAACCAAGTGAAACCGCTTTGGAGTGCATGTTTACAGAACCTGCTATAGGCAATCTAAACCTGGCAACCAAGGCAGACAGACAGGATGTGGATAGTTGAGGGGGCCCCATTCCGTACCTTTTTTTTTTTCTTCATGTCAATGTTGAGAAATGGGGCAGAACCGCAGCTCTCCATTCTATTATGCAACTGCTGTCCTGAACCATGTCAGGCTCTTGTTATTAGATAACATGGACAAGTGGACAGAGTTATGAGGGGAAGTGGGTGGCCTGCTGGACCAAGAGATCTATTAGTAGGTCTTTGAAGGGACATCCATGGAGAGCGCTTCTCTGTCAGAACACTGCAGGAAGTTTATGTAACCCACTTCAGACCTCATTTTGGACCCTGTCAGCAGAACATTCAGTTCTTTTACCTCATTGCGCTGACCAATCGTGTTTTATGCCTGAAACGCCTTCACTGTGTGAGATACCATTACTGTCTACAACAATTGTGTTGCATCATCACCAGTTTGTAGGAAGATTATTTAATGCCTTTCCTCATCTTTATCTCAGCAGACCTGCAACAGTATTGTCCAGTTAATCATTAAACTCTAATGAAAAGTGAAACCCCCTCTGAAAGCTCACACAGTTGTAAATCCCAGTGCAAGCTAAGCACTAATGTCCTGTATTCATTTCTTTCTTTTTTTCCTTCCTTATTTCTGTTTCTCCATAGCTGTATCGGAAAACCGTGCAGCAGATGACTCAGGCCCTGATCCGAAAGCTCACCACAGTCAGTCAGTACGAAGAAGCCCTGGCGAAGATCAACTCTACGGTGACAGACAGGCTAACAGTTTTGAAAACCAAGCCTCAGTCCATCCAAAGGGACATCCTAACCATCTGTAGTGACCCTTTCACTCTGGCCCAACAACTCACACACATTGAGCTGGTGAGAGGACCGTTCCCACAGTACCCTACACTGCTCCGTCCAGTGTTAACAGCAATGCTTGTAATATTGACTTTTTTGTGTAAAAAAATGTGCATTTGGTGGGCTTATTGATTTTGTTATTTAGTCTGATGGTTTCAGGGTGAGAGCTGGAAGTGGTTTGACTGATGATGTGTACAGGAAGGTGAACGTCTCTTTTTTCCTTGTTTGTTTTTCAGGAGCGACTCAGTTACATAGGACCAGAGGAATTCGTCCAGGCGTTTGTCCAGAAAGACCCTCTAGACAATGAGAAGGTAACATTGACCTTCAGAAGACTCAACACTGGTTGAAAAATGTTTTTGTTGTCCATCAGAGTTCTCAAGAACTGCAAATACTGAACCCATACAAATCAGTTCGAACGATATTTATGTTAGCCTGGAGTCAAAGCAGTGTCACCTTTTTCACACAGTGAACCTCTGACATTCCAGTCAATATATCCTTCACAACCAGAGAATCTCTTTAAAAAGCATCCTTTATGTCTGTGGCTTAGCACCAAACCCCCGTTAGTACATTTCACTCTGGCCCACCACGTTGTTCATGAATGCTCAGTGGCGTCTGGCTGCTAAGCAACGGCCCTGTGGCATGGCGTGCTGGCACGTTTTCTCCTTTCTCTTTGTAGTAGTCTTTCTAAAGTCCTTATCCCGAGGCATGCCTCCTTGAGGTTGTCCATTACGTAGAGAGATCAGGCCAGACTGACCTTTGTGTGGGGAGAGAGCATGGTCAGCCCAGAAGAATGCAAGGAATGAGAGGCAGACAGAGGAGTCTCAAGCTTTTAGACGGAGAATCTACAGAATAGACAATGGCCGCTTCCCACAGAGTGGTGGGGTTTTCTCACTGGCTGAGGTTTTGTTTAAGCATTCTTGTGTTTCTTGTCATAAACCGTGTAGAATTGATTTTTTTTCAAGTCTCTGTTCTCTGGTCAATCGAATTATACAGAATCACAGTTACGTAGATGACCATAATTGCTTGCCTAGAGGAAATAGGTTTTCTATTGAGTGACAAGGCTGGTGGGAATACTTTGGCCTGCAGTGTATTCCTATCAGCTTGGTTGTACAGCTGTCTTGAGTTTTATATTTTGCACCAGAGTCATTTAAAGCTGTGTTGACATGTTGTCAACAATGTCTCCACAGAGCTGTTTTAGTGATCGCAAGAAAGCCAGCAACCTGGAGGCGTATGTGGAGTGGTTCAACAGACTCAGCTACCTGGTAGCCACAGAGATCTGCATGGTGAGTGCTTTTCATTACAACAGAGCCTCTCTCCCCTTCCATTACCAGTGCAATTATGCCATTAAACCTGTCAAAATATGGAGTAATTACAAGGTGCAAAAGCGTCAAAGCAGCTACACATTTGCTGCAGTTTTTGCCTGGCCAGAAGAATGACTATGTAACGTCTTGTAATTAGCAAACAATAACTTTTCTATTTTTGGGGGGACAGTCTGTATTTTCAAACTTATTGAGACTTTCTTGTTCTTGCAGCCAGTGAAGAAAAAGCATCGGGCCAGAGTGATTGAGTTCTTCATCGACGTGGCGAGAGAGTGCTTCAACATTGGCAATTTCAACTCTCTAATGGCCATCATTTGTGAGTTGCTTTCATTTTGCTCTCAGCAGTCCGCTTCAGCTTTTGCTATGCCTAGGGAAAGCCTTTTGTTGTGCACAAATCTGTGTGAATAATGCAAATTGCTGTTCAGCGGGATTGTGTGTACTTTTCTAATCCATACTCTGCCACCCTCAACAAAGACATGACTGCCAAACTGTTGCGGACCAAAAGGTTTGGCAGCATGTTTCTTTGTTCAGATTATCTGTTTTGGTAGATGAAATGAATTTTACTATATTTCAAGTATACAAGTCTATTTTTAGCCCTTTAAACCACAAGTTGTTCATGTGGGAGGAGCACCTTTAGCATTTTTTGCTGTCAGAGCTACATGGGTTTGATTTTAGTTTCATTATAGTCCTAATAGTATCTAAGAGCATTTAATGAATATTAAGTTTCACAATTTTAACATTCACACCTCATTCCAAACACACTACAGCACTCTGTTACTAATGCCTCACGTGCCAGGCGGCTCTTGGAGCCCCGTCCCATGCGTCAGGCGGTGTGGGCGTATGGTGGACAGGCAGGGGAGGCAGCAGCTGCACCGGCACGAGGGAGCTGCCGCCTGCAGGCAGATGGTCAGAGCTGACCAGTTCGATAGATGGGGGGGTGGGTTAGAAGCAGCTGTCCCCTCCCTGGTCATTCCCTGGAGGCAAAAGCCTGCCAGGCCAGGGCTGTTACACAAGCCCTCTCTCCCTAGAGATGCAGGGCAGATATTAAAGTTGCCACAAGGGAACAAACAAGTCATGGGAAAGGCTGAATGCTGCTGGGCCACGTTTGTTTGGAGCTGGGGACATTGTGGTGGGTGAATGGGGTAACAATGAGCACGTGGCTGGAGCATCATTTGCACTATTGTCATAGATAGTGGCATCTCAGAAGACATCTGAGCCTAACACCTGTCAGCACTGAAATGGCTTTCTTTTGTACAGCCTCATGAGGTGTTTGTAGATGTTATTAGCTTTTTCTTATGATGGTTGAGCTGGCTTTGTCCATGACAAAAGGACAGCGTTGCTATTCTGAATAGACAGCTTATGACTGACGCAGAAGGAAAACCTTAACTCATTAGTTTTACAAATTCTATTTGTGCCATTTGGAAAAAATTTAGGTTTTATATAATCAAAGGTTTTATAATAAAGTATAAGTCCATTATCAAACATTAAATTAAGAACAGGTTTCTTCTGAAAAGTTACTGCTTTCTTTGTATCATATTCTTGAGTTTGTCAAACGCGATTGGCTCAGAATAACAAATTAGGACAGTTTGTCCCCACACCCTCAACAAAAACGAGCAGTAGTGTTCTCCACACCCACAGTCTATCAGCCAGCACATAAAGGCTTCTGAATAGTTCTTGTTTTGGTCATCACTAGAGGGATCAGTCTAGCAAAGAGAGTTTGATCAGATACCCCTAACAGTGCAGTGACCTCATCGCTGTGCTACCACTGACCCCACCCCTGCCAAAGCGAGCCTCAGTTCCTCGGTCATATGCAAACCATACTGTTAGAGAGAAGTGATGCGCCCTCTAATGCTATTGTTCCTGCAGACTGGTTGGCCTAGCGCCTGAGAAACTGCAGCTGTAGCAGTAAGTAGGATTTGGGTGTTGTCCTCTGCTGACCTGTGTTTGTATGTCCTTTACAGCTGGCATGAACATGAGTCCTGTGTCTCGGCTAAAGAAGACTTGGGGCAAAGTCAAAACAGCCAAGTTTGATATTCTGGAGGTATGCATGTTTTCCATTAGCATGTCTTGTAGTTTTCTAGCTTTATTTTTGTCAAACTTCCACATTTCCAATTTATTTTGTATGTCAGTAGTGCTGGTGGGTGGGTGTGAGTCATTAGAGGAGTTGGTATCACATGAGTGGGAAATAATTGAGACACAAAATGGCAAGCCACTGACAATGCGGCACAACAGCCCTTGAAACACATGGAATTGATGCTGTGCAAGTGGCTGTTAGTTGGCAATTATTCTAGTGACTCATGCATGCACGCTTGCCCAGCCACCGACAATATGGAGACCCATTTATTCCAATTAAACCTTCCGTGGGCTAGAATTACTGCTTGTATGCCATTATCATTGTGAAATACAGTAATCCAGTTTTTGAGTGGGCTTGACAAATGTTTATGAAGCAGCCAGGCATTACTTGAAGCCCTTAAAGGTCGTAAAAGTCATTTGAAACTTTTTAAGTTGATTCCTCCAATACGCAAGGTATTTCCCGTCTGCAGATGGTATTATCTAGGTTTTTGCATAGTCTTTAAGCCAACAAAGGCAGTGAAGTGCATAATGAAACATAACCCCCAACACACACACCTTCCTTTTTATTATATTGCAACCAGTGTTCTTTTTAAGTGTTTGGGGCTTCTGGGCTTCTGGCATTTTGATGTGTAAATACCGTTTCCATTGCAAGTTTTGAGAGAGTTGCAGCCTTATGTTCTGACTAGACAGTACAAAAGCAAGTACCCCCCTTTCTCCACACTCAGAGATCTAAAGGCTTGGAGATTAAAGGGCTTGGGCGGCCCCTCGTCTTCCCTGTTGAAATTTTGCGAGTCAAAGACGCAGGTGTTAGCCACAAATCTTCAGAGGAAGTTTGACGAATTTCTTTTTATTGTTTCACGTTGAGGTCACTCCTGTAGCTTTATAGAGGTCTTGGCCTGGTGCTGTACCCAATTACACGGTCTATCTGGTGTTACAGGAGGGCGTGTCAGATTGGAATCTGATGAAGGTGGTTTGGAACGGCTTGTCCTGGGGACAGGCAGCTTGATATAGAGAAGAAGGATCTGCTTACTGGGTTCTCGTGCTGGAATGTCTCTGCATTGTGACAATAATGACTTGCTTTGCCTTTGCTTAAATGAGAGCGTAGTGTAGGATTTTTGATGAGGAAACATCTGGGGTCTCATGTTTCATGAGAGATTTGTATTCTACTGTCTTATCTATCTCGTCCTCTGTGTTCAGCACCAGATGGACCCTTCCAGCAACTTCTACAACTACAGAACAGCACTACGTGGGGCCACTCAGAGATCTATTACTGCTCACAGCAGCAGAGAGAAGGTAAGTCTGATCTATGTCTATAAACACTCACTGGGCAGGTTTTTCTCGTTCTTTTTAATTTGGCTTTTATTCTACTGGGCATTAGCACACAAACAGCACGAGTTTACATAACTCTGCACATCACTTACCCTTGTGTCAAGAATGTTCTACAAAACATCTTTTGAACTGTTTGACGCAAAACTGGGCTGTTAAGCATCCAGCCAGTAAACAGAATTGCTTCTCAAGTGATAAGAGCTGATTGCAGTGACACAGAGGACGATCGTATCGCCCATCTGCTCTTTCAACCAACTGGAAAACGACAGCTCTGGTGGGAGCAAGGACACCGTGAGTCCAAAGTGCTGCCCCCGCAGGGCCTCCTGTTTATTGATGCCATCTCAAACATGCAATGTTTTCACCAAACAGGCGTCTGCTGTCAACTTTGGAAAAGAAAGTTACATAACAAAGCTTCTGAGGCCTTAAACGCACTGGCAGAGCCTTTAATGGGTCGGGTTTGTAGTGGGCAAGACGTCAGAGGGGACGTGCTGCTTCCTTTGCAAAATACGTTCTGTTCTCTTTTGGAGAAACATGGCTACTCGCCAAACTCCCAGAATGTTCCTACGTCTCCTGCCCGCAAGTGACCCAGGCTAGTGTCCACCAGACTGGCCCCAGTTATCTAGCCTCCAGTAGGACCTCTCAACATAGCAGACATGCTTGTGGAGCATACACCATGTTCCGTCAAGATGACATGACCTTTGGATTCTTTTTTTCTCCAAAAGAAGACACAAACCTCGTGTGAGGATGCTCTGGGAAGACGTCCACTTTCTCTGGCTTTTCGGGCCATGAGACAGAATGTTCTCAAGCAACTCTGGAATGTTCAACTTTTGTACCCTATTCAGTGGGTGTGGGGTGTTTGTTGACAGAGTTCTCCCAATGTGGTCTATTTTTTCCCCTCCTTCTTCCAGTAGTGATGACTCTGGAGCTTTTGTTTTTCACCAAATTAAGTCTGTGTTGGTTTCGGTTAGTGCTGTCACTCTAGGGACATGCAGGAACAAAAATAAATGTCTGTTTTCGTGTTCCAAGACCAGGATTTCCACTGTAAACAACTCAAATTCAAGTTCTTTCAGTTCGTCTGATTTGCTTTAGGCACTAGGACTTTTTACACAAAGCAGTTATTTCATTTAAATTTGGACCCTTTTGACACCCAATGTGTTTATATTTGTTAGTGCGGCACTTTTTATGCAAGAGGGCAGTTGTTTTTGTTCTTTTTCTGCATTTAAAGGCATCAGTGTGTCTATATTTAGGAAGCATGATGTTTTACATTTTGCATCGTCACAATGGTTAGGAGTTGTGTGACAGCTGAGCTCTTTTGCTCACACACAGACGGGTGGCCTCCTCCCATCAGTCACTATAATTGCACGCTAATGTAGTAGATCCTGTTGTACTTTTTTTTTTCATGTAGTGCTTCAAAGGTTAATGAAGTGAACATGTAATTCTCATCTGTACCTTTGACGCCCAGCATTACTCAAGATTAATTTGAAAGCAGAGTACATATTATTTATTTTGCATTTGCAGATCTGTTTTGACATATGAACACAAGTTTTGGCCTCTTTGGACAACAAAACCTGCCCTCGCGGTTATGTCAGCATTTAATGATGAATGGAAACACCTCTTTCAAATCTAAAGTTACTTTGTAACTTTTCAAAGATCGTTAATATATCGTTTGGGGTTATAGGATGTGACCCACTCACCTCGTTTGTCTTTTTGTGTTTCAGATTGTCATTCCATTCTTCAGTCTATTAATCAAGGACATTTACTTTCTCAATGAAGGATGCGCCAACCGGCTTCCAAATGGACACGTCAATTTCGAGGTACCCACCTCCCATTCTTACTTATTATTTAACACCGTGGAAACAACTCCTACCCATTTCAACTTGTTTTTGGCTGTTTTTAGCAGTAGTTAACAACATTGACCTTGCATAGCAACAATGACGTACACATAGACCAGGGCTGCACAAAGCATGCTGCAAAGAGGAAGTTTCAAGTGCTCTCAAAAGATTGAGCTTTGAGATTGTGTCTGCTGACACCTCAAACATAGAGAAAAAGGAACTGACCACTAATTTGTAGTTGTTCTGGCTTTTCTTTGCTCTGTAGAAATTCTGGGAGCTGGCTAAGCAGGTGAGCGAGTTCATGACCTGGAAGAAGGTAGAGTGCCCCTTTGAGAGGGACCGCAAGATTCTGCAGTACCTCCTGACTACCCCAGTCTTCAGTGAGGATGGTAAGATCACAAAGTAATTATTATCACAAAGGTTATCACCTTTTTTTTCTTTTAGTACATAACCTCAGAGATAAGCTTGACATACGCAGCATTGGAACGACACTGCGTCTAATCAGGAACATCTTCATGAGTATGCTTTGCAGCAAAGCTTAATGGTTAATACATTACAAGCATAAAGTGTGAGCAGCTGCGGTGTTTTACAGCTAGATCATTTGGCAACATACAGTATGTACAACATACATATTGACAGTGTTGCCAAAGATTTTTCAAAATATCCAGCGGATTTGCTGTGACATACTTTTTCTTCTCACATAGAAAAGCTGCACTTTGATGAGAAGAGTTTGTTATACTAAGATTGTTTTCATTGATTCCAAACTGTTGATTTTAAAATCAAACATTCAAATACTTCAAAGTTGTGATGCAACTGTACAAGAATCTCCAATAACAAAGGGAGCTTGGGATTAGATGATAGCTAGTTTGATTCCTAAGACTGGTATCCACAGCTGAGGTACCCTTGAGCACCTCAAACTCAATTGCTCAGGTCTCATGCTATGATCTGACCAGCATGACTGGAAGGCAACACATTTCACCTGCCGGCATCAGACCAATCTCAGAACATGAGATCACTCACCAACCGGTTTAGTGTCTGTCTGCACATCACAGATACACACGTACGCCCACACACACACTGCCCTCAGGCTGCTTTACGTCTCTTCTCTTGACACAAACCTGATAGGAGTTGTGCAACGTGAGTGCAGTAAACAGCAGTGCGCAGTGTTCTCTGATTACCTCAAGTGTAAAGAATTCCCTAACGTGAGAAAGCCGAGACAGAAATGACTCAAAAACAAAACAAGGGTGTGAGTGAAAGCACTGTCACACATTCTCATCTCTTTTCTCCCAACAGCTCTGTATCTGGCATCCTACGAGAGTGAGGGACCAGAGAACAACATGGAAAAGGATAGATGGAAATCTCTCAGGTGTGTTTTTGTGTGTCACAGATGAACAAGTGCTTATGATTGACAGCTTTTGTGTTCTATTTAGATCAGACTTGTGTCTGTGATTTCAGGTTTTTTTTTAAGTGTGTGTGTGTGTGTGTGTGTGTGTGTGTGTGTGTGTGTGTGTGTGTGTGTGTGTGTGTGTGTGTGTGTGTGTGTGTTGGCAAGTAGGAGCAATAGGGCGCTTTTGGATTTTTGTCGCTCAGCTGGCCAAAAGATTTGCTGATGTAGGAACTGGTAGCGTGCCAGAGCACAAATACGGGAACGTTTTTAATAAGCTTAGTGGGTTTAACACAGTTTGCCCTCATGTTTCTAATGAAAATGTATTAAACCAGGACAGTAAAATGATTTCAGCGAACTCTCTGAAATTGATTTCCTATTCTGCTCTTACGAAAGTAGCAGTTATGCTTTCAAATACATTAAACCCTGAGTACAAATAGAAGAAACCACCACCATATTTAAACGGGAGACACTGGAACACAAATAATGCAAGCGTTAGATGGCTGAACAACCCCGTTTATGAGAATGATGTCATAACATAAGGAAATGATTTGATTTGCCTGTGCTCATTTCAAGATATTAGCAGATATCCTTTCAAAAATATATTAAACCTAAGTACAAACAGAAGGATCTACCAGCATGTTTAAAAGGGAAACAGGAACCTTGATAAGGTTAGCAGTAGATGACAAAACACAGCCCCTCTTCATGAGCCTGGCAAGGGCCGAGTCCATTTGGCTGTCCACTTAGTCACGTTTCCCAACAGCCGACCAGCCCAGAGAGAGAGCAAGTGGGCTGATGGAGAGGCGTTTTCCCCACTGCGACAAGATCTGTCATCACCACGTTCTGTGTGGATCAGCAGAATGTGCTCCAGCCTGGGCCGGAGTGTGACTGTCAATGCTTCAGTGAGAGGAAATTAACTCTGTAGTGATCTGTGCAGACCATGGCTTGGAAGCTATAATTACACTAGCAGTCCACACATCATTTTACACACCATTAGTGGTTGGATTATCCTTCACATATTCTCACGACCTCACAATAGTGTTTAAATCTTAATATTTGAATGACATCACCAGACTTTCCTCACACCTTAACTTACTCATCAACTGATGAGTGATGCAGAATATTGAATCATCTTGTTGGCAGATTGTCATCCTCCAAAACTGAAGAACTGTTCAAACACAACCAAAATCTCAGCTTGTGGCATATCTGCATCTGAAATAGTAATGGGTGCATCCATTCTGTAAAAATAGTATTGAAGGAGTTACAAAAATGCTGTGTAAAGTTGTTTCTTTGGGGCATCGGACAGGTCTTCTGTTAGATTCACTGAATTTGGTTTGACAGATCATAGATGTTTTAGATCAGAGATTTAAACCTTAGTTTGAATGAATGCTTCTTCACGCTCACTGTGGTTGCTGGTATCTACCGGTATTTTGATTGTAATAGCTGCGATTGTGCTCTTTTTCAGGTCTTCTTTGCTGAACAGGACATAGTTCCTTTGAAGAAGCCAAGTCAGTGAAGTGAAGCTTGTGGAAAGCCAGCTACAACCCCCTTTTGTCCCCATGGAAAGTGAGAAGTATCCCTGTTTTGAAGGGAAACGACAATCTCTACTTCACTGGATATGATTGTTCCCTCTTTTTTGAGTATCTGCGAGAGGACCACCTTTATACAAGACAATGATCTTCTGTACCTACAGGATGTTTCAGCTTTTTCATCACTTTGTACAGACTTTATACTCTTTCTTTTCCTTGTTTTAATGAGAAGGGAACAACGCAGGGTTGTTGATGCTCCTCAGCTGCATTCATCTTCTGATTCCTCTAGGGGGATCTGGGCGCTTTCAATGCAAACCATCTCTTGACATTTGCAAACCCTGGTTCCGTTCTCCATAAACAGCACAAGTAGGCTGCTGGTTGGCAAACTTGGTGCGAAGGAGTTACTACATTAAATGAAGACAATATTAAAACCAGCATTGTGTACTGGCCACCAGTACTGTACATTGAGAAAGTCTATACAGTATTATTTAAGTAGAGATTTATTTTGTCCTTATTTTCGGTTGTGTTTGTTGCTATTGTTTTTATACATATGAGATGTGTGTAATGTGTTTCTCTTACATGTGTGAGTGACCGTCAAGTGGACGAGAGAAGCTCGTCAAGGTTTGCTGGATGCACTGGGTGCATCTGAGAATAAAAATGTCATATACAGTTGTGATACCCTGAAACATTCATTTTTACCTCTTGTCTGTTGTCCTTACCTTCAGAGCTCTTACTATGTTCGAATGGACCATTGAAGGTGCTACATTCCCTGTAAGCAGAGTTAGAATTAGGAATACTGTTTCCCCTTTATAACGTAGATACAGTACAGGTTTGACGTGAGGAGGGCCACTGGAACACACTACTGTTCATATTTTCACTGGCCAACCATGCTACATCTACAACAATGTAATGTCACCCCCTTGTGGCTAAAAAAAAGAATACACAACACTGGTTCAGGTGTATAGTGTGCACAAATACATCAAGGTTTTCCTTATTTAGCAGTCTGTATTTAACTTCATTGATGAGGTTCATTATTATGTTATTATTATTAATAATAATACTGTTCAGTCCTTACAATATTTGTGTTCCTCCCTTTAAACCTGTGTCTTGTAATTTTCATTATTTGGTGATATATACAAATTTTGTTACATGTTGTTGTATATTATTTGTACAAGGTACATAACATATTTTATAGTTACCAGATATTTCCCTGAACTAATATTTTATATTTATAAAACTTTGTATAAGACTAGTTTTCAGGGTACTAGTACACAATATGAAGTTAATAAAGAAGTTTGACTGTTGTCTAGTTTGCCCTGCTATTCCTTTTGCTTAAGCTGACTTTTCCACAGAGGGTATTGTGGTTTACTGTGTAAATACCAAGTGTTTTTCTCTCCCTGTGTACATTGGTATGTATTTTGCCTCTTCTGATGGATTAGAGAGCCTCTGAAATAGCTGTGGTATAGAATTCAATAAAATAACTCTCATCTACAGTTGCATTTTTAAGTGTGGTTAATTCACAGTGACTTACACTGAAGTGTTTTGCACCTTAAGTTTCAAGTTTGTTATTGCATAATGTCAGGACATTTATTACTTGAAATGCTTGTGGTGAGAAAATACTTTGGTAATAATACTTGTTACTTTGGAGTTACTAGCTTGTACTAAAGCACTCTTAAATATAATTAAAATTATACTATAATACACTTAATACATACTGTTAACTGGTCATGTTATTTTCACCACTCTTCTACAGCAGTTTAAGTATATTAGTCTACTAATTACATCCTGGGACGACACATTTAGACAAATATGTGATTGATTAGCATATTATAAGAATAATTTAAGATATATTTTTGATGATTAATTTCAGTTCATTTCAAAAGATATAATGCTGACTTTGTAAAGAACTTGAAAACGGTACATACTGTCTGTCACACAAAATCCTTTTATTATTTAGACTGTTTAGACTATTATTTAGACTGGCCAATAAAAATACTCCAGTAGAAACAATCCTACAGAAAAGCTCCAACTAGAAATGCTTAAATAGAATTGATCCCATAGAAATGTTAGAAATAGAAATATTCATTTTTATTCCTTTTATTTGAACCACTGTCAAGTATTTTGAAGAATGTATTATATTCTTGTCAATCTAATCAATAGAAATAGAAACCTTTTAGAAATAGGATAGAATTTTTGCATTTTCAGCTCAAAAACACTGGAATTTCCAAAATAGATCAGTTCTTAGATATTTTAGTCATTATATAATTTCTGTTGGAACATTTATTGGAGCATTTCTATGTGGGGAATTTAGCCAATAGAAATGCTCCAAATAAAATGCAACAATAAAAATGATCCAAATGAATGTTTCAATAAAAATGCTCAAAATAGAAATGCGCTGACAGAAATGTGACAATAAAAATGCATAAAACAGAAATGCTTTAATAAATGTTCCAAATAGATATACTCCTTCAGAAAAGCTCCAAATAGAAATGCTCCAATAAACGTTTGAAAGACACTCTCCAATAGAAATGCTCTAATTAGAAATGTTGCAATAGAAACACTCCAATAAAGGTTCCAAATAGAAATGCTCCAATAATTGTTCCAACAGAAATGACCAAAATATTTAATCAATGTTTTTGAGCTGAAAATGCAAGAAGTTATTTTTATTGATTAGATTGATGTTGATATTTATAATAAATTCTTCAAAATACTTGACTGTGGTCTAAATAATATTTAATGTCCTTTATTGTTTTTTAATATTGAAATATCAGCATCAACCCTTCTCATGACTTTAAATGATTTCAAAACGTTTAAATGTGTGAGTGAAGAAACGGGAAAACAGCCTCTTCCTTCTCATTTCCCTCTATAACCCAATGTCTTGGTCAGTGATGTCATCAGCCCTGCTCCCTCTCACTGATCAGTCCGAGTCTGCGTGCAGGTTGAGCATGTTCACGTGGACGGAGCAGTAAACATGCACTGATAGACTCCTTTGGCATTTAAACTGGGGTTTAATTCAGCCAGAAATAAGTTTTCTGGGCTGGATTACTTTTTAGTGTCTTTTTCAAAAGATTCTGGGTTCTGGGCTTGTCACGTTTGTTTTCATTTGGGAATTAAATTAAGAGAATTTAAATATATTTCTTAAATTTGACCATGTTTTGATTAAATATGTACCGTATTTTCTGGACTATAAGCCGCTACTTTTTTTCCACACTTTAAACCATGCAGCTTATAATGAGGTGCAGCTTTTTCTTCTTATATATGTTATTTCTACTTCTTTTGTACTTATGCTGCAGCTGGAACCTTAATTTCCCTGAGGGAACCCTCCCAAAGTTCTATCCTATCCTATTTTCCATATTTTTAAAAAACACTTTGTGGGTGCGTCTTATATTCAGGTGCGGCTTATAGTCCGGAAAATGTGGGACTTACAATTTTATATTTTTATTTTTTGCTCATAAGGCCTAAAAAACACTTGCAGAAATCCATTTGGAATCGAGTGTTTTTGAGCTGAAAATGTAAAAATGTGATGAGTTATATCCAATCATTAAACTGAAGTTCTTCACAATACTTATAAAATATTATATTATTATAAATAATGTTATTATAATAATATTCGTATAAAATACAAATAAAATAAGAAGACACCCTGAATGACCGTCATTATTTTTGTTACGTATATATCAGTATTATTCTTTTAAGAACATGTTTCCTGAAATTTGAACACTGTGAGCATGAACGAGAACAGCTCCTTCCTCATTTTCCTCAGAAACCCAGTATCTGGGTTAGTGACACCATGGGACACCAAAGTTAGACTGGGTAAGTCTTGTAGCTTGTTATGATACAG
This sequence comes from Acestrorhynchus altus, assembly GCA_034509495.1. NCBI lineage: Eukaryota > Metazoa > Chordata > Actinopteri > Characiformes > Acestrorhynchidae > Acestrorhynchus > Acestrorhynchus altus. Next base: position 9,815,685 of record CM067522.1, on the reverse strand, counting down.
TATGTGTATCATGTTCCTGAGTTATGAAGCCTGGGATACGCCAGGTAACTAACTGCCAGCAAAGTGCGGATCTCGGGTTCTACATGTTAATTATTAGTGTAATGAGTTTATTTATATTACAGTTGTCATACTTCGTTTAATAGTTGACCAATAAGAATAACTACTGTTGATGTCAAAGCGAAAATATATGTCTGTGGAGTTTTCTTCACGTTACTCAATCAATGGTTTGATTATTTGGCCAAAAAAGTGCTTTCTTTTAACAAACATTTGGCGTCAAAGGAATCCAGGGATCACTGTTCCTGCTAAATATGTCTAATTATGTCTAAATGAATAAAGTAAAGACCCCTCTGGCCATACATGAATGTAAATTATCAACATCATCCACTGGCTGAGGTCCATTTGAACATCTGCATCAGCAGAAGACTATAAAATGGGGTGTCTCTCTATATTGTATCTGTAAATTCTCTATTCCTGAATTTGTGTTTACACCTTATGCCAAAGTCTAGTGATGCATAAAAGAGAAACACATTTTCACACCTGAAATTTGCATCATTTTTACCTTGCAGACCAAATGCTTTAATTATTTGAACCCGAGGTTTGCACTTTGCATGCTTTTTTCTAGGATTTGTATCTCAGGATCAGAGTAACCATCAGTCATGATACACATATTATAACAAACTACAAGACTAAGAGTAATTAAAATTAAATCCCACTTTAAAAGCCAAAATGATCCTTTATGTAATGTCAGAGCTCGGAGCATGCATACATTTCACCTCACATTTGATGTGGAATATTTTGGATATATTCATCACAGTTCTCTTGTTGTCTCAACCAACAATAAGAGCCTGACCTGCCTCTCACTGGAGCAATGACAGTCTATGTCTCCATCTACTGGTAACTTTTAGTTGAAACTAAGTTTAGTTTCATTTCTGGTGCTGTCTGAAAAATGTACCATGTACGTTCGTACGTACGTACGAAATTAAGATGTGAATAAAATATTAATAAATACATTATTTATTTTTCATGGGGCCTTTCTCCCAAACCTAGATTAAGCCTAAAATTTTACAAAAAAGAAAAATGTTACAAATTTGGATTTCAGATGAAATCAAATCAAAAAAACTCCTGCATTGTTTTTGTTTTGTTTCTTGAAAGTGATATATATTTAAACTTGATGTGAGCTAATGAATGAATAGATACATTAATACATAATAATAAATAATAACCTATTATTAATATATGATATGCATAGAATAAATGAATGAATGAATTAACCAGAGATAAATCCAAACGGTGGCTATTTGTGTTGCAATGTCTATATCAGTGTCCCATGTGTAAGCTGTAAAGTATGGACCTGTATTATGGGATATTTCCATAGCCAGAAGCATCTGCCCCCTCTGATGTAACCATCTGGCCACCATCCAGCTTAAATGCAAACAGATCAATCCAAATAGCTTCGGAGCTCCATTTCTGATATAATACTCTGACTGGCCTACAAATGGCAAAGACGTTCATTCTCGGCATTCCTTTAAAAGTCTCTTCTCTAGACAGACGGCTCAGCAGAGCAGAAACTGACATTAAATGTGTCTCTTGACAGATTTCAGTCTAGAGGATTTGAGCTTATTGCGATAATGTGTCCATAACCGGCCTCCTATATATTGAACATTTTAGGGATTACATAAGGTCCTGATGGAGACAGGGTCAAGAACTTTCCACAGCTTGAGGACTGCAGTGGCATGATGAAAAACTGTAAGAATGCAAAATAGCTGAGAAGAGCCAGTGAGAATCTTCTAAAGCTTGAGTGAAGTACTTGTATAATTTAATTAAAAAGTATATACCTTTATACTGTTTTCTGGGTTGGTTGGTTCTCAGGTTCCTACCTTATAAATTCTCTGTGGGTCCAGGTCCAGAGAGCTGGCTCGCCAATCAAGCACAGTAAAGTTTTGTTCAGCCAACCATTTGGTAGGAATTTTGGTGCTCTGGGCTCTTCAAGTCCAGGAAAAGGAAAGTCCTTCAAGTCCATGAACTGCTCTAACATCCCCTGGTAGACAATTGTGGACCACAGTGGACCAAAACCAGCAGTTGACATTGTACCTTAAACCATCACATTGCAGAAACTTCACACTGGACTTCAGACACTCGGATTCTGTGTCTCTCTCCTCTTCCTCCAGACTGAAGGAGCTTGAGTTGAGACTCGTGGTTTTGTAACACTGTGTGCTTGAACACAGGAACACAATACCTTTTTCCATAAAGTGTTCCAGTGAACACTGTATAAAGAATAGAAAGCAAGAAAACAGGATGTATTAATTATGCATCATCACCTCCTCATCATCACAACCACCATCATCAGAACCACCTCCATTATCATTATAATAATCCGCAGATCAGGTTTAATGGCATTTGAGAACATTGAGAACATCATAAAATACACTGAAAGTTATAGTATGAAAGTAAAAGAGCTGAAAATTAAAAGTAGGCAACCATCAACATTATCCTCAGCCTCCTCCGCCTCCTCCTCCTCCTCCTCCCCTCCACCTCCCTCCTCCTCCTCATCATCATCATCATCTTCTACTATCATCATCATCATCATCCTCCTCATCATCACTTCTTTCATTCTCATTATCGCCCCTCATCCTACTCCTCCTCTTCTTCCTCCTCCTCATGCTCACCATCCTGATCCTCCTCCTCCTACACTTTATCATCATCATTCTCTTCATCCTCATGATCCTCCTCCTCATCATCATTATCATCATCCTCACTCTCCTCAAGCACCACTTTCTCCTCTCCTCCTCCTCCTCCTCCTCATCATCATCATCATCATCATCATCATCATCATCATCATCATCCTCCTCTTGATCATCCTCCTCCTCATCATCATCTTATCATCATCATCATCATCATCATCATCATCATCATCATCCTCCTCATTATCATCCTCCTCCTCATCTCCATCATTATCCTCCTCCTCCTCCTCCTCCTCCTCATCATCATCAGTATCATGATGCTCATCATCATTATCATCCTCAACCCTTCCCTCCATCTCTCCCTCCTTCCTCCCCCTCCTCATCTTTCCACCTCCTCCTCCTGATGCTTCAACCTCATCCTGGATCCCCCTCCCCTCCTCCTCCCGGGCCCACCCTCTCCCCTCCTTTTCCTTCTCATTTTCTTCCTCCTCCTCCTCCTCCTCCTCCTCCTCCTCATCATCATCATCATGATCATGCTCATCATCATTATCATCCTCAACCTTCTCTTCCACCCCTCCCCTCCCTTCCTCTCCTCCCTCCTCCTTCTCCTCCCTCCTCCTCCTCCTCCTCCTCCTCATCATCATCATCTTCCTCCTCTTCCTCCTACTCCTCCTCCTCCTCCTCATCATCATCATCATCATCATCATCTTCGTCCTCCTCCTCCTCCCTTTCATCATCTTCATCATCATCTTCATCACTGCTAGAGGAACTTGGCTCTTTCTCTAAAGGCAGTTTGCGCTGGTCAGTAGTTGATGAACTGGCCTGTGCGCGCGCAAGGTGAGAGAGACTCGTTGATGCGCTTCATTCAGCAGCATCTCTCTCTCTCTCTCTCTCTCTCCTGCCTGGCTGTCAGATGACACTGTGAGCGCAGAGGTGAGTAATGATGAGAAACTGATCGGGTTTTTTATTATTATTGCTTTTATTATCTTCTCATGTCCATCAATACTTTTGCTTTGATATGGCAATTTAGGTAAGTTGGTTTGCAGAACGTTACATTAACGTTGTGAACGCACGGTTTGAGTTGTTTAATCTGAAAGTTCCCTCAACGTTATTTAAACATATATGATTATCATATTTAAACATATATTATCATATTTAAATACGTACGTCATGTTCCAACGCAATGTTCTCAGAAATATAACGTTAGTCTGTTCCGGTAACGTTATAGACTAACCTTTCTGGAACGTTCCTTGAACGTTTCTTGCTAGCTGGGAATACAGTGAACATTCAGTAAAACAATAAATCCTGCTAAACTGGAAATGTCCAATCAGAAGTTTACAAATCAGCAGGTGTGTGTGTGTGTGTGTGTGTGTGTGTGTGTGTGTGTGTGTGTGTGAGAGAGAGAGAGAGAGAGAGAGAGAGAGAGAGTGAGAGTGTGAGAGTGAGTGTGTGTGTGTGTCTGTGTCTGTGTAAGAGAGAGGGAGAGAGAGAGAGAGTGTGTGTGTGTGTAAGAGAGAGAGAGTTAGAGAGAGAGAGAGAGAGAGAGAGAGTGTGTGTGTGTGTGTGTGTGTGTGTGTGTGTGAGTGAACTGTAGATTTCTGTTGTGTAATAGTGTGTTGGCGTCATTCTCTTCAGAAGTCACTGGTCTATTATAGTAAACACTGTGGGCCTTCAGCATTTCTGCCTCAGAGTGGGAGCTGAGGTCCAGTTCAGGTTTGTATGGATGTCTGGTGGTGTGACACGGGCTGCGTCCAAACAGCTGAATGAAGCTTCCTTTTACTGTCCGTTTAGAGGCACTTTTGGTAGGTACTGACATTGCATACCGGGAACACCATACAAGACTTGCCTGATGTTTTGGTTCGTATTTTGTCTTGCCATCATTATTTGATTCTTGTCAAAGTGGCATAGATTCTCATGCTGATTTTCCCTGCTTTTAACACATCAACTGATTTGCTGTTCAGTTTACAGATCCAACTGTAGATAATTAAGGTTTTTCTCTTCACCTGTCAGTGGAGTAAATTGGCTCCTTAGAAACACAAAGAAATGAGAACTTTTCCGATATATATTCATTTTCAGAACATTTCTTTGTTAAGATTGATTTTTAAAGTGAAACCTCTGGGTCAGAAGTAGATGTACTTAAGTATAGATTTGTCAGTCCCTTATCCCTTAAAAGCCCAAAATGAATTACATCACTGTGAGATGGTGCAGTCAGCACTGTGAACACATGGAGTGCTGGAGCCATTCAATACCACTGGTGCTTCTGAATAATTGATTAGTCGACTAAATCATTTTGGGCTCCTGATCTCATTTAAATCTCTCTCTCTCTCTCTCTCTCTCTCTCTCTCTCTCTCTCTCTCTCTCTCTCAAATTTGGAGGATGATTCATTAACAGACAGATAAAAGCATCCTATAACCTTTGCCATCAAACACAACAGTGGCCTGTAGGGTGCAAATGCCAGACCTAAATCAGAAATTGATTCAAAAAAACAAACCACACCCACATTATCATTCAGAGGATGACATGAAATGTCAGGTCGTGGACAGTCTTCTCTGATGCCTGTTAGCTATAATGGTCAAAATGTTGTAAATGTCATGCAAACCAGCCAGTCACCGTGTCTAAATTGCCACTTTGTACAACTGTTCACCATGACGACTGTGTGAATTGTTACAGGGAGGCATCATCTTAAGAACTTATTTGTCTGAAAAGACAAAGCAGATGGTTGATGTCGGATGCTGCTAAACTCTTGCAGTTGCAGGACCTTACAAAATCATCATCATGATCATGATCATCATCATCATCATCATCATGATTATCCTCATCATTACTGATGAAACAACCTGGCTCACCTCCAAAGGTAGCATGCAGGGTTGTCAGTAGTCGTGAACTGGCTCTTGTGTGTGCACATGCGTGTGTGTATGAGACTCGCTGATGCTTGTCCTGCTGGGAAGAGAACTTCCATCCTAGTCTCAAATCACAGCAGACTGTAACAGGTTTTGCTCAAGAATATCCCTGTATTTAACAACATATATTACCCAGTCCCTGCTGCTGAAAAACCTCCCCACAGCAGGATGCTGCCACCACCATGTTTCACTGGAGATGGTGTTCTTAGGGTGATGAGATGGGTTGGGTTTGTGACAGACATTGTGTTTTCCTTGGTGGCCGAAAAGGATGATTTGGTCTTATCTGACCTTCTTCCATGCATTTGAAGTGTCTTCAACATGCCTTTTGGCAAGTTCAAAATGTTGTTTCCTATTTTTATCTTTAATGGCATTTTTCTTTCCTCTTTTTCATAAAGTTCAGCTCTGTGGAGTCAACGGCTTATTGTTCTATGCCCTTTTGACAGATATTCTCTGCTGTGGAACTCAGAGTGCTGCCTCCCTGATTAATGACCTCCTTGCCCGGTCTGTGATTTGTGGGTGGCCCCCTCTTGGCTGACATCACACCTTAACACATGACCACAAGGTGAGTGTCACTGCAGTATTGAGAATGACCCACCACCCCCATAATACCTGAAGTACAGGGTGAATGGAGAATAACAAAGTATACAGAGAAACTGATGGACTACAGTCTGTAATTATAGATCTACAAAGTGCTCCTATATGGTCACTGGAGCTGATAAAATGAACAATGAAAGTAGAAACAAGAAGATGGTCATAATGTTATGGCTGGTTGGTGTATAGCACCTTTTAAAGATTGTGTGTCTGAGATAATTGTATAAATGTGTGCACTTTGTTTTGCCTGTGTTGTGTGTTCCAGTAGTTCTCACTTACTACCAAAATGGGAAACGGCTCAGTCAAACTGAATCCCTTCATACATGTCGGCGGCTCGGCCAAATCTAAGATCAACGCTGAGTCAAGCGGCAGTCCTCAGATGCTCAGGATGAAGGTGGAGGAGTTGGAGACCCAGCTGAAGAAGAAGGATGAAGAACTGAATGCCCAGCAACTCCAGATCAAACAGCTGGAAGAGCAGCTGGCCCAGCAGAGCCAAACCATTTCTGACATTTCGGACGCTTTGAGGAACAAGTGTTTCCAACTCAACAAGCTACAAGAAGCTCTGAAAAATCAGGGAGATCTGGAGCTTCTGTCTTCACCCCCAAAGGCCAAGTTTAGTCAGAGGCTCAGTGGCCTATTGCGAGACACCTTGAATAAGAGAAAAGGGGCTAAAGCAGGAGTTTCTGCTGAACCTTCTTCCAGGACGTATGACTCTAGCAGCATGCCAAAGTTCTACTTTGAGAGTGCACGAGTCTGGAAAGAGCCAAGGTTAGAACTTTAATGAAGCTCCTTTAATGTAGGTCAAATTTGAATTAGTCACTATATAATTTCCAATTACTTGGTTGCATGTCTTCTTGCCTTCATAACTCAGGATCAGAGTAAACTACAGACATGATACACATATAATAACAAACTACAAGACAAACCCTAGATTTTTTTTTTATCCAGCAAGCTTAGATGCTTACTACATGTAATGTCTACTGTCTCAGGAAAATAGGTACCACCCTGATACTGGGAGTGGCCATGTCCCTGTGATGGTTCCCTCAAGGTTTGTCTTCAGTACCTATGGTTATGGGACATAATCATTCCATAATTATACAGTCCTTCAAAAGATCTTAAATGTGCTTGGCCTCAGTGCTCAGAGCGCTACATCTGTCACCATCTTTTATACATGCTTCATTAGGTTGTGCCATTCAGATGGTAATCTCCACAAGGACCACGTAGAGGAAGCTCTCATTATATCAGGACGCTTGTTTTGGACAAATATTCTGCTTGTGAAACACCAATTGGAGATTCATTATCTATCCTCCTTGCTGGTATAGACAAGTGAACAACTGGTCCACTTGATAACTGAAGATACAACTAATTAGCTTGTCTAGAATAATTAAAAAATAAAACACCTAGACCCAAAAAATCACCATCCAACCAAAGGGCAATCATTTGCCCCGATGCCTTAGTTTACTCTGAAACCAAAGCCTGAGATCAGTCAGCCTGAGATCAATCATTTCAGATGTTTTGAAAATCCAAGTCCATGAGCTAATGAGACCTTGATGTTACCACTGTCTTTAGAGATAGATCATGGCAACAGATTTAACTTCATGTTCAGATTTTTCAAGACATTGTTTTTCAGCAGTGCATGATGTAAAGCCTACATCTGGTGTGTAATTGTGATGAATGTGTGATCTGACAGTGTGAAGAAGCTCCTAACAGATGCCTTAAATAAGAACCGGTATCTGAAGAGGCTGGAAGGACAGCAGATCAAAGACATGGTGGAGTGCATGTATGAGCGAACGTACCAGCAGGGAGAGTTTGTCATCAAGCAAGGCGAACCAGGCAACCACCTGTTTGTGCTGGCAGGTAGGACTCATGTAATATTCCATCAGATGTTTAAGACTTGATAATAGATTTCTTGCTACATTAAAGGAACGGTTTGAGGAACAAACAGAAAATTCCTCTTATTTCAAATGCGTCATTAACAATCAGCCAAGACGAGTTTGGTGTCTTCAGCTTCAAACTGATTCAACACTCAAACGCATTCTGAGTGGAAGATGTTAATTGATTTTTTTATGTGGAATGAATAATATCAGGCCAATTTTTGACACTGAACACTGAAGAATTCTACATAGACTCTACACCCCTGAAACCACACTTGTAAGAGTCGCAATTCTTCTTTTTCTGTTGAAAGTTTTGTCTAATTTATCCCACAGTTTTGAAGATATTGACCACATTTCTTCTCCAGAATTTTTTAGATCTACAGGACAGATGTGTGATTGTATACAGGTTCTTATTTGATTTGGTCTCGCAGTAGCAACTGTTATTCCTATTATTTTATTCAGATAAGAATGGATGACTGAATTTTGTTGGAAAAAGTTTGTGCACCTCTCTTATGTTCTCATGGTAGGTGAATTATCAAAGCAAACACATACTAGCTAGCCCTTGGGACACCATAGATATTATATAACAATTAACAGCAACAGCCTGGCAACCGCTATGACATATCAACTACTACAGGGGCACCTGTCATCGTCATAGCAAAGACTTCCACCCACATAGCAACACCCTAGGAAACACGCAGCAACACCTTAGCAACCACTTGGAACATCCTATCAACTACTAACATGCCCACGGCAACCATCTAACATCACCTTAGCAACTACTTAGAAAGAGTTTAGCAACCACTGAGAACAGAATGGCAACCGGCCAGCTGGAGGTCCCACCTCCTAGTTTCCTGCTCAGACTTGGCATCATCCAGACATGTAGCCCTTAAACAGAATTTTATCAAGATATGTTCATATTCACAGGTTCTGATTTAAACAATGAATGGCCGCCAGATCCTTCTTTTCTGAACCATGTACTAAAAAAGTTCCAGAAAATGTCTTATGCGGCCTTCACATCCTAGTTTGAAGATCCTACATCCCGCTGTGGGATTATGCGCACCTCACATTTGAATGCTTTGTTGTCAGACATTGGAGGACACAGTTCGAGCTCAACTGCTTCTTGTAGAAACTATTCTGTCTTTCTTCCCCTGCCAAGGTCACCTCACCTCATTTCAGGAACTTGAGAATCAGAAATATCTCTGGTGTTTCCATGATTTACAACTTATGGGGGTGTTAAGATGCAACTTTCAAGTCAGCGATTTGTGTTTACTATAAATCTGAAAGCATATAAAAACAGAATTACTTAGCTAAATTGCTGTTAAATATTCATATTTAATTCATCAGATTCTATAGCAGGCTCATTTAGAGACTTATTTCTTTTTCTTTTTCCCATCAATTTAGAAGAGCCAGTTACCCTCTACCCCACTGCATACAATGCTCCCCACACTAGGAGAATGAAAACAAGCCCATGCCTCCTCATGTGAAGCCATCCACATCTTCTTTCCAAACTGCTGCCATTGCATCATTGCTGGGCTATCAATGTGGAAAGCACCGGGTCCCCAGCTCTGATACAATGGCTTACAGATATCTGCGCACCATCTACACACCCATATTGAGCATAATCGATTTTGCTCTCTCAGACTCCACCTGCTGTTGGCAAGCAGCATGAGCCGGGATTCAAACTTGTGATCCAGGGATGATAGTGCTGACGCATTTAAGCAAAACTGTTTTTAAGCATGCTGTTGACAAGATGCTAGTTAATAAGCTTCTATTACATGTGAACAACATTAGAATTGTAGAGCCAGTGCAGGACTAAAGCAAACTTCAGATGCCAAAACTTCTTGAATATATTTAGAGTATTGTTCTTTTCATATCTTTATCACTCTATAAGTATGACATATGCTAAATAAATCTAGGCTGTCTTTTGAGTAATGTTCTTATTTTTACTCGCAGATGGTAACCTAGATGTCTATCAGAACAACAAACTGCTCACATCCATCGCAGTTTGGACAACGTTTGGTGAATTAGCCATTTTATATAACTGTACTAGGACGGCGTCAGTCAAAGGTAAAGTATTTCATGATACATTATAAGTGTAAAAGTATTTGGACACCTGCTCCTTCATTGGTTCTTCCAAAATCAAGGGTATTGGTTTGAAGAAGTATCTACTGTCCTAGGCTTTTGCTGTGAGGCATTTGATTGCATTGAGTGACAAGAGCATTAATGAGGTCAGGATATTAGATGATCACCATTGCGCCTCATCCCCAACTCCCCAGCTAATCCCAGAAGTACTGGATGGAGCTCCATCATTCCAGAGAACACAGGTCAACTGCTCCACAGCTCAGTGCCGGAGGGATTACACTTCAGCCCATGCTTTGCATCTCCTGAGAGTCCTGTTCTATTGATAGTACTTCTCTACAGGGACTAGACAAGCTGTGTGTGTGTGTTTGTGTGTGTGTGTGTGTGTGTGTGTGTGTGTGTGTGTGTGTGTGTGTTCATTTGCACATATGTGTCAGAAATGGGTGCAGCTTATAATAGATGAATGCAATCATCATAAGGGTTGTCCACAGACATTTGGACATATAGAGTATTTTGTGTTCGTAAAAGCTCTCTAACTGTTCTATTAACATGAACAGAATAAATGATCAACTCAACATTTTCCTTTTTCTTGAATGACATCACACTTGCTAAATATTTGAAAGGATGAGGGAATAATCTGTATGGAGGCAGTGAATTATGCAAATGTTCACTTCACTTCAGGTAGGACAGTGGAAGGTTATAATTTGTCCTGGACTCTGTATTGAGCTTAGAAAACACCAGTTCACCGGGGTGTTATCTAAACACAGTGAGCTCACTCTTGGAGGGTATTTCACATTCAGACAAACCCGCTGTTGCCTTCAGCCGTCAAACAAAAAACGAGAGGAAAAATTGGAACACCTTGTGGATTCATGATTTCTTTGCTGTGCAGAGCTTTTGTATTCATCAGTAATTTTGCTTGTTTTGGCCCAAAGCACGTTCTCAATCAAATGACCATAATGATGTCAGATATTTTTTCAAAAGGACCTCTTAGCTGAATCCTGGTCATGTAATGCATTACTCTAAAAGAACACTGACCACACATGAACCTCCTGCCTTCTCATATGGACACATCAAGGCTCATGACAATATTCCGAACCAACGTCCAGTCCTCCATATACTTTGATGAATACTGTACTGTGCAAAGGGTTTAGGAATTTGAATAGAAACATATTATTATATTTATTTTTCTAAACAGTAAGAGTTCATTTGATTAAACACACAAGCCAAGAAAGAATACATTGTTATGTTTGATGTTTTCAATGTTTAAGGTCTATGTAGGTCAGTATTTGCAGTTCCCATCCAATACCTAATTTATCTAATCAGTACTTCATTATAATAAAGTCAGGTGAGCTGACATACACTATACTATATATATACTCTTGTCACTGAATGCAATCAAATCCAGTTGTGTGTGTGTGTGTGTGTGTGTGTATATATATATATATGCAGTACCAGTCAAAAGTCTGGACACACTGATTGAAGATATTATATATTACATAACTTGGACACTTCTTTTGATATTGATATTATTATCATATCTGCTAATTACAACATGTGCTATATGGACAAAAATATTGGGACACCTTCTCATTCATTCTGAAATCAAGGGTATTAAAAAGAGTTTACCCTGCTTTTTTGGAGTCTTATTTTTCCAGGGTAGGTTTTATAGTAGGTTTGGGAGCACTAGTGTGAGGTTTGTGTGTTTGCTTGGAAACCTCAATATGGTGTTTATATCTAATACTGTTAAAATATATGAACCAAAATATGTTGTTTATAATGAAAAATAGACAAAACTCTATAATTACAGAATATATATATATATAGCTCACAAACAAGTCATTTATCAAACCTACATATCAATACATTTACTGACAGATTACTAAGATTAAGACAGTGATGGTATTTTGTGTTTTAAATGCTGATATGCTGGTCAACCAGTCTGACCATGTTAGCTGAGCAGGTATGGGCCAATATATAAACGAAGTAAATTCTTTTTTTTCACTAACGTAGATCTTTCACATGTGATAAAACACTACACAAAGAATTTAGTGGAAAAATAGCTGCAGTACGTAGTCAGTCAGACTGTGTATATCAAACACAATTATACAAAATAATGACAATAATATATTAGAGATTGTAATTCTTTAACTACCTGTGATAACTTTTTTATTTTGACAACAGTTAATCAGTCTTCCTTTCATTTGACATGGTGCAATAAAACCTAACCACTTCCTATGGCCCCTATTAGAAGCAGCTGTTGTGTCCTGGTGCCTGGTTCACTGCAAGTTAATCTGGTCCCACGCAGTAAGGTGGAGGTCAAGCCTCGGCAGCATGCTGGCATTTCCCCTTACCTCATGTTTTGTTGTGGTTGCAGCGGCCAGCAGTGTCAGGACCTGGGTCCTCGACCGAGAGGTCTTTCATAACATCATGCGGATGACCGCCGAGGCACGGCAGGAGCAGCATCGCAACTTCCTCAGAAGGTGATCCAACCAACATATTGCTCCCTGTAGTCCAGCATTTCATCAAGTAAAAATACCTGCTTGCATGGCCATCAGAGAGATTTCCTCAGCTCTGATTCGAAAAGATGTAACAAGTAAAAGAAGCATACTTTTAATTTTCAATGTCTTAAGTTAAACTCACTGTAAAAAGTACAGGGTCCTTGAGGAACGTTTGAAGGTCCTTCAATTTGAAACTGGAAAACCTATTAAGGTGCTTCAAGGAACCTCCAAATAAAGGACAAGGTTTCCTTGATGGTTCCTTGAAGCACCTTAAGAGGTTCTTTATATAGTTCCAAATTGAAGAAACTCCAAAAGTTCCTCAAGGATCTTGTACTTTTACAGGGACTGAGGCTGAAGGAGTAGAATTGGCCTACACTATAAAAAGTGCAAGCGTGCCACTTGATTTTCAATACCTTAAGTTAAGATCACTGTAGAAATTACAAGGTCCTTGAGGAAATTCTTAGGGTTCTTCAGTTTGAAAGTAAAGGTACTTCAAGGAATCTTCAAGAGCCTCCAAGAACCTTGTCCTTTTATTGAAGGTTCCTTGAAACACCTCCACAGTTTCACATCAAAGAACCAGCAAAAGTTCTAAACCTGCTCTAAGTCAAGTGCTTCATAAGAGTGCAGTAGAGATGCAGTAGGTACATTTTGACAAATAAAATACTAAACTATGTACTCTAGGACCAAGATTAGGAGCAACTGGCCTAGAAGTATGACCTTCTTGACACTGTGTATACAATTCAAACAGAATACATGATTGTAACCCAGGGGAAGGATGCTGTTTGAGAGCTAAGCTGGTTATGCTAATAGGAAAAAATAAATCATTGAGATAATCTAATTTGAGCTGAAATAGACACAAGTGTTTTTTCTTCCCATACCACATATCTCAACAAAAAGATCTCTATCACGTTCTAAAGATGCCTGGCAATCCCTGATTGCTTCTCTGGCTTTTAATTCCAACTTCTTTTCCTCTTTTTAATTCCAGTGTTTCACTTCTGGCCAGTCTTCCAGAGGATAAACTGACGAAGATTGTTGACTGCTTGGAGGTGGTGAGTCAAGATCTTATCTCTTCATAGTTGATTTCATATCCTATTGAACACCAAGCCAGAAAACTGTTCCACCCACCATCAATGATCCTTTTGTTAGACAGGGCAGATATTACGTCTGTCATCTCCTGGCTCAGTAGATTGTTATAATTATTTGACATTGTTGCTGTAATTATTTGACTAAGGCCAAGTAAAATGTTCCCGATTTGAGGACTGAGGGTGGAAGTCAGAGGGGGGAGGTGTGGACTGTGATTTGTTAAAGATGTGCGTGACAGCCAATTCAAGCTGCTGACTGATTTATTCCATGGCTCTCTAAGGGGCCAAAGTGAGTTTTTCTAAAAGAGTGTGGGCTTTGTCAGCTTTGTGTCAAATAACCCTCCTCGCATTCCCCACCTTCTGAAAAAACTTCAAGGACATTCCTCTCGATTGTCGGTCCCTGGGGTCGAATGGGAGAATTCTGTTATTCAATCATTCCGATGGAGTTGATTATATTCCTTCCCGAGGGGATGGGAAGCAGTGTAACTCAATAGTGGCACAGATGTTTCAGACTGCAAAATGCAGATAATGTGGAGCTCTATCATTAAACAGTGGGGATTGGAATGTGGCGAGGGAGTCTTAGAGTGGACAAATGTTTTGGAGTTCCTGCTGCAAAGAGGTCCAGGGCTCGCCTGGAGAACTTCTCAGATGAAACACGAGCAGAGTCCAGCCAGGAGGATGCGTGCTTGGGTCGTGGATGTGCTGATAGGAATCATGCTTATCTGTTGAGAATGGCCAGAACTGATGTGGCTTTCTGCAGCTTTCAAGAATGTGCTCTCCAGATCTATCTATCTATCTATCTATCTATCTATCTATCTATCTATCTATCTATCTATCTATCTATCTATCTGTCTGTCTGTCTGTCTGTCTGTCTGTCTGTCTGTCTGTCTGTCTGTGTGTGTGTGTGTGTGTGTGTGTTGTGCTGGCAGTAGTAGTGTTGCTGGAGTTTTTAAACATTGTATCCACTCACTATCCACTGTCAACTCTCTTAAACATTCCTTTCCAGTTGCTCCAACTTGTAGATGTAAAGTCAGAGACAGAAGCTAATTTGCTTCTGCACAGTTTGTGCTCTAGTGCTTCATCAGTGTTGGATGTTTGTGGTGACTCTCAGTCCAGCAGTGACACTGAGGGTTTTAAACACTCCAAAAGCCCTGCTGTGCCTCATCCACTTGTACAAGCTGAACACACACAAACATGTCACTGCCATGTCAGTATCACTGCAATGCTGAGAATGACCCACCACCCCACATTGTACCTGCTCTGTGGTGATCCTGCCGGGTCCTGACCCTTGAAGAACAGGGTGACGGGAGGTTAACAGTGTATGCAGAGAAACAGATGGACTACAGCCTGTAATTATAGAATGGTATGTATGGTAAGAGAAGCTGATAAAATCAACAATAAGTATAGAAACAGGAAGGTGGTGTACATGGATAGCAAAGGGGGAAAATCCCAGAGTGTCTTTTAAGGTTTTGGGCCACCACGCGCCCCCAGAACTGCTTTCACATATGTCCTACAAATCTCTAAACTGTATTTGAGGTATGGAACATCATTCTTCCATAAGGTATTCCCTTATCTGGTTTTCAGATGATGGTGACAGAGAGGTCTGGATGTTTTCAACAGGGTTAAGATCTGGCGACAGGCAAGAATAGAGCATATGCTTAACTTTACTTAATGCTTAAACCATTCAGTGACACTTCTTGACCTATGGATGGGGGCAATGTTATCCTGGAAGAAACTGGAAAAGACCCCTCCCAACAGGATAGAAATGTTAGACGATCATCACCATACGAAGTATTGATTTGCAGTGACCCTTCCCTCTAAGGGCATAATTAGACTCAAACCATGCCAGTAAAAATGCCCTCCATAGCATGAGAGAACCACTGGTCTATAATGGAGACCCCCTCTCTGTGAAGTTGTAAATGGACTGTTGTTACACAGAATGATCACATCCTGCCTTTATTTTCACGAATACCCGAGGAACATCTTTTAATTAAATATCTCATGAATGCATGAACATCACACTTAATGAGTGAGCTAGGACAAACTAGCCACAATATCAGCATAAAATCATATCCTGATATATTTGATCTGAATGGTGATATGACATGATATCTGATACGATATGATACCATATGATATGATATGATATGATATATGATGTGAAAAATACAGTGTGAAAAAATAGGCCACCCCATGAAATCCTTTATCCCTTTAACTCTATTTAAACATATTGAAATTTGATATTAATTTCTTCTTTATGTCCCCCTCCATAGAGTAGTAGGGGAGCTAAGAACAGGGGGTGGAGCAGAGCGAGGGAGCAGAAAATGGTTTTAGGTAGATTGATACAGAATGTTATTTAATATAAAAGATACTACCTCAGCCCATATCTCTTTTTGTTTATGACCAGATACAGATATAAATATTGACATATCACTCAGCCCTACCACAACCACAGTTTTTAACCTTTCCGACCCTTTAGTGATGTCTTACTGCTTCAGCTCTAAACCCTCTAGCAGTCATGTAGATCAGTTTTATCACTTTATGTAATCTTGATCCAAAATCAAGGTCACGTCTGCCTGCGCAGCATTTTACATGCAACAGAGTACAAAGGTAATTATTTTCATGGTTATCAATTCTTTCAAAACCTCCTTAGCAAACAGATAAACTATAAAGGTAAACTGATTCATTTCATCAAGGCTTTATGAACATCTGAATGTCAGAGAGTCAGGTAGATCCAATTACAGCAGCAACGTAATTCTCAGGAGCTAAAACAAAGAAGAATCAATACAAGAAGAATCTAAAAGAAGAATCAATATTTAGTCAAAAGTATGATTACCGGACAAAAAATGTGTCACCTGTGATTGAAACATACCTATTACATATATAATAGATATAGGCAACCTCATTGTCCAGCCATTGCATCAAGGAATTGCAGGAATTGGAGGATTCAAACCTGGAGATTTTGCATGTGAGTCCAAATATGTGAATGCTCCTGAAGGTTCAATCCAATCATCCAAAGCATACATCTGCATAATATTTTGTAGGTCTCCTTTGAGACCTTTGAGGTCTCCACTAAAACTTGGCCTTGCTTGGATCAATTTTGGTAAGTATTGACCACTGCATACTGGAAACACTGCACAAGACCTATGCTTTTGGAGGTCACAATGTACACTTGTCAAAGTTGCTCAGATTCTTAAACTTGACCATATTTCCTGCTTTCAAAACCATCACCTTCAAACTGCTCACTTACTGCCTAAAATATCCCGCTTTTTGGCAGGTGCCAGCTATGAGCCACACTATGGAGGGGGCACAAGATTTAGTCTGAATAAAGAAGAAATTAAGATTTAAGATTTAAGTTTTGTTCATATATAGTATAAAACAACAAAGGATGGATTTCATTGGATGTCCTAATTTTCTTCCCATTGTATTTTTCACATAATATATTATATTGTGTATCACCATTCAGCTCAAATATATTGGGATATGATTTTTTTTGTTCATATCGCCCAGGAGTATATCAAGGGTCACCAACCATACTCCTGGAGATCTACCTTCGTGCTAACTTTGGACTCAGTCCTAATCCAGCCCACCTGATTCAACTAATTACTGCCTTCAGAAGTTTTTGATTGGCTGAATAAGGTGCTAGATTTGGGTTGGAGTTAAAGCCTGTAGCTCTCCAGGAGCAGGGTTGGTGACCCCTTAAGTATTTTATAGTATACAGTATTATATGTCAGTTAGATGATGTGTTCTTATTATCAGTATGTCACAGACTGTCATTATAATCACAACTGTCATGACACCCCCACCACAATAATCAACTCAATTTCACACAGTTCTTTTTTTTCACACAGGATCTGTTTGTGACGGATAACCATTTTCCTTCAATAAATGCAAACCATCATTTAAAAGCTGTATTTTATGTTCAGTGTTGTCTTTGTTTGATTAATGAAAACTATGTATTATATAATTCAATGATTTATATGTTTGCAAACTCTTCAAGCTAGATGGTCATCAGAGACAGCTGTGCAGCTCTTCCTATAGTACCTCTGAGTGAAAGGCTACAGTCTTCCTGTAGTATCCTTTGGGACTGTCTCTACGGGAACAGGTCAGCAGTGACTCAATGGTAAATCAATAACTAAATGAGATCTTTCTTGTATTTCCTCATTAGGAGTATTATGACAAAGGCGACTATGTCATCCGGGAGGGAGAGGAAGGAAACACATTCTACATTATTGCCAATGGAAAGGTAATATCTGCAGTGCACACATTTTTAAAACCGAATTACAGACTCACAGTTTACATCTCAAATGTTGAATGGAAACTATGAAACATCAACAATTAGTGCATAATCAAGAACATCTAACCAAGAACATTCTTTTGATGATTTTACTGGACTTTAAATTGTATTGTATTTAAATTGGCTTTAAATACTATTATTAAATGACTTAACCTAACTTTGCTATGACAGATAATACACAATGCTTTAAAAGTGTCAATGTCACGAAACAGTAACTTTTATTGTAGAATTTAATGTAGTGTATATACATGTTTTCAGAATTTTCCAGCCACCCCATAGTCTATAGGTTTCATGGGTAAGACATAAGACATTCACCTACACTCCTCATGGCAATATTGGGCATTCAGTGTTTTCTTTAAACTGTTACATTTTGCCCTGTTTTCTGGATAAACACATTAACAAATATATTATTTGGTGCACACGGTTTCATTTTTGGAGGTTCAAAATCATACATACATATGTACACACATGTATATACATACTGTCTAAGGTTTGTCTTTACTTTGTGTTAGTAATCATGATTGACTACAGCTGGTAGCTTTTCTGTGCCCACTTTAAAATGGTTTGTTTGACAGCACTTGGATGGACCAGTATATAGTACAATGAGAAAGTCTAAGGAGCTCATTGGAAATCTGGGAAGTAAAATATAAGAAGGGCAGACTCACAATTGTTGATACACAATACAGATCAAAAATAAATGTACAAATATGATTATATAAATATCATTTAACAGAATTTAAAAATGACAGTCGTAACACTAGACTTCTAAGGGTTAAATCAGTCTATGTAATGGGTTTCAGTCTTGGAACTAGTCCTGACTCACTGTTTAATGAAGCTTACAGTATGTATTATTCAGCATTTATCTTCTAAGTCCTACTCCACAGAAGCTACCCCCCTATAGCTGAAACCGGCACCTCCTAACCAGGCTTAACTATTCGAGTAGGACACACTACACCTTGTCTATGGGCACTTTCCCTCAACACCACTGACCCTCACAAGGGCTGTTTAGGAAATGCTTGTCCATTTCTGTGGGAGGTAGAGCATGTTAAGATAAATCAGTAACTTGACACTAGAAGGGTTAAGAGACAGAGGCCTCCGCTGGGAAGTGACAGGAACTGTTTTGCATGAGCTATCCAGGCTCTGATCCCCCACTGGGCCCCCACCATCACTGTTACTCTAATTGGGAGGTGGGGGAGGACAGATTTTTTTTCTGAGTGGGGATTTAAGTGGCGGAAATGATGCTTCTCATCAGCCTGTCGCCACCCTGTCCAAGACGGTGTGTTGGGAATAAGGCCATTAGTATTAGCCACCGAAAAGCTGGCAATCAGGTCAAGAGGGTCAGCCATGGATCATTTTTCAGGAGCAATGCGGAAGTGAATAACCCATCCTGAAATAATAAACTCTACAGTACTCTGCAAATCTACAGTCTCTCTACATGTCCAGAGAAAATAAGGCTTATAATAACTATAAACGACCCATTAATAACCGAAACCATCCCCATCAAATAAGTTGCGCCATATTGAAAGGGAAAGGTTGTTAAGCTGATTCATTTTTTCATAAATGAAAACAGAGAGAAATGAATTTGCAAATCAACTTGATAAGACTTGTTCTCAGGACAATGGACGGGTCACCTCAGAGTCCAGGCCTCCTCATCATTGAATTTGTTTGTAATATCTTGAATAATGAGAAGCAAAGTGTGCCTCATCATCCAAGTGTGAAAAACACTGAGAGTATCCCTCTTGAAAAGAGGAAAAGCTATAATAAACGTAAAGGATGGGCTCACTAACCTCTGAAATATATATGAAAAAATCTTACATTTCATTGTTGAGGATTCTGTGTCTTTTTCTTTTCTATAGCAGTTACTCTAAGATACACAACTGCAGAAAATTATTTTTGGTAACAGTGTGTTCCTGGGTCCTCATTTAGTAACTTGTGTGTTTCTAAATATCACATTCAGGAAGCAAATACCCAGTCAGTCAGCTGGTTGACTTGCCTAGTTGGGGTAATTCTAAGCATTAACTAACAAGCATCAAAGAACAGTCACTGTAATACTACAGAACTACCAATCACACAGACAAATTTCTGTCACTTATATTAGAATAAAATGTATTTTTATAGCTAGCTACCAATGACAATATCTATAGCTATTAATGTAATTTAATCATTTCATTATTATTCAATTAATTCTTCAATAAGGATCAACTCTAGTGGATTTGGCGGCAATAATAAACACCACTAGTTAATATCTTATTATGTAAAGTGTAAATGGATTTAAAGATGTTCCAATCTGAAGGTAAAACCCATACAGTTCAGTATGTATTTAACTTGAAGTAAATGTCTGAAGAGTCACGCCAATACATTTCTGTTTTGGCCTGTTTTCTTTGTGGCCCTGTTCCCTGGTACACTGGATTTAATTTAATAATACAAATGTATGCAATTTTAGAACAATTCAGTCATTATTGTTATGTCCTTATAATGTATGTGGCTAGATTAAGAGACAAAGGCAAAAACTACGTCGAGAACATTTTTGGTTAGGTGTCGTTGTAACACAAGGCAGGCCAAGAAATGCCAATTACTGATGATGTTCTGAAAAAGAGTTGTTCCCTCCCACTCACTGTTCCAATACTTTTAAGTACACTGATCCAGTGTGCTATGAGTGCAGATAGAAAACTGCAACAGGTGATATAAACGTTTTATTTCAGATTGCTGCTGTCCAGTGAAAAACATGTATCTCCATTTATCTCAGTTTTTAGTTTCTCCATGGTTTGAAAACAGTAAATGTTCAGTGCATTGTGTGAATAATCCTGGATGAAAAGAAATCGAAATGCTCTAAAATGCACTTATTTTATTATTAACATTCATGAAGAACATTTTGTCTTCACCTCCGAAATCAACATTTTGGAGATTCATGTTTTTCACTGGACAGTGACGATATTCTGTAAATTCTTGTCTCACACTCACAGCAATGAATCTATAAGTGCCACACAGCCTTGCACTGGGAATCATTATGATATCATGAATTATAAATGATCTCCATTTATCATTATGCTACCTAGATTAAGGTCACCCAAAGCACGAAGGATCACGAAGAGCCGCAGGTCATCAATACCTTGCAGAAAGGAGATTACTTTGGGGAAAAGGCCCTGATTAGGTACTCATCTTCACATTTTTATGACATATTACTTTCACATATCATTGACATTCACAGTGTTCCATCAAGTACCTTCTCACCCATACATTTTACAATAAATTGTTAGAATAGAATCATCTCTCTAATCTTTCATTATGGTTTTAGAAATGTATGGATGAAATGCCATTTCTTATTCTAATGTGTTACAGTTAGTATTACTTTTTATCTTATTTTATGTCATAATTAGTCTTTGATTGGTCTCTGTTCAGTTTTGGTAATTTGGGATTGATTTTTCCAACATTTACTGCACTGCTACTGGAATGTGGAGAATATGCTGTAGATGGTTCTATATAGAAAATATTTTAGTAACAGAAGAAACCTTTTTGGTACCATTATAGAACCCGTGTCCAGGGTTTTATACAGAAACCTTTACAGCACATTCTTCATCAATTTGAAGAAGACTTTCATGATACATATAAACCTTTATTTATGCAGATGTGCTCATAGAGGTGTTCACTATAGAACCATTTTGGAACCAATAGAACTATTTTTTATTTTATTACCAATTTTGAAGTGTGTAGGGTAGGGTTGGGGAGTCCTGGAGGCCCTGATTCCTGCACTGTTTTGTGCTTTTCTTGCTTGAGCACACCTGATTCAACTCACCTGCTAATTGCCAGGTTGGAGAACAGAAATCAGCAATCTCTGTTGGCCTTTGGCCCTTGCCCCCCCCCCCCTGTTCTAGGTTATACTCCTTATAGCTTTTTGTTAAAACAAATTACAATTTATTTTATGTGAAGAAATGACACTTTTAGTGTTTAAATACTGGTTAATGCACTCCTCACTTAGCTCACTCTTCTGCATTTCTAAAATGAGCTGAAAGGAGGGACACGCTCTTATAGTCTAAAAGATGTGACCTATTTATACTACTAGTGTCATTGCAGTTATTGATTGATCTGTACAGTATACTGCCATATTCACAAGACAAATTATTTATAACACAATACAAGATTCTGTCGAGATATATGACGAGAAGAAAATATATTGGTGGAATGTCTGATCAACCTGCGTTAATGAATGATTCATTAAGGTAACACAGAAGGGCATCCAGAAAAGCATCAGTGAGGTTTTGGGTTTTTAAACACATTACATGCATTACATTTCTCCCTTCTTCTTCCTTGCAGTGATGATGTCAGGTCTGCTAATATAATTGCAGATGAGGATGGTGTTGAATGTCTCGTCATTGACCGAGAGTGAGCAGAGCTACATGTTTTATACAATGATTTTTCATTCTTATAATTATTCTTTATGATTGAACATGATCTTCTTCATGTCTCTCCTCAGAACATTCACGCAGACTGTCGGTACCTTTGATGAACTTAAAACTTATCTCCAAGGCTATGTCGAGACCTTAGCCCGGGATGACAAGAAGAGAAATGCAAAGTGAGTGATTTTCAAATTTGTTTAAACACACAAAATTGTTAAGTGGATCAATGTTGAAATCAAGGAAATATAGCAATACTGCATAAAGACATATTTCTATCAATATTACATCATTTAATTTTGTGAAAGGTAAAATTATAACCACTTTTGTATGTTGTTTAATATACAGATGTGGTGTCCTATGCACACATTATGAATATATATTTCATATATTAAATGTTATATATTTCTACATTAATTTGAGCTAAAACCTATAAATAATATAGATTTAATTTATAGTAATAAATTAATCTTGGTCCTGCTTATTTAACTTAGTGATTAATAGTATGATATAAACATCAACATGTATGTACATGTTTCATAATTAATTTTATGACTCATTATAATAAATTGCATTTGCATTCACATATCAAACAAGGAACATTTTGATGTATATTTTTTGTAATAGATTTTAATATATAATGAGTTATATTCATATAATAAGTTATACTATTTATGCCAGTTTTAATATATAAGTAATAATATATGTATATTTTTTATAATACGTTTTTTTTATGTATAAAATATTTCTGCTTTCTGCTTATTAATAGTTAGTTAGACTTATATGGCACCTTTCTAAATACCCAAGGTTGCTTCTCAATCACATCTGATCAGCACCCAGTCAACACACACTGGTGAGAATCGTGCTCTCTACTGGAAATAGTTATCCACCTGGAGGACTGCACTGAGGACAGGGGGTTCACCCAGGACAGAGTGCCAATCCACATCTGGACATACAGACAAACATTCAGTTGCACACACATTCACACACACCAGGGAAATAGAATAGCCAGTTCACCAATATCTCCAAGGTTTTAGAATGTGAGAGGAAACCAGAGTCTGTGGATGAATCCTGAACGTGAACATGAAAACTCCACCCAGATAGGGCCTTGAACCCATGAACTCACCACTGGAAGATGAATGGTCTAACCCCCAAGCAACCATGCTGTTCAAATGAATTTGTCCACTTATTTTAAATGAGATATGAGTGATAAATTGTTCAATATAGAAATGGCTTTATTGCAAAAAAATTGAGAGGGTTTTAGGAGGATTAACAAATGTTTTCATCACTTTTCAAAGAACTGAGTCACACTTGAGCCATTCACTACGTTTTTTCAGGCGGTCAGGGAGCCACACTCCTCCCGGCTCACCGTTGTCCCTCAATCGGATACAACTCAAAGAGAAGGACCTCACATCCACTGTATCCTTCAGTAACCTGGAGATTATTGCCACTCTTGGCATTGGAGGGTTTGGCAGGGTTGAGCTGGTGAGCATTGCCACATGTGTGAGCAGCTGTACTGTGTTCTTTTATATTCAAATTGTGTTCATTTTAGTCAAAAGAAATATTTAAACATGTCTAAGCTGTGGACTGGAATACTGTATGTGTTTGTAGTGTAAAACACGACAGGATTGTCTGTATTGCGTGATATATTGAAGGACGTTGTGGAGCTTGTCTTAGACATCTCTGTGTTCTCTACAGGTTAAAGTGAAGAATGAGAACTTGACCTTCGCACTGAAGTGCATTAAAAAGCGCCATATTGTGGATAACAGACAGGAGGAACACATTCACTCAGAGAGGAGAATCCTAAGCGAGACCAACTGTCCTTTCATTGTCAAGTAGGTTCAAGTACTCAGCCCTTGCATACAGATCAACTTTAATTTGGCCTACCATATCATGGTTGTGATCCTGCTTAAGAAAAACATAAGTAATTGCAATAGTAAGACCTCATTCCTGTAAGGTTGCCAACTGTTCATTTTTCATGGACAGTCTGTTTAGAGGACATGTTTATCCCTATGGTGTCTGCAGTTTGATTGTAATTTGTCAGGTTCCATGTCCATGTTCCATGTCATGTCCATAACTTAACTCTCTCATTCCTCCTGCCTTACTAAATCATGGCCACAGCTTATTTATATTTATGTTCACATTTAAAAATGAGGGTTCTTCCATGTTTTTTTTTTTTTTTGGTTCTTTATGGAACCATGAACACTCAAGAACTCATTAATTAAGTATTCTTTGCATGGTGAAAGGGTTGATCAGATTGATGTAGAATGTGCTAGAGAGGGTTCTATATAGCCTCTTTTGGAAAAGGGTTCTATGTTAGACCAAAAAAATGGTTCTACAATTGTTACAATGTCAGAATCCTTTTTTGGTGTCATGAAGAACTGTTTTTTTTAAGTATCTGTAAGTATATAGAACCCTCTACAGTATATTTTCCATCAATCTGAAGAACTCCTTCAAGATACAACAGATTCTTTCATTGTTCATCATTCTATGTAGAATCGTTTTCTTTACTGAAGAATCTTTTTCCATTGAATGTTTACATCACAGTAACAATATGCAAATTAAGAAGTGACAGTAAATGGTTAGAACTTTCTTCTCCAAATATAATGGGTGTGATATCTGAGCTGAAATGATAAATGTGACCAGTATGTTTTCAGGCCTTCTTGCATTGAGAAGCGAGAAGGTTCAGCAGGTTATCTAAGTATCTGAACATTTCATCTTCTGGTTAACTGAGTGTTCTTTATCTTTCTAGGATGTACCGCACATTTAAGGACAGTAAGTATGTGTATATGCTGCTGGAGGCATGTCTGGGTGGAGAGATCTGGAGTCTGCTGAGAGACCGGTTAGTGATCAGATCACATTGTCACTGTCCAATGAAAAACATGTATCTACAATCTGGAGACTTTACAGGAGAAAGGAGAAAATGCTCTTAATTTTGAATGGAAGTTAATGTAAGATAAGAGTAATTGAAGTAATTTCTATTGGTCTATTCATCATGAAATTCTGATACAATATAAAGAATAACTGCCAGATTCACATGATGGGAAAAAAATAATAATGGACAAGAATGGAGATACACAGTTTTCATTGGACAGCGATGATACAATGAAACAATGAGCAAAATGCAGCACATAAAAATACACCGTTTAACAATGACTAGCCGGTTTTTAGATGCGTTAAGGAAAATAATGCATACTTATGAACACTAAAAGGGGTCTGCTTATGTTGTTTACTATATTCCGCCAAGTGAATCCAACCCGTTTAGTTAATGTTTGTTCGTTTATTTAAATGATGAAGTGAGAAAAAAACATGTAATTTTGTGATCTAGTTCAACTCATAACTCATTTGTTTCATTGAATTCATTGAATACATTTAAGTTTTAAGATTAACAACTGATTAAGTCTTTCCTCAGCAGATGTGTGCTTGTTTTTCAGAGGAAGCTTTGATGAGAACACTGCCAAGTTCTGTGTAGGTTGTGTGACTGAAGCATTTGAATACCTCCACAACAAAGCAATCATCTACAGGGACCTGAAACCGGAGAACCTCATGCTGGACTCTGATGGTTATGTTAAACTGGTGAGCCAAGTTGATATGACTGCTAATTTTACATGTGACCAAAGTATGAGCTACAGTATTTACTCTGGTCTGTCATCTGTCAGGTTGACTTTGGCTTTGCCAAGAAGATCAAGTGTGGCCAGAAGACGTGGACATTCTGTGGAACTCCTGAGTATGTTGCACCAGAGATCATTCTTAATAAAGGCCATGGTCTCAGTGTGGACTTCTGGGCACTGGGAATCCTGATCTTTGAGCTTTTGACTGGAAGGTATGTCTTAGCATTGTCATTTTATTTGTGTTTATTTGTGTTATTTGGTGAAAATTAGATTTTAGATTTTAGATGAAGAGAAGCATGTGCTTCCTCTGCTACATGTGATGTCACCCACTCACTCTTTTTTAACTGGGCAGGCAACGAACTTAGAGGAAAGTGCCGGGTCCCTAGCTCTGATACAGTGGCTAACAGATGCCTGAGCTGAGCAGCATCACACAGTGTGTGATGTGAATTATCTACCCACCCACAGAGGGCCAGTTTTGCCCTCTCAAACTCCAGCATGACCTGGAAATAAAACCTGCTTTCCTTGGATCAAAGTGCTAGCAAATTAGACTGCTGTGCCACTCTGAGCATTTGATCACATTTTTTAAAGGCTGTGTAGAACTAACAGGTGAAACATCAGGTGACCAACAGGGATTGGGTAGATTTTTTAACTTCTACACCAAATCAAATTAAACACTTTTCTCTGCATCAAATATCTGTGACTGACATCACAGGCAAACCTTTGTCTGGTTAAACTTCTTCCACAGTCCTCCCTTCACTGGCTCAGACCAGATGATGACATACACGTTAATCCTGAAGGGCATGGAAAAGATGGACTTCCCAAAGAAGATCACCAAGAGACCAGGGGATCTTATTCGAAAGCTCTGCAAGTATGAACCACAAATACCATCCCACAATTTGAGTTTCTTTAACTATGAATATTGTTCCTTAGTATGAGAAATATGAATGGTATGGATGACTTATAACAGCACAGGTTTGCTTTCCTTTCAAAGACAAAACCCATCAGAGCGACTTGGGAATATGAAGAATGGAATAACAGACATCAAGAAGCACAGGTGAGGGAATTCCTACCTAGTTGGTCCACATTTTAGATGTAAGAATCTGTTTTTTCACAGTTTGTGTTAGTCATCCTTTAATCCTTCATCAGTGCTCACAGGACACTGCACACAGGACCCTGTTGGCTGTTTTTTTCTATTTGATGGACTATAGATTCAGATACAGAGGGGTTTAAACACTCCAGCTGCACAGTTGTGTTTGATCCATTCATACCAGCACAACATGCCACCACCATGTAAGTGCAGTGCTGAAAATGACCCACCACCCACATTATACCTGCTCTGTGGTGGTCCTGTGGGGTCCTGGCCATTGAAGATCAGGATGGAGAAAAACAGATAGACTACAGTCTGTAACTATATATCTACAAAGAGCCTTTGTATGCTAAGAGGAGCTAATAAAATGAACAGTGAATGTAGAAAAATTGAGATGGTCATAATGTTCAGATGCATGTGGCCTTTGATACATTATTACTGTTTGGGTTCATGAGAGAACAGGACATCAAGGTGCTGCATTGAGAATTTCTATAATCAAATTGCTACATAAAGCTGAGCAGATGGATCTTAATCTCTGGGGTCTGGTGGACAGTGCTTGGGCTTTGATGTGATTTGTACTGAACAGCCTCAGGCCTAGTGGAGGGTTTGGTAAGAATCGAGAGGAATGTCCTCTTTTCTCCTCTGGGTTCAAACCACTATCAGAATTCTTGTTCCCTCAGACAAACTTTCACATTTAAATATCATTATACAAGGCTGTTGATTTATGTATAATAGCACTGAGTGGAAGCAGTGTCAAGTGTCTAATGTCACATTGAGTTCATGCTGTGGAATGAATTATGAATAAATGTGGAATTAATATATGTGACATTCAGCAACAACTGGCTCATACTAATCCCTGTTCTTTTGTCTGTTGTGTAGGTGGTTTACTGGCTTCAGCTGGAGTGGCCTGAAAGCTAGAATGTTGACCTCCCCTCTTAAAAGAGAGGTAAGAATAGTAAAGATTTTCTGATGACATGGGCATAGTTGGGATTTGGGAATTCCTTGGAATTTCCTCCAATCAATTGGAGAAGGGAGACAGAGGAATTGAACAAGACCCCGAAGTGTTATTAGTATTATTTTGTGAAATTCCTTAGTTATCCTGATTTATCTACCCAACATAACGTTCAACGCGCCATCGTTCAGCTTTATTTTTTTATGTAAATGATGGAGTGTGATGGAGGGTTGCTGTTTGAGCAACACAGTGAAAAGTTCAAGAAAGTAAGACCCAGGCTCTCCGCTCAAACCAGCTTTTCTTAAGATGCACCTGGAAGCTACTGACATCTTTCTGGGTTACAATGTTATTTTATACTGTTTAGTCATGGCTCTCTCTTTTGAGTTATGTTTGTCTCTGGTCTAGACAGAGAGGGTTAGTGACAAAGCAATAGACCAATGAACCCCTGTGCACTTTACCATGGAATTTTGATAATCTGACCTGACATTCCCTTGAAGAACTGTCTAACCCAGGGCAGAATTCATTTCTCACTGGGATGAAGAATCCCCAAGCCACGTTTCACATTCATTAAGCAGTGTTTTTTTAAGCAGTGTTAGATTTTCATTAGTTATAACAAACCATGTTGGCAAATCCATGGCCCCAAAACTGCCCAGTTGACTCACTGATTTAAAGGCCAAAGTCATATTTTTATTGGTTAGGGCTGCCACCAACTGAAGCCCTCACATTGATTACTGATCACTGATCATAATGAACTCTTCAGTTTGATTACATTACTGAGGGCTGAGAAAATACCATTTCACACCTAAGGATGAATTAACTCTTGCAAACCATATACTTTAAAGGTACACACAAGTCACGTATCACAATCCACCATATAATCTGACTAAATCTAATAAATATAAATGTGTACAATAAAAAAAAAATGACATCGTTGGCCTTACCTTGAGCCTCTAAACTGGGTGGATTACAGACTTGCATTTTTCCATAGCATAATTTCACAAACATTTTATAATTTAAATAAGCTAGATTGTGGACTGATAAAATGGAGTATGAATGGAATTACATTACTACATTAATTAATTAAGATATAAAATCATAAAGAATTTATTCATATTCTTAAGTTCACTATCTTAAGTACCAATCACATTTTTCTTCTGAATTTTGATCAATTTTCACAGGCGCTTCCATCAAAATATGCATGATCCCCTTGTGGGTCAGATGTATTAGACATAGCCCTGCATCCCTATGGGCTTTCTCTGTAATATGGAAATTAAGTTCAAGAGTCTGCAAGTCTAGAGAAGAACAGAGATTTATATTGGGTGTAAACACTGGGCACGGTTCTCCAATTCCCTTAAACCTCCTGCTGAGGCAGTCTGACCTATTGATAACAATTTGTCTGGATTTCCTTTTTTTACGATACGTTATCCAGTCAGACATGTGTTATATGAAAATAGGCTCCAAGGGACATGATGATCTTTTGTTCTTGCCCTTTATTCCAGGTGAAGGGGCCTACAGACCACAGCTATTTTGACAATTACCCACCTGAAGATGAGATTCCTCCTGATGAGATTTCTGGTTGGGACATGGACTTCTAACAGTCTTTCCATCCCCTCCCCTACTTACCACCATGTGAACGAGGCCAACACTCCTCCAGCGCCCTTCTTCTCCAACCATGATGTCATTAGAATCACAATGTATACCACAAAGGTTCTTTCACAAAGCGCAGCCTTCACAGCAAGCCATGTTTGTGGTGGAGTAGGTGGTGCAGTGGTGGAGGCCAAGCCTACTGGGAATGTGGCATTTGAAAGAACCGGCTCAGTGTTGTTTCAGTGATGTCAGTAGCCTTGTTCAGTTGTGGTTCACATGATAAGATGATGACAGTAGTGTTATTGGGTTTTGTCCATCTTTCTTTGGAGACAACTTGCTAGGAAAGGTAAACTACAAAGCTCTCCCAGGAGCTTTCCCCAAGGGTTCTCCTTGTGTTTGAGTTATGGCCTGTGGGCAGAATTATGAATCGTGTGAAACCAGAGGTAATATTTACCTTTTGACACGGTGAAAATTTGTGGACAACAAGAAGGTGTGATGTGTTGGGTTTTGGAAGCAACAGCTAGCTAACTGTTGGACACTTGAACGCAATAACAACCACTTGTGGGTGTGAATCCAGTGATGTGGCTTCAAAATGTGGACCATATGAACTGAGTGCTGCTGAAGGTTTCTGTAAAACAAGCGCGAGTTATGTGAAGTGTGTATATTTAGAAATGTACAAACTGAGAAACAGTGCGACTTTCTTGAGCCTATCAGTGCTGTATTTAGTTGTGTATTGCCTCTTCACCTGAGCCAAAGATTTTTTTTTCAAGATCTGTAAATGTTCTTACTAGGATGACAGGATTTTTTTTTACTGTGATAAAAATGGGAGATGCTGTTTAAGTATTTTGTAGAGATCAAACATGTGCATATTAATGTCTAATTAATGGCATTTTGCTGACTCCCTTATCCAGAGCGACTCACAAAAGTGCTTTGCTGTTCACTCAGAAACGATTTATTTACTATTTATGCTTAATACACTCACAGGACTGAAATTTGTGGGTAGATTTGACATCATTAGACATGCAAACGAAGTTTATTCTCTGCATGTGACATTAACAAGGACTTATATAAGGACATATATAATATCCTTGCTCATGCTTTCCTTTCTGACTTGTGCTGTTGTGTTGGTAGCAAGTGAAGAATGCCTCAGAGATAAGTTCCCAAGCAATTAAAGGAGTTGGAAGAGTTCAAGAGGGGTTGCATTATAGGGGTCCAGGAAGCAGAATAGTCTTATCTACATATTGGGCACCATACCAGTCATGTGGATTTTACCATAATGTGCTGTTAATGGCAGTAGATAGAAGAAGGCAGGCACCAGCTGCATGAAGGGGGAAGAAACAACAGATTGTCCAGCATGCAATGAGTAACCCCACAGCCATGATTGTGCACGGTCTGTGACACGTCATCCTGTTAGGGCCTGTTAGTGATGCAGGACAGCCTGCACAAAGACCATTATGATGGCTGCCCTTAACACCACATAAACTTCACCCAAGATGCAATGATGTCAGTCAAACTGTAAATCACACAGAATGGCAGCAGGTCCTCTTCAGTGATGAGGTCTGCTTTCTTCTTGGTGGAGATGACCAACAGCCACATCGCCGGACCTAATTTTCAAATGTGTGGGACACACTATTAACACTCTAAACCTACTGCAAATCTGCAGGAACTGAGAGAGAATATTCAAGCTGCATGGGATGGATTATTGCAGGACACCATTAGGAATCTCTACAACTCCATTCTGAGATGTCTGGCATGTTGCTTTAAACCGGACACCATATTGAGAGACGCTATTTCTGTATGTGTAGCTCAAAACATATTTAACACATCAGTCTAAATTTGACCATTGTTGTTCCTGGTAAACTTCTTCCTTAAGAGTAGCAATGCAATTGGACACTTCCTTCTGTGTGCAAACATTTTGATGTATTTTGAAGAGGTTAATGGCACATTTAATGGTTTTTTTTCTAATGTGTTCAAATCAGTTAAAAATAGCTTTTTCCACTTAAAACTTGTTCTTGGGTGCCAAAATCTTGGCATTCGACTGTATTTTTGATAAACTCTAAACTATTGAAAACAATATTAACAGGCATTCCTTTTTCCATCTTTTGTGGAATACTTGCCCTTCTTTCTAGTTAAATGTATGTACAGAGGGATTGTAAATAAAACCAGCATTGACTGCCACTGTGTGGAGACAGTATTGATGGAAACTCATTTCTTGCTTCACCTTCCATGATGCAACACCCAATATACTGAACAGCCTGCCTTACATAATGATTACATAATTACAGCAGGGCAGGCTTATCTTATTGACTGAATATTACAGTATTTCACAATAAAGGTCAGATGACTGAAACATATACAGCTTTATTGATGGTCTGTCGACAGAGTGATGTGTTACAGAAAACAATGTTTCTCAATGCATTCATGTTGATCATGTGACATCAACACATTTTATTGTTTATTAAGGCTCAAACCCGAATCTCAGTTAAGGCTTTCCTTTCCCAAAAAACACCCCAGCAAGATATGCAACATACAGAAAATAAATAAATGCATTTTAAAGGTCACTTCCATATACAAATATAATTTCTTATGAAGCTTATTATACAAGCACAGCCTTTTGCCTACATTTTCATTTACAGAATAGATTACACAGTGTGGCAGAGAAAGCCCTTCTATAAAAATATATTTTACAAATATTGAAGGAGTGCTCTAAATATGCATTTTGGGATGTGTATGTTTATATGTATATATATTATTGCTCACCTTTATGCATATTTTTCTTTAGTCCTCATAGGTTGCATGTGTATAAAATGTTTGACTAGAAAACACACATTTATTAACATGCAGTAGAAACTGTTATAGCATTAGATCTGTGTAAATACAAGAAATTATAAGAATAGAAAAGGACAGAAAATATTGTACAACACATTGTGGGAAAAGAAAATCACATTTATAACCAAATATCAAATTTATAAACTTGGAAAATATGATATAATATTCATATCACTCAAAACAATGCCACATTTCCTGAAATGTAAATACAATACTTACATATACAATATGTCTGAACACACATTTGCACTGGCACTTCCTTTTTTATTTTTGCATTTTATTTTTTTTTCTGAGGCACTTTAGGAAGAATATTTGTAGACACCTTTATAACATAAATCAAATGACAATATACAATATATACAAATATAAAGGTTTATATATCTCCAAAATCATACTACTTAATGGGATATTTGGTATGTGTTTGATAGCAGTTTCATTTTTGCTAGACAAACTACTACCATGTGCTACGCCATTGGTTAATATAAATGATGTAATTGTACATAATCATATCAGTGCTGTATCACTGTATGATGATTTGCATTAGCTCATGGCTAGTGTGATAACTTGGAGTTAAACACCAAACTTTTATAATGTTGAATGCTCTAAAAAACTTTAAAAGATGAACATTTTATTCATGTAAGGCACTTTTCACACATTTGTTTTTCTATATAAACATGATTGAACCCCATTGTATCAAAATCTGAATTTGTAATCTTCTAATCTCTTTCAAGTTGTCTTGTATTACAGAGATGGGCTAAGGTGGTGTTAGGAGTCCGAATGACCAGGGCTGTGTGTTGATGTTGTAGAGACCCAGGCCTTTGTCCAATGTCATTTGGTTTCTTCAGAAGGGTGGGGCTTCCATGCTCCTTTCATCCATACAAAATTGGGGGGATTGGGGGGCTGTGCTTGTTTTGAAAGGTGATGGGGAATCCTGTGGAAAGGTGCCCGAAGAAAACCTGTCCCTACAGCCCCGTATTGCCCCTGCCAATGACTGTACAGTACAGCATAGTCACCCACACCAGGTATTAAACCCCATTCTAGTATGTAGTCTGTAACTTGGCCCTCCTTATCTTACAGGTATATTCCAGTATCATGTTACGTGGACAGTTACAGATATGACATGGTGCGCAGTTTTTTCTTAACATCCAAAATTCCCACAATTAATGGTTTCTTGTCATTTGCAGTTGCAATCTTGAAAATAATCAGTGAAAGATTCATGTGAGTGAACATGCTATGAATGTAATTAAAGAAGCATACAGGAATTTTAGGTAAATAAAGACACTGCATACCGGATAATGATGCCTGGCATCCCCACACCCTTGTTACAACCCAATTAAAACTATGGAAGACACCTACATGTTACAGTCCAAACAAGAGTTCTGTTTAAATCCATTAGCAAAAATAAATAATTCATTTATTTGTTTCGATTTGGCTGAAGAAAGATGTTCAGGATGCTAAACTCTGTCGGAAGCACTGTTATGGAATAATTCAAGGCAAATGTCTACTGCTATAGCTTAGCTTACTGAATCATAAATGTACAACTTAAAGAGTTAGTCGCTAAAACACAGAAAATCCTCTCAACAACATTTTGGCATTGGAATAAAATATACCTCTTTTGAATAGCAGCAACAGATAGGATTATTAAAAGAAAATTGCTAATATGTATAGTAAACATGGCATAATAGTAACAGCATTGTAATGACAGCCCAGAAAAAAAAAAACTGTACAAATTCATATTGGTTGACAGAAAAAGTTCATGCCTACATCCTTGGACACAACACCGACAACGATTGATAGAAAAGCTATACGTTCATGAAACTGAAGCTCAGAAAAGATGTCTGATGGAAAATTCACATCCACCATCTCCATGTAGAATGACTCCTTGTTCAATGGGGTGCTTTCACAAAATTCTTGATTGATTGATAAATGAGGGAACACAAGCAGTTTCCTTCAACTTCCAAAAAACAAAGACAGACATCCTTCAAATTTGTTCATGGAATAGATCATCTCCACGTAGCTACAGAGATGTAGTCTCTCGTCCAGTGCAAAATGGGGATCAGATGAGGTGGGGGAGAAAGTCTGGTGGGCACAAGACAAGGCACGAGGCATTATCGGCAAGCGCAGGAGTCCACTGTCATGTTGGGGTAGACCTTGAGGACCACGTTCTTGTCCTCATCGAAGAAGAGGATGCTGAGTGATGACATCTTTTCAGGAACGCAGCATGGCTCTGGAATGCCAGGGACCACGCCTACCGCTCGGACAATGCTCTGGATGGTGGCATGGTTTGAAGGTTTCAAAGACTGGAACATGAAGACATTGTCACAATAGTTAGACAAAGTTACAGAGTCACTTCAGGGCCTTATCTCCATATACGCAGGCATGCAGATTCCTAAGAGTGTAAGGCCTAAAAATGATTAGGTTAGCATGCATAATTTGCAGAACTCTATTATCAAAGGTACAATTGACTAAAAGAAACCCTTAAACGTGGGCTGATAAGTTTCAGATCCTTCTGGAAGGATGACAGAATATTCAGGTTGTTCTACACGTTTGCAAGCCAACCAATGTTGAAAGGCGTAAAAGCCAAAGAGGTGGTTACTATGCAAGTCCACATACTTTAGACCAATAGGCTTAGAAGTAAATGAATAGAGATCAACAGTTCATCAAAAAGCATTAAGGAGGATCAAAATCCCATATCGAGTTGTTCTCATTGATGTGACACAGCAGCACTCCAGCAGAGAGCTCTTCTTCAGTAATGTCACATACAGTATCTCATATCCATTCTGAATTATTTAAGCAAAAATAGAAATCTGTTAAGAACTGAATGCAGTGAGGAAACTTCTCTGGTTTGAAGATGACACAAAATCAGGTTTGCTACATTGATACAACAGGAAAACCATGGAGGAATGTTTCCTTCAGTACTGGATATTCATTCACTCTACCCATTATCTTTCTGGGTACTGGGTATGTAATTGTAGTGCACATCCATTTTGGTGATATGAATATGAGGGTTGACACATTCATGCTTATGCTTGTTGATTTTGTGTAATTTTAAATGACAATGTCCAACCACTGGGTGGAGCTGACTACCCATTTTAAGTATATGTGGTCATCATTCAATCCCTGACTTTTCCATCCCTGAGTTTTACAGAGCAGATGCCACCACTTAGTACTTGCTGACAGTCTTTACAAAGCAAAATCAATCATAAATATTCAGCCTTGCTGCCCAAGGCTGCCCAACGCAATAGACCCAATCAATCCAACTGTGTCACTCAAATTTGCCCATTTGGTCGATGTATGATTTGATCAACCAGTTTTTACCTCTTTTTAGTCCTTGGGTCAACAACAACCATGGCACTTTGGCCCCAAGACAAAAGGTCTGGGCACCTCTGGTCTATGCTACATAACACACATGGAATTCAAGAGAAGATCAACAGCCCATGTCAAATGTTCCGCTACATCGAAGACCTACCTTTGGCATTGGGAACTGACAGGATCCTGAGCAGTAATAGGCATCAAAAGACTTTGGCGAGATAATCCATTCACTCCACCCAATGTCAGCGAAATCCACCTTCAAGTATCTGCGAGCGCAGTTCCTTGGCTCATTCCACTGCTTCTTCCTTGCTTTCTTTATTGTCTGCTCATCAAACTGCAGCAGAGGGTTTTTGTGGCCCGGTTTCTTGCGAGGTTTCTTTCGGGGCCTCTTGGCTGGTTTGTTCTCGATGGGGTCATAAGGGCTGGTTTCATCCCAGGTGGGGACCTCATATGGGTACTCAGGGCCTGGAAGCTCATTGTTCTGCAGAGGCAGAAGGACATTGGCAGAGCGCTTTGTCCTGTGTGGAGAAGAGCTATTGCGGTTGTGTAGTCCGAGTTTGTGAAGACCAGGCACAAGGCTCCCTTTGTGCCTTTGAAGTGTGGTCACCACACTCTCGGGCTCAGAGATGGCCGAGTCATTGGCATAAACCAATATATAGGGTGAGTGGTTCAACAGGAGTTTCTTCTGAGGTTGCTGTACTTGGGAATCAATTGAGATGCCGATGAGAAGCTCGTTGTGATGCTTGGCTTGGTTGACCACACGGGTGATGTCCTTCCACTGCCAAGATATAAGGTCCCGGAAGACTGAGGACACGTTAATGAGGAAGTGGCCAAGAGTCCTCATACTGTTGTCCATAGAGGAGAAGCTCCAGATTCTGAGGTGAATGTGGGTTTGTCGCCTGGGGCCGTGGCGACAGCTCTTGGGCCTTGTGCAGTTACGGCTGCTGGTCTGCAGGTCCCCAATGTAGTAGTGCAGTGTTGCTGAGACAACATCCTCTGACTTGGCCAAGGAAGTTAGGTTGAAGATCTGAAGCTGCTTATTGTTGATGGTACCTGGTTGGAGATAAGCAGGTTATTAAAGGTGACCTTCTATGCAAAAAAATCACAATCAAGGACTTGCAAAGCCATCTTAAAGGTGAATTCCACTGCTTTATCAATGTTTTTAAGGTTAACCACTCGATTAATCACATTTATAATGGTGGAGGTTTTGAAGGAGTTTACTGAGTCAGCATACTGGTTTCAATCACCCCAGTTGTATTTTCATGCCTTCAAAAAATCTTGAGTTTAAATCCACTTAAAAGATCACCAAGAGTTATTACATAATTATTACAAAAGATTATGAATACACTGATGCCCGAGGCACTGCATAGCACATTACATATAAAGACCTCTGGAGGTTGAACTGCTGGTTTTGGATAGTGAATACAATGAGCATATTTGTGCTGTAGACATCACAACCCACGTTTCCTTCACTTTGGAGATGTTTTTAGAAAAATGTTGTAGGAAACGTATGGAGAGATTAGCATGTAGTATTATGTTAGATCCCATGTTTCAATTTGGTGAGTTTGGTCTCAGAATACTGAATCAACACTTCACATATTTAGGAACTCTGAGATGGACCTTGAGCTCTCCTGCCATCCTCTACGGGACT
Source organism: Acestrorhynchus altus (assembly GCA_034509495.1). Taxonomy (NCBI): domain Eukaryota; kingdom Metazoa; phylum Chordata; class Actinopteri; order Characiformes; family Acestrorhynchidae; genus Acestrorhynchus; species Acestrorhynchus altus. The sequence continues at coordinate 9,778,260 of CM067522.1, read as the reverse complement.
AGTTTCCCACCCTGCCCTGGACTAGTTGCTCACCTGCCATCACTGACTATGTACAAAATTACATGAACCCTATTTAAATGCCACTGTTACAATTATGACCTCCATCAAACTATCATCATTACTTCAGTTCACCTGAGCATTACAGCAGATATGATGGTCCAGTGTCCCCTGATCAATAATTTATGAGTAGTGTGATCAGAGGCGTACCCCCATCATAAGCCTGTTTCCTCCCAGTTTCTTCTTCCAGCTCAGAGGGAGTTGTCACTGTCACCCTTTGCCTTGCTCATTAGTGTGTTGTTTGGTGGGAAAGTTATGCTTTCTTCCATTTGAACTGCTGTGATGCAACAAATTCAGAAGAAATGGGACAATAAAGTGCAACTGAAAACTGAGTGAGTAAATTTCCGACCCCATTAAATTAACGACGCCATCTCAGCCACTGATTTATGAAAATGTGGTACCGGTGAAAGAATTCCCCTTCAGGTACCAATATACAAGCATCCTTTAAAGGTTTGGGCTGCTTTCAAGATATCTAACCCATCTACTGATCCTACTGTTTACCAAACTACAAACTCTACCTTCTCTATATCTAAGCTGACCTCCAAACAACTAACACCTCAAAATAATTTTTGTTATTTTCTACAACCAGTAAATTCTCGATCTAGAAGGACTGATATGATACTGACCCCCACTGACCCTCATTCCTGTTTCTGATAGGCTGTGTCAGTTAGTCAGTGCAGTGGCATATCACTGGAGGGATGTACTGCCAGAAGTCAGCAGTGGGGGGCGTACGACTAGTGCATCTTTGGAGAGTCTATTCCGCTATTATGTTACTTTATGGTAAGTTGGTCCCATTGCTGACAGATCTTGTCTGGTGTAGAGAAGTACTGCCAGTAGACTAGGAGCAGATAAACATGAACCTACTGGCCTTATTGGGCTGGAGGGGTATAAAGCCCCCACAGCACTGAGCAGTGGAGCAGTGTTCTATGGAAAGATGCTCCATCCAGTACACTGGAGATGAGATGAGGAGATGGAGGTGACGTCCCGAGCTCACTAATGGTCTTGTCTCTGCATGCTTTTGGCAGGTAAAGGTGGAATGGCAGTAAATGAATAAGTGAGGGGGTCTACAGGTGGGATTCCGCCACACACCTAACACCAATCTCATTCACTGGTTGAGAGTCAAAGCCTGTAATGCAGGACTGTCCAGGGCTCCCGGTGTCCTGTCTGCGTGCGCGTGCGTAAGCAGGAATGGGCAGGTATACGTACCCAGGTGGGATTTGAAGCTGCGGACAGTATTCCCATCTTTGAGGGGGAATCCCGCGCTGGTGTATTTGGCGTAAAGCATCTGCATGTGCTCGGACACCGTGTCCTGCGCAGTCTTCCTCGAACGCGCGACCCCCGCGTCCTTGGCCAGTCCGGTGAGATGGTCTTTCAGCACAGCGCACTGCCCACTGCCCAGACAGCTCCAGCCCAGGAGCAGCACGAGCACGCGCCCATACACATCCATGCTTCCCAGTCTTGCCTCCTCTCCTCTCCTCTCCTCTCCTCTCCTCTCCTCTCCACTCCCCTCCCTCCTCTCCCTCTCCTCCTCTCCCCTCTCCTCCTCTATCTTTCTCCCTCTCCTCCCTCTCTCTCTCCTCCCTGTCCTCTCCTCTTCTCTCTCCTCCTATCTCTTCTCCTCCTCCTTCCTCTCCTCCTATCCTCCTCTCCCTCCTCCACCTCCTTCCTGCTCCTTCCTTTCCTCCCTCTCCTCTCCTCCTGTTCCTGACACCTGTCTCCTCTCCTGCCCCATCTCAGCTGATCTGCAGGTCTTTGCATCTGACTCTCAGAGCATCAGAAGGCTGCAGGTCAGGTCCTCTCCGCAGACCTGGCTCAGCTTTGCTTCAGCTCCTGCTGCGCCTGCTGTGCTCTGGTGTGTGCAGTGGGGGGTGGGCGCTCTGTTTTAGTAGCTCCGCGCCGGGTCTGATCAACAGCTGGACTCCATGGGTGCCCAGGTGCGCGTACCGAGGGGAAACGCACGCGCTGCTGGGAATATATAGAGGCGCTGTGGGAGCTGTTATACTTCTGCAGTGAAACAGCTCACGAGATACTGAGAGAGAGAGAGAGAGAGAGAGAGAGAGAGGAGAGAGAGAGAGAGAGAGAGAGAGAGAGAGAGAGAGAGAGAGAGAGATGTGAAAGACAGAGGGGTGAGAAAGAGGAGAACAGATGCAGACAAAAAGAGAGGTGGGGAGACAGAAAGAAGAGAGGAAGAAACGGGTGAAACTATTGTGAAAAATGAGAGCGAGAGAGAGCAGACAAAGATACAAGAGGGAACAGTGAAGGAGAGTTGCATGTGTGTGAGAGAGAAAGGGGTAAGGAAGGGGGGATGAAATAAAGCAAGGGTTGAAGGAGGGAGAGTGTGAATGATAGGGATGAGAAAAAAGTGAAAGTGCTGAGAGAAAGACAGAGAGAGAGAGAGAGAGAGAGAGAGAGAAAGAAAGAGAGGTGAATGTTGGGTGAGAAAGAGGAGAGCAAGGGAGAGAGCAGAAAAAGGTATAGAGACACTAATGTAGGAGAGAGATTGTGTGAATGAGTAAATTAAAGAAAACAAAGGTAAATGTAAAAAGGGTTAGAGAAGAGTTAGAGAGGTGTGTGAGGCATGTGAGGTGAAAAAGGAATGAAAGAAGGATAGTGAGGATGGAAAAACAGAGAGAAAGAGAGAGAGAGATGGGGAAGAAAGCAGAGAAAGGAAGATACATGGGTGAAAGTATAATGAGAAAGCTAGAGAGAGCAGACAAAGGTAGAGAGACACAAGTGAAGGAGAGAGGGAGAGTGGTGAAATGACAGAGGGGTGACAATGAGAGGAGAAGAGAGAGAGAGGTGAGGGGACAGAAACAAGAGAGGAAGAAACATGTGAAATTATTGTGACAAAGAGGAGAACCAGAGTGAGAGAGAGAGAGCAGATGAAGATGCAAGAGGGAGAAGTGAAGGAGAGTGGTGAGAGAGCGAGAAAGGGGGGGTTAAAGAAAGCAAGGGATAAGAGTGAGGGAGAGGGTGAAATAAAGATAGGGATGAGAATAAGAGAAGTGAAATAGTGCTTAGGTGAATAAAAGACGAGTGAAAGGGGGAGAACATGAGAAAAGGGAAAAGACAGAAAACAGGAGGACGTAGAAGAGATGGAGGTAGTGCACTCTGGCTGAAATTACACCAGTCCATCAGACTGCCCAACCAAAAAGGTCACAACAGTCCTAATGTCTTCACCTTTCACCTAACTGACCTATTGGTTCCCTAGAGCGAGGGGCGTGGCTCATTTAGACTGTTTTTAAGATTCATCTGCCTCTCAGCAAAGCTGTGTGTCTGGGATGAGGGGCTGAATGAAGCGGCTTACAGGGGCTTTAAGGGCTCCTATCCCGTTTTGTCGCGTTCAATGGCGTTGAGCAGACACATCCTGTATGGCAGAGGCTGATCCGGATGGCCCTACACACCCCCAGGCTCATGGATGGGGCTGAATAGCCTCTGTCACTGTCTTTCTTTCAGGCCCAGTGGGGCAGGAAGTGATTGATTCCCCCTGCGAATTTTGATGCCAGTGGAGTTATGTTCAAGATATGATTTGGGCAGGGCTGAAACCCTGCATTATGAGTACACACTTTGTAAACAGACAAGAGAAAGACAACTACGTGGTCATGATATTTGAATATATCTTCATTTTTATGGAGGTAACTTTACAGTAGAAGGTAAAAACCTTCTTACCATTCAGTTGAAGTCAGTATGAAAACCTTTTATTCCAAGTCATTTTGAAAGATTTCTATTGGTCCATTTTCATGGGTTTGATTCAGTCTAAAGAACAACTGCCAGATTCATATTATGTCAATAAGTGAAGAATGGGAAAAATGGAGATACAAGGTTTTTGTGGGGCAGAAAAGCTAACTGGTTGAATGTCACTACTCAGCTCATTAAAGGGCAACACCAGTGAAATGACTGAAAAATGTGTTATCTAGTGGGCCAGATAATGTTGTGCTGTTAGTGTAGCATTTTTCTGTAAAATGACCTGCTCATGAAGACATCAGCCAGTGACCAGCAGCAGCTCCTCCAGAGAAAAGTGAAAGTGCTACATGGCTGCTGGTGTTGCTCTTTAACCGAAGTATACTCAGTATTGTCCTTTTTCATTCATTTTTAAATGGTTGATCAGCCAATGCCTATTTAATGCCATTAGAAAGTCAATCAAGGACAAACTTCAGGCTGCTGAAGAGACACCACTCAGAGTCCCAAAGGAATAGACTTCAAGGCATTTAAAGTGAACCTGATATCACAGCTAACATCTTACTCTGGCCATCGCAGCCCATAATACTATAGATTTCAGTACTGTGCCTCACTAAACACAGCATCTTATCTGATCAGGACTTCATAAGGAGGAAATATGTGAATCTCAGCAGAGCTGTGCTCTGGAAGTAGCACAAGTGACACATTCAATGCCTATTTTTATGTTGAATATTTTTGTTGAATTCTCATTTTTATGTTGAAAGCTGTCGGCTCAGACACCATTCCTAATGCTCATGTACAAAATCACTACTCAAAATGGTTCTGAAGGCAGCTCTGCCTCTGAGGCAGAACAAACACTATTGATTTAACAAAGAAAATCAAAGGTATGTGGTCTTTTATAGGCAATTTTTCATTTTTTTCTCAGGATTTGGTCAGAAATCTTTCCCTGAGCCTGCCCAACAAGGTATGAGCAAACTAGCAGCTCTACTACTTTAGGTCGTAAACATTTTCTTTCGCCTAATGGTTTAATCCAGTAAGAAACACCAGTAGCAGGTACTTATCCATTTTTTGGTTTGTGGTGAGAAAATTCTCATATTAAAATAGAAGCAATTTAAAATGCATTTATGAAGTTTGGACTACGCTCACAGTGAGCCGAGACAAGTAAGGGGAACTTTGAGAAACCTGAGCTGGAGTTCCGGGTGGCTTCAGCTGATGAATTTTGAAGCCAGATCCCCCTTGCTGAGCAAAGTCTGAGAACGAGTTTGGAAACTCAGGAGCTAAGGAGGCAGTGGGCTGTGAATTTTTGTCACAAGAAGGTGAGGGGAGAGGAGTGGTTTTATAGCCATGTTTCTCAACTCTGGTCCTAGAGGCACCCCTGCAATGCGTGTTTTAGGTTTAACACACCCCATACAACTCTGAAAGGCTTGTCAATTTTAAACTTCTAAAACATGCAGAGTGCTGGGTGCCTCGAGGATCAGGGTTGAGAAGCACTGTTATAGAGCACACAATAACGGAGAGGAATTTGGGAGTCTCAGCAAAATAACATACATTTAAAAAATAAAAATGTCTTAATTCAATTTAGCAGCATTTTTGGCAGACCAACCAAGAGTTTCCCCACTGTTAATCTTGTGATATTTCCTACATGATCTTAAGGCAGCAATAGTGCTTTCCCACCTCAACCTCAACCTTAAGAGAAAGTCAGTGACCATGAAAATAGGTGCATTGTGGGTGTACATTTAGGTCCACTGGTTGCAGGACCTTGTTGATCTTGGTGCTGATGCCGGTGCCTCTACACACAGATTCATTGGTCATCTACACCAAGTGAAAATAAGTACTCATTAATAAAGATGCAAATTCATTGCAATCCGTTGATTTCTTCTGGGTGGAATTATTGTTTTGTGAGTGTAGATAAGATAAGATCAGTAGCAAAGGGATAGCAAAGAACTCAGTACAAGAAATAGATAACGTATAGTATCTACAACACTGTAAATAGTAAACAAAAAATATTTAAAGATAAATTACAGATGATTTCACGTGGGGAGATGAGAAGGTGTCGCACATTATTTTGTATTGAGAAACTCTAATAGTGTGTGGAGTTTAAGTCCTGTTCCTCAAGGAGCTGCCCAGTGCCTGCATGGGGTGGGAGTCATTCTCCAGCATGGATGCCAGTTTGGCTAACATCTGTCTGTCTCCCACCACCTGCACTGGGTCTAAGGGGCTTCCCAGGACAGAACATTCTTAATGAGTTTATTCAGTCTGCCTGTCTGCCCCAGCAGACCACTCCATAAAAGATGGCAGATGCCACCACTGTGCAAAAAAGGTCCTCAGGAGGTCCTGCACTTCAAATGACCTGGGTTTTCTCAGTAGGTGGAGTCTACTCTGGCCTCTTTTGTGAAGTGCAGTGGTGTTAAATTACCAGTTCAGTTTTGTGTATAAGTGAACACCCAGGTAGTAAATTTGTATTTTAATATTTAAATGAAAGATATATTATGTATCGCGTGCTGCAAAGCACCAGATTGGGTGTATTGAGGTGAATAGTTGACAATAGCTATATGGGACAAATAGTCCACAGGACTGGAGTTGACCCACTGTCTTTAATGCATCAAATTGGGCTGTTGTGTAAGTGATGATTAAAAGAAATGCTACACATTTTATTTATCCTACAAATCTTACGAAGGAAGGAATAAACAGGTGAAAGATTTGAACATTAGCTCCAACACCCAGAGTAAGGATGCTAACAAGATGGAGGCACGTTGACTGATGTTGGCTGATTTTGTTCCGCTGTGTTTCCACCTGTAATGACTCTGTGTTAAATGTGGCGTGTCCACTGCTGGAACATGCAGATTTAGTGACATTTAATCAGAACTAATTATAAATGAAGAGCTTTTTAATCACTGTTGTAGTTTTGCGACTGAGGGCCTGTGTGGACTAATAAGCTAATGCAGAAGGCTCTGCCCACCAGGTCTGGTTGTTGTTGTTGTTGTTGTTGTTGTTGTTGTTGTAATACAGATCTGCTAAAAACACTTCCCGGAAGGTGTTTTTTTATTTGTTTGTTGCTTCTTTTACTCCATAAAGCGTCTGTTTATGCAGCTGCGCAGACACACACACACACACACACACACACACGCGCGACAGCCCAAGTTCGCCTCCCCCAGTTTGTCACAAGCACATCTGCTGTTTTGGCTTGTAGGTGTTTGAATGATGGCACTTTTGAAGTTGGCAGTGGGCAGTGTCAACACCGTAAACACTCGCTGCATTCATGTGGCTAAATGGCAGAGCTGAAAAGTTTTAATTGTGGGTGCAAAGTTTCTTCGTCATCCAGCACTGAAGGTCTGCTTTGTCATTAAAAGGAATGGGTATGGAATTCTAATTACAGCTATGATGGTGACTGATGGCATACAAAGTTCTAATGTGTGTGAAGAAAGGGAATGAGCCCATCCCAGACGTAAACTGGTCTGCAAATATGGTCCGTAGTTGCCGTTCAGCACAGCCCTGCTCTTCATTATCTGCTTCAGGAGCATGACCTGATTATTTCATTCACACACCTTCCTAAGTTGTGTGTCACAACTTGACTATATTGTTCTCATGCCTTATGTAAAACATTAAACAGGCTATTTTTGTTATTATGCCTATGATATGAGACAAAATATGATACCAAATAAATCACCCACTCACTAAGACCAGCAACGGAAAGTGTCGACCATCACTGCTACAATCCCCACACACAGATGTTCTACAGGAAACAAGGCACGAGCATGCAAAGGATATGGGATTAAAAACTTTAATGTAGATTGAATTTGAGACCGCCGGTTCTTTTTAACATGCTTTAATTGCAGACTGTATCGAAGGCCATCGTTTTGACTTTCCCCCTGGTGATGTGGTCATAGATGACAACTTGGATGTAAAGGTCAGAAGAGAGGGTCGTTCTGGAGGAGTTGTCACCAGGTGATGCCTGTAGGAGTAAAAATGAAAGGGTTATGCTAATATAAAACATTTTCAAATTAGTTACTAATTTTCTAAAAAAAAAAAAGTAGATATTCTTCTGTGGACAGTAAATGACCGGTCCATTGAATGCTGAATGTGCTGGCTACTGACCTACTCCAGAATGCTACCGTGGCATTAGTGCACCAACTGCAGCACTCATCCATAATCACCACCATGAAATTGACCTCCTGGCTACCAGCCTACACCAACATGGTACTGTAACGTCATAGCATCAGCTTTGTCCAATCAAATGCTGGCTATTGGCCACATTAGCACTGTTTATAAGTTCATGTCATTGCAGGTGAATTACACCCAACACTATCTTGATGCTTTTTTCTGAGATCCCCTGACAAGCAGAAACTATCACAACACACACAACCAGCTACCAGACTCTGTCTTTGCCATATTTCTAATGATTTTCACTGTTGTTTTTAACATTTCTTTTCAGAACCCATAGAACCAGTCACAACATTAGATTATTGTATGACGAGAAGACACAATCAAAGCTTTGAGCCTTCTGAGCTTCTGATTCAGGGAACCTTAAATGATTTCAGGGTTCAAACTTCAGTCAGGGCGTGACTTCATAGATCCCCTCCACCAAGAATATAAAAAAGATCTATAACCAGCTGTTAAGTCATATTAAAGACAAAGTGTGTCAGAAGATTTCAGGTTGATGGAACTCGCCCACTCTTAAAACTTAATCTAGACTTTTACATCTGACTCGCTTGCAGGCTTCAACAGAGTTCAACAAGGACATTTGAGGACATGAACATGCTGACTGTGACGTAACATTGATACAGAGCACACAAACAGGCAAGCAAGTGAACAAACAAGCTGAGTAACTGCTGATTTATTACTTTTGGGTGCTTTTGAAGCAAATTTTTACCCTCTCTTCTAGAGGATGAACAAATCCATATTTCATTCAAAAATTTTAAAATGTTTTTCTATCCATAAAACAGGACTACAAAAAACACATGCTGTCCAGTTACTAAGGACTACTTTCAATTTGCTGAATACATTGAAAGGAATGTATATTGAGATGTAACGTACTTTTAAGGGGGTCCTATAAACACAAATACAAAAGGTCCAGGGTCAAGGGACAAGGGACATTGCATATGACTGAATGACTAACAGGATCTACATGGATCAAGAAACTTTCACATAAGAAGGATGATAAAAATAAACACATTTAAAAATAAACTGAACTGCAAAATTGCCATCTAGATTAATTTGCAATAAATTAAGTGATACATAAAACAATGGTGAGTTCTATAGAAACAACTCAAAACAAGTCTAATCAGGGGATCACATACCACATTAACAAGTCTTTATTAAAAAGAAGAGGTGTTCTAATAGACAATGTCAGCATAATTAAATCAACTAAGAAATGACTCTTTTCTGACTTATTAATTACTGATTCATTACACAATAAAGTGAACTCAACCCGCAACACCAACATGTAAATAGGAAACCATTTCGGTCACAGCCCATGTGTTTATTTATTTATTTATTTATTTATTTATTTATTTATTTATTTATTTATTTATTTATTTATTTAATAAATTTGATAAGATCAATCCAAGGCTTTCAACAGGGTGACCCATCATCAACATAAACATGCAAATGCAGGGAATATGGACAACTGATATCATGCAGAAAAACATCTAAATAATGCTTCAAACAAATTGTGCAGTAGGCAAATTCTCTCATAGTACTGACAACATTCATGACATACATAGCAAGCTGCACTGTACGTATGACTTTGTAATGCATGATAAGTGCCACTATATTGCATAGCTCTGGGTTGAGTCAAATTCCAATTTTTAAAATTAAATTTTAGACCTTTTAGACTTTTAACCTGCCTTTCTCATATTGCTCTTCATTTCTGAATAATAGTGTGAACTTGTTTTAGAATCTGAAAAAACAAAAAGCCACAACAAGCACAGCAGTTAAATCATCTGTTTTTGGGCCGTCTCTAAACAAACAGCTAAAAGCAAACAAACAGTCTAAACCCTGAACTAACTGCTCCATAGTTCTGCCATTTTGTCAGAAATAAAGGGCCCATATGGCCAATGAGGTCATGGCTAGTAGGGGCTTGGGCTGGGTTTTCTGGGTGCACGGGTGGTTTCAGCGTCTGGGTTCTCGAGCCTCCCCCTTGTTTTTTAATAGCTGGCCTGGTCGGGGCGTGCTCGACCACAGGCACAATTTGCCTCTGCCATCTTGCCCTCAACGAGGCAGCCTGGGCGAGCTCGCGTTCAAAGCGGCCCGTCTACAGTTCTGCTGTTTTTTACTAAAATAGGCCGTCCTCACAGCCCCCAGGCACGGAGACGGAGAAACCAATGCGGCACGGGTTTCCGGGCCGGAATTTGCCGCGCATTCTCACAAGCTTCATCAGACCAATGTAGAGATGAGAGAGGAAGCACCTGTCTGAGGACCCTTGCCCAAAGTCCAATGCTGTCTGGATTCCAACCATCATGGGTTTCATAATGTCTTGATGTCAGACAGCTTCATTCCGGAAGGGAACAGAGTTCGAATCCTGTAGATTCTGGATTCAACTCATGGATGAAAATTGCTCTGGTGACAGCGTTGACGTTCAGAGCCAGTCTATTATCCATCAAGTCTCAGCAGTCATATGACTCACTATAAATAAATAAGCTTCCATTTAGAATAACTTAAGTGTTCCTCTACAGCGGATGCCTGTTGCTGGTTTGTATGGAATTCATAAAATGCTTTCATCTGGAAGTCGAGGCTAAAGAAAAATGACATGATCCGACTGCCTACCAGCTTTCACCAGCTTTTTATTAAACCAAAATAGATGGAATAAAAGTTTTTTTTTTTTAAACAAATTCTATAACATCCATTTACACAGTACATAAAAATTCTTACCTTTGGGTCAACATTCAGGATTTTTCGGTCTCTCTTATTCTTAAAGAGTAAACCAGTTGAATTCTCTGTAATCACCTGGTAATTTGCTGTGTCATTTGATGTAGATACTTGTGTTGTCCAATTGTAGAAACTGGAAAAAAAACAACAATAGTCAAACAAGCAAATGGGTTGATTTATTGCACTCACTTGTATCTTGATCAGGGCGAGTCATTTCATATTGCCTGGTAGCACTGACCACAAAATGTCACATAATAATGCAAATAGCCCACCCCCACAGCTGGGATTCTAATGTTATATTAGTACAGACCTAATGGGAACCTGTTTTGGTCAGTTTTGAACCAATAGAAAACAAGTATAATTCTATTGAATTAAAATAAACTACATTTATAGACAGTTTTGCTGGTGCCCACTGTGCTGACAGAAGTGCAACCTGACATGGTCTTCTGCTGTTGTACCTCATCCATATAAGTTGATTCAAGTACACTTAATTCAACTCACCTATTAACTGCTAGGTTTAGTAATATGTTAAACAGCAAACTGTGCTGCCATCCAGCACCCCAGGACCAGGATTGCCTACTCCTCATCTAAAGATTTGACATGTCGTGTATTCTAAGATTCACAGAGTGGTTATCTGAGTTACTGTAGACTTTATATCAGTTCCAACCAATCTGACCATTCTCCATTGACCTCTCTCATTAATCAAAATGTTTTTTTTTTCTGTCCACAGAAACAAGGAAATTACAAACCTGTTTCCAATTTGATCTGGAGAATGCTCTGGATGTGCTAAAGGCCAGGTGTTAAGGTAACACTCAAAACTAATCAGTAACTGAATCCATTCAAAGCTTCGGCTTCCAAAGTAAATGGTAGGTTTGTAAATGGCATCCGTTCAGATCCACCTTTCCTGTTCTACTTACTGCTATTGACTTAAGTCGAAAAACAACAGAGTGCATTTGCACATGTACATCATGGTCAAAGGTGAAAAGAAAAATAATAAGGGACTTATAATGGATACACAGTACAAAGAATCTAACATTAACATATTAACGTCAAAGTTGACATTTGGTCAGAGACTGAAGATCTGTAGGCATCTATAAATTGGAGGTTTAATATACAGAGTCATATCTCAGTCTTGATCTTGGTGATATTGATGGTATGTGGGATAGAGGTTTGACCATGAGGTTGGGGAATCAATAATGTTCCATTGTCAAATAAATCCGTTCCATCATAGGAAATAAGACATGAAAATATAATCAGTCCTGGAGTTGTTGGGGGCTTTTAAAATAAAAGCATTATTCATATTTCAGTCCAAGAGCATTTTTTCTTCTTTTAAAACACTGTGCCAACACTACTCAGAGCAAATATTTGGTGTGTAGACTGGATCGAACTTTCACTTACACGCTACATTTCCGAACTGGCTTGCAGGACTTTTTTTGCGCTATTTGTGGAGATATATTTGCGAACAAACTTCCTGTTCCAGAAGTTTATTTTCAATATGGGAACATGCCAGGGTTAGAAGTGAAGTGTTCCGTGGGAGCACTAGACAGTGAAACACTCAACTGCCGTGCAAAATCCCCAGAATATTCTACTGTCCATAGCAATCATGACAGAATTGAACTTAAGCAGCCCATTTGAGGTGGCAGTGAGAACAGATCTGACTGTTACTGATGCACAAAATGAGGGGTAATAGAATTCATATTGGGGCTTTTGGAGTAGCCTGGTCCAAAACTGACAGGCTGGCCCCTGTTAGTGGTTCTCATCACTCGCTGAAGTGCTGGAAGACAGCTGCTTTGCAGAAACACAACTCCAAATGTCACACTTTGAGGCGCTTAGGGTTGCACAAGTGGACCTCAGCTATTCCCAAGCAGTAGTTTGTGGTCCAAGAACAAAGTTGGACCTCAGGGAGGAGGCTCTTTATAAATCTATGGGAGAGGCATAACTGAAGAGAGAGAGCGAGAAAAAAAGCACAACAGCATATTAACCAAATCAGTCTAGATTATGATATCACTTTGGCACCTGGCCAGCGAACAATACATTTTGTAGTTCTGCTATGTAGCTTAACAGTCCAGTATGTAATAAACAACAGATGTAAAATGTTAATGACCTCGACCTTTGGCAAATAAATCACAGAACTCAGGCATTCATAAACTCGGATGCTGGCTTTGTTCGGCTTCATCTGCCTTCAGTGGAGCTGCTGCAGTAGCTGTCTCTGGTGAAGCATAAAGATGCATGCATTTGCATAATGGTCATACGACTAGTCTCTTAATGCTAAAGCATTTAATACTTTAAAGCATTTATGTTCTTTAGAACAGAAATGGGGGATGGGGTGGGGCTATGGGGCAGTGAGAAGATTGAAGTGGAGTAATAGGGAGTTGAGCAGATGGGGGTGGAGTAATGGGGCATTGAGGAAATGGGGTGGAGTAATGGGGCATTGAGGAAATGGGGTGGAGTACTGGGGCATTCAGGTGATGGGGTGGAGTACTGGGGCATTCAGGTGATGGGGTGAAGTATGAGCCAGTTGAGGTGGCTCGGGCATCTGTTTCGGATGCCCCCTGGGCGTCTCCCCGGGGAGGTGTTCCAGGCACGTCCCACCGGGAGGAGACCGCGGGGTAGACCCAGGACACGCTGGAGGGACTATGTCTCTCGGCTGGCCTGGGAACGCCTCGGGGTCCCTCCTGGGGAGCTGGCTGAGGTGTCAGGGGAGAGGGAAGTCTGGGCATCCCTGCTTAGACTGCTGCCCCCATGACCCGGCCCCAGATAAGCGGAGGAAAATGGATGGATGGATGGATGGATGGATGGATGGATGGATGGATGGGTGAAGTATTGGGGCATTCAGGTGCTGGGGTGAAATAATGGGGTATGTAGTATATGGGGTGGAGTAACTGGGCATTGAAGAGATGGGGTGGAGTAACTAGGCGTTGTAGAGATGGGGTGGAGTAATGGGGTATTGATGAGATGGGGTGGAGTAACTGGGCATTGTAGAGATGGGGTGGAGTAATGGGGTATTGATGAGATGTGGTGGAGTAACTGGGCATTGAGGAGATGGGGTAGAGTAACTGGGCATTGTAGAGATGGGGTGGAGTAATGGGGTATTGAGGAGACTGAGGGTATTGAGTTTTCTCAGGGATCTACTACACCTGTGGACGTCATTGCTAATGTAATCATTTCTTCATTATGTTCTACATATTTCATAGTTCATTTGAAAAACACGTCTTCCTAATGAACTGTTGATTAGTAAAGTTATTTGAAATGGGTCTGTGTCTGTGTTAGCTGACTTGTGAATGTTTATGTGGATGTGAATGATGTTTAGCTTATAAAGTTGCAATTTCTGACTTTCTCAACCATTCAACTCTTATCATAGCTAATACTAGATCATACGTTCTGTTTGAATTAGCTGTGAACACTGTCTGGCGTCTACAAACAATAATGCTTTATGCTTCTATAGCAAGCAATGCAATCTATGGCTGAAACAAAAATAGCTCCAAGTTGCATAAAGTGCATTTGGAGTGTACATGCTCCCCAAATGAACTATCAATCTTGATAAATACAGCAGAGTTGCACAGCAACAACAACAACAAGAGAAAGGGCTGCACAAATCATGCACAGACAGTTGTATTGAGCAAGGCTTGGGAATCTGATTAAAATTTGTAAAGCTATTTATCTGAGCATTGTTTATTTGGGCAAAGACACTAAGCTAAGACGTGCACCGATCAGCTATAACAAATTTAATACCACTGACAGGTGAAGTGAATGACAGTACAAGTGAATTACCAGCGGTGGAATACACATATTAGGCAGCAAGTGAACATTCGGTTCTTAGACAAATGGGCAAAAGTAAGAGTTTGAGCCATTTTGATATGAGCCATACTCTGACGATCCGAAAAAGAGACCTAGCAAGGTCCTGCTGACCACAGGAGCAAGGCACACACTGACCAGCACTACCTTGCAACTTTCTTGTCAATGTTCATTTGCTGCCAGGAAAGCTGGACGAGTTAAAGATCTGGACCCTCACACAGAGAAGGTTCATGGATTTCAATCTCATGTTTTTCACTGATACATGGAACAGTGTGGTGGAACTGGAGGGACAGGCACTATTCAGAGAGGACAGGTTAGCAGTGGTAACGGGAAAAACCTGTGGAGGAGGAAACTGTTTCTATGTCAACAAAGCATGGTGCAAGAACTCTTTGTCTTAGAATCCCACTGTTCTGGAGTTCCTAATTATCAAGTGCAGACTGCTTTTCCTGCCTCGTGAGTTTACATGCATTGTTGCCGCTGTTGTTTATGTGCCTCCGAATGCAAATACTAACAATAGCTATGGACGTCCTTTCTGCTGCTATTAGCAAACTGCAAACTGCGCATCTGGACAGAGCCTTTATTGTAGAGGGGGAATTTATCAACATCAATCTGAGTTCTGCACCTCCAAAGTTTCTTCAAAATGTCTCCTGTACCATGAGGGGACATAAAACGTATATAGATAAGTTTACCGCAATGTAGCTGATGCATACCCAGCCACACCCCTCCCGCACATCAGACAATCTGATCATCTCTCTTTGTTCCTGCTCCCCAAATACACTCCAGACAACCAGGCCTGTGAAGATCTGGATGGATGGAGCTGACTCCTTTATTCAGCACCAGTTCCTGCACACTGCTTGGAGTAAGTATGCTGCCTGGGCCACCACAGACCCACATCAACATAGACATCTACACAAACTCTGTCCTGAAACACAGTAACAGCTGTGTGGACAGAGAGGCACCACTAAAAACTATAATACCTTTGCCTAACCAGAAAACCTGGTTGAACAGGAGGTTCATCTGCTACTCAAAGCCAGAGATGTTGCCTACAGGTGACAGTAGGCTTACAGTACATCTCTGCAAGAGCCAATGTAAGAAAAGGGATCACTATGGCCAAACACTGCTACAAAGAGCGGCTTGAGAAGCACTTCAGCTCCTCTGACCCCTGCCATATGTGGCAAAGCACATACTGACTTTAAACCACCTACCACTGTACCATCCACCGACTGTGCTGCTCTCCCTGATGGGCTAAACCACTTTTATGCTCGTTTTGACCAGGGAAACAAAGTGGTCTTTTCTAAAAACAGATCCTCCTCACCATGATCACCCCCTTACATTCTCCACAATGGATGTTTGTCGCGTGCTGCGCAGAGTGAATGTACAGAAAGCAAGTGGCCCTGATGGAATTCCTGGCTAGGTACTAAGAACTTGTGCTACGGGCTCTTGGGTGTGTTTGCCCACATCTTTAACTTGTAACTGGCCCAGGCAACTGTCCCAACCATCTTCAAGACCACCATTGTGCCAATCCCACAGCATTCAACTGCTTCAGCCCTGAATGACTTCCACCCTGTCGCACTCACCCCAATCATCTCCAAGTGCTTTGAAAGACTAGCTCTTCCTCACTTGAAATCCTGCCTGCCTGAAACACTAGACCCACATCAGTTTGCCTTCTGCAGCAATAGGTCAACTCTACACTGCACACAGCACTCCACACTGCACTGAACCACCTGGACTGTCAGAACTCATATGTTAGAATGTTGTTCATTGACTTTAGTTCAGGATCTAACAGGATGATCCCTTCAAAGCTGATCTCTAAACTTAGCCACCTGGGTATCAGCACACCTGTCTGCAACTGGATTTTGGACTTAGACAGACCCCAGTTTGTTAAATTAGTCAACCTCTCCTCCTTCTCCATTACACTGAACACTGGCGTTCAACAAGGTTGTTTTTTGATCCCGATCCTGTATTCTCTGTTCACCCACGTGTACCTGTTCATGGTTCCAACACCATAATAATATTCACGGATGACACCATGGTGATAGGCCTGATCAGAGACAATGACAAGATGGCATACAGGGATGAGGTGCAGCATCTGGCTACATGGTGCACTGACAACAACTTGGTACTTAACACCCAGGAAACCAAGGAGTTCATCCTGGGTTTCAGGAGGACTTGAAGCCAGGCCCACCCCTACATCTATATCAGCGGAGCTGCAGTAGAGCAGGTAGCCAACTTCAAGTTCCTCAGCATCCACATTTCCAATGATCTCACCTGGTCTCCAATGATCTCAACCCTGAACTCCTCCACCCTGGTCAAAAAGGCACAAGAGCATCTTTACTTCCTTCATAGCCTTAAGAAAGGTCACCTGTGTCCCAGGATCCTGGTGAACATTTACTGCTATACCATTGAGTGCATACTCACCAACTGCATCTGAGCATGGTATGGCAACTGCTCTGCAGCTGAATGCCAAACACTTCTCACCCAAACCATGGAAATAAAATCACCCTCCTCCCATCTAGCAGGCATTACAGGAGCCTCCACTCCTGCACCAATAGACTCAGGAAGAGATTTTCTTCCTGATGCTGTGACCCTGCTGAACTTTACCACCTGCATTGGAGTCTACTGCACTAATATTATTTATTGCACTTCTGCTAATCTACTCTAATATTTGTAGCAATGATAGCATTTGCTGCTTGAATTACCTTAAGGCTCTTCCCTGCAGTTCCTCTGTGTAAATCAGGCTGAACCAAGAGGAGGGATTAGAATCCACCATCTTTCCACCATTCAGGAGGCCACACATCTTGGTTGCAACATCTTGACATATGGTCAATTTATGACCATGCCTTTGATGGAGAAAGGGCATCGGAAAGACAGCAGTGGCCTAGAAGTTTCCTTCCAGACCAGCTGATGTGACCAGAGGGCGGGTGTCAGCACCAAAGCAAACAAAGTGCCCTTCTTGTCATTGTGCATCATGGGAAAGAACTTTCTTCCATCATTTGCGGGCAGCCAGTGGAGTAACTACCTTTACAGTAAACATAGCAGGCTTTCATAAGAGTCTAGATTCTGTGGGGGGAACACAGGGGTGCATAAAATCACAAGTTTAACCCATGCTCCATTTGCACTTTAGATCAAACATCCTAGTTCTGGGTAATGTCCCTGATGGTCAGTGCTGACTTCCCAGGAGAACTCTTCTTTCTTTCCATAAGACTTCAAATGTATACAGAAGGAAAACTGTCTTGCGAGGAGCTTAGGAGCAGAGATACATGTGCACTTCCTCTTTTTTAGAAAGATTTGACAGCATTTTTTCAGTGTCTATTTATACTGAAACGCCATATAGCAATTAACATTTCTGGGTTGACCACTTTTATGCACTGGTGAACCACTTACTTTTGGGTCGAAAGCAACAGGACAGATGGGAGATATTTTAACAGAGAACATGAAAAGATGGTCAGCATAGTGTTCCAGAGCCTTTAAATTTTCAAGTCGAAATGCAAGCTGGAAGGTCGGCCAGGCGCTCGTCTGGTCATATCGTGACTGAAACGGCACATACACAGTGAAACACACATGTGCGATTTGGATGTGTTCTTCCACACTTGTGGCCCCTTGCTGTCCCCGGAGAGGTGTCACCCAGCAACATAAAATGCTTAACGTCAACCACGGAGATGGCACCACACCCACACAGCCTCACAAATGTGTGAAAAACCTGGGATTTGTGGAAACTCAGCTGTTAATAATAGACCTACATCTTCACCATAAAATGTGATACTAGGAGAGAAAAGAGTAACTTTGAGTTCCATTGTGTTTTTGGGGACAGTTCAAGTTCTGTCATAATGTTTAGGGAAAAAAGTGAAAGATCCAACCAATTGTTTTGCTAACATTAAAAATGGTATACATGTTCATTATATCAGTTTATATATGTATAATTTAAAGCAACAGTCTTTGAGGTTTCATATTTTTAATCAAAAGTAGTAGCGTTCCTGGGGGAATCTTATTCATGGCATCAATTTGCTGGTGTAACCATCCCTGAAACATGTAATATATAAATTCTATAAAAACACATGGGAGTACTTATGTAACATACACTATCTGTGAAAAATCCAGCACCTTTTGCTGAGTATTTATGTTGATATAAACAGAATGTCAATACAAGGGCTACTGTCAACATGAAGACATCAGAACAGTACACTCAGTCTTCAAATCCTCATTCACCTACTGTCAAACTAGAATTAGGGCAAGTGAAAGGAGTGTGCAACACAGTTCATCCTAAAGCCAGGGTAAACATTGGCTTGACTTTTGAAAGGTCATGAGAGCTCTGTCAAGATTTAAAATTGATGCTAGGATATTCCAAAAAAAAATTCCTAATGATTTCTTTTATATTTCGAGATTAAATGTCTTCTAGTGTGTGTTTACTGCTGTGTGTATGTACATGCTCAACCTGCGTGCAGACTCTGACTGATCAGCGAGAGGGGGTGGGGCTAACAACGTTAATGACCCAAAGTATTAGGTTAAATGCAGATGAATATGAGTGGTCTAGGGTCTCCTGAAAATAACAATATCTGGCATGTATCACTGTCTCCTATAAATATGTTACAAATATTTTTGATGAACAAACTACAAAACTACAAAATGTCAAACTACAAAAGTAATGCAAAGTCGGTCTACGGTTTAAGAGGACATCTGAGGACCTGAGCTAATAAAAGGAAGCCAACAAAACCTTTTCTTTTAAATTTTGGAATTAAATATGATAATATTGGATGTGTATGTAGAAACCAACCACCCATAACCCACAAGCGAGGTAAGGATTCACAGACCACAAGTGTGCTGTGTTACATATCTACCACCAAAACATTAGCAGCAGATACTTTATTTCCTGTAAGTTATTAGTGGTAAACCTCACATGCCCATGACCCTGTCCCCAGTTCACTTTTCTTAAGTACTGACCACTTTATATGGGGAACACCCCACCAGACCTGCGATTTTGGAGATGCTCTGACCCAGTCGTCTAGCCATTGAAAGCAGCTCATCTTTGCACATGAGTGTTTCTTCCAACACATCAATTGAGAGAACCGACTGTTTACTTGATGCCTAATATGTATATCTTTATCGGTGCCAGTTACTCCAACTCCAACAAAAGCTGATTAAACCCTTTGGAATACCCTTGATTTCAGATGAAGCAACTGTTGTTGCTGTACTTGCACCATACATCAATAGGAGCCTAAAACATGAGTAACCTAGTTTAAACAAGGGTTTTGTATCAGTTCTCATATCATAGAAATCACAGAAAACATCTCATAAATGAAAGAGGCTGAGGCCATGGAGATGTACAGACAATGAGAGCAGGCAAAAGGGTACATTCTTCTTTGTGATTGGAATCAGTTATCCTCACTTAAGGAGGACAGCAGTCTTCACAGCAACAAAGCTTGCCATAGTCACAGGTGCACTGCGGTAGTTCAACATGTCAGGTAGCAGATGCTGTTGGTCAGGAAGGCACCTTGTATTTCTACACTGAAAAATCTTCAAGTACAACATAGTTACAAACATGCACTTGCTCATGTGCACATGCATATTGTTACCGTTGGATCCAAAGCCTTGTTTCTCCTAAAACAATAATTTTACAAAAGCATCCCACTTGCTTGTTGTTCAGATGGTGAGGGTGGGGCTTGTGTTCCGCAGTAGTCCTTTTGTTAGAGGGACCACCAACCAAGCAAGGCCCTGGTTATGCAGGTCCACCATTCTGATGCCCCTGATTACAAGCCTTTTTTTTTTACGTTTTCTTTACCCTTTACCCTGTCATTACATTTTCACAGAATGTCTGTGATGTGATGTGTGTAAAAAGAAACAGAAAAAAGAAATCACAAGAATGGATCTATAAGACAGCAACAGTATGTAGGTACCATGTGTCTATATATGCAGATACACTCAGAGGTCCTTGCACATGAGTGTGGTAAAACTGCATGTGCCAAAATATACTGTGCATCCAAACATGTCTGGATGATCACTACGATAAACATGGGGAATCGTGGGAGGAAATCGACCATGGAGTGTGTTTATATTACATTTCAGACACTCCAATGTTTTACATTTTAGAGGATTCGACAAAATATAAAAAAAATCTACACTATAAATGAGATACATCCAAGATGTATAACACTCCCCTTCATTTGTCACAAAACTGATGAAAGCCCATGCTGAACAACTGCAGGGCTGTAAATGATGAGGTCATACCACTTGGAGGGGATTCTACAAAGAGATAGTTCTCAGTTTCTAACAGAAAGCTAACTTTTATTTTGTTTTTAATTAAGTAATCATTAATTACATTGTGCAGCTTTACTAATTAATCTCTTGGTTTCATATTGCACAGTTTAAGTAAATAAACTAGAAGGGCACCATTGATGTTCATAATCTTAATATTGATTCTGAATTTTACATTGATTGCATTTTACATTAATTTTAAACAACAGGTTTCCACTGACTGTAACAGGGAAAATGGCATCTCTGTTATTATTATATTATTCTACCATAATAGTCAACACAGTTCTTTCACTTTCACTGCTGGTTTTGTATCTCTCGGGTTGTAGGTGTAAAGCCTGTCCTTCTGAGGGAGCTCCAAATGCAGTTCACTGATTCACAGCAGTGGAGAAAATGGGAATTACACTTCCAGAATCTAGAGTGAACTCAGGAGGAAAAATGACCAATTATTGCATAATTCAGATAAAACTGAACTATAAACAAACTGTGCATTGAGTGACCTGTAGAGCTGCCAAAGCCCAACCAAGTCAAACACCTATGAATTCATCATCTGTGAGTGGGCATGTGGCACTACACCTGTGACAGGTTTTGCACTGTGGGTGGAGGATCCCACATAAGAAAGACTCAGTATGAACATTTAAATTCAAGCAACTTATAAATGATGATTTATTATAATGATTTATTCTAATTGATGTTTTTAAATGAGTTTAATCAAGTAAATATGACAACCCCACAATAAATGCATCCATAAATATACTGCACATCTGTAAGCTCTATATCAGTAAGTGCTACATATTTTTTTAACAACATGTTCTAGCTTGGTGCTGGCCAGGGTCTGACTATGTCCTCAGCTGGTGGTCATGGCTTTTTTTTCCTCCTCTCTCTCTATTTGTGGTGACTGGAACAGAGACCAACTGTGGTGTGGAGCTGTGCATCTGTACGGGAAGAACTCATCTGCTCCATGTTAGTGGCAACCGCAAGCACTGCCTCTTAGTTTTTGCTAGAGTGAGAGAAAGAGAGAGAGAGAGAGAGAGAGAGAGAGAGGAGTGGGGGGTGGTGGGGGTGGGGTGTGATTGGGATGTAAGAACTTAAGCTAAAGTGTACTTCCTTTGCTTACATTGTTTAAAGTCGGGAATATGCTGCAGTGTGTTTGTGTCCTGCAGTAATACAGGTGTGGACGTGGCCGAACATTTCACATTGTAATATACAGTGCATCCAGAAAGCTCTGGACCTCAGACTGGAGTGACTTCAGGATAACTCTGTGAATGTCCCTGAGTGGCCCAGCCAGAGCCCAGCCTTAAACCCCATTGAACATCTCTGGAGATATCTAAAAAAAAAAAAGTTGTGCACAGATGCTGCCCATCCAAATGATGGAGCTTCAGTGATTATGCAAAGAAGAATGGGAGAAACAGGTGTGCCAAGCTTATAGCATCACACTCAAAAAGACTTGAGGCTGTAATTCCTAACAAATGTGCTTCAACAAAGTATTCAGCAAAGGCTGTGAATACTTATGTACATTTATTTTTATATGTTTTTGTTTATTTATTTATTTATTTTATAAATTTGCAAAGATTTCAAACGAACTTTTCTCACTTTGTCATTGGGGGGAAAAGGAATTGAATCCATTTTGAAGTAAAGCCATGACATAACAAAATGTGCAAAAAAGAAGCGTTGTGAATAATTTCCGGATGCACTGTAACAGCTGGAACACTATTTTACTGCGTATACAACCATTGGCTTCTAATGACCGAAAAAGGATGCCGAGAAACGACAGAAAAAAAGCAAAGAGGAGAAAAAAAGAGAGGAAATGAAAAGGAGAATAAAGGAGAATAAGAGATCTCTGTCTCTCTCTTCACACACACAAAAAGTAATAAAGTGTGTATTTTTTTCCAAGAACACCGATTTTCACGGGATGTCTAACACATGTTTGAAATGTATCAGTTTTTGCCACTGGGTAGGCACATGTGGAATGTGTGAAGCTTCAAATGAACCCTTGCAGGCATATGAGGGAAAGCAGTCTTTGTTGCACTAAATTTACATTGAATGTATGAAAGTCTGAGTGCTGCTCTTTGCAGTTCAATTATACTCACTGTACTGGCAAATGTATTGTTTTATAACTGGCTTTATAGATCTTCGGCAAAAATCCCACTATATTTAATGTGTAGAATTGCCACCCTAAAGTTTAAAATGTAGAGTTTAAAATACTGATCTACTATATTGGACTATGTTATTATAGTATGATCAAATCTGAATGGAAGCAATAACAAATTTGCTACAAAATAAATGTACATATAGGTTCACTGTGCTTTCACACAGGAAAACTCGTCCTCAGCATTTTACCTATTCATGCAGTGTAACACACATATACTGGGTACTGAGTACACATGCCCTCAGCCAATATGCGCCCAGTTAAATGCCAGTTAAGTGCCCTATATTATATAAAATATTCGCCCAGCCTGAGTTGGTAAAGAGTTGTGGTTGATTAAGGTATTGCTGACTGGTTGTTAGTTTGTTGCTAGGTATTTGTTTGGCAGTTGCTGGCAATGGTATCACAGGAGGTTTCTGTTGTGTTGGTGGGTGGATGGTAGGGTGTTGCTAACTTTTTGCAGTAATTATAGTATTCTAGGTGGTTACTATCATTTGATTGTTTTATTGAACTAAGGCTACAAATATACCTGTTTGAGCTTGCGTTTGTGTAGACAAGTGGCTGTGGGTTACTGGAGGTTTCCACTGCAGTACCGACCAGGTTTCAACATCAACATATCCTTACAAGCACATCAGTCACTGTGTAACAGGACATCATACACCATCATACATGCTTCTAAACTTTCCAGCATGCTGATGCTGCTGAGTGACTGCCCTGCTCCTAGCTATTTGTGTGAAGTGTACTAAGAGTATACGTCATGTTAATTTCTGGGGACGTGCACAACCAACTTGCCAAATGGACACAGGGTACGTGTCCATTAGGTGTATGCATTATGGAAAAAGGACAAGTATATGTCTAGGCTATGGGATTGCTCTGGTGTTACTAGCATATTTGCATCATGGTATCGATGCAACATTTGCACATTGATATGGGAAAAAATGCCCATTCAATCAAAAAGCCATATCCAAACAGAAGTGGCACAATGTGAAGCTGTGCCAGTGATAATATCCAAAAAACTGTAGGATATGTTAACTGAAAAAAATGAGCACAAAAATAAGAATTAAAATTAAAGAATCAAAACTATAACCTGCAATCATAATAAATAAAATATTACACTTTTAACCATAATTCAGCAAATATTGCACAACACTGCAGGCGTTTTTATGATAGAGTGCCTTTGTGGGTGCAGCATTGATACAGCCTTAGAACTGGGTACAATACCAGGTTAATTCTCTTCAAAGACACAGCAAATTACGACAAATCCAGAGAGGCCTTCACCTCTTATATTCCCTGCTTAGCATCTGTTTTAACATTATGTTCTACAGAGTTCCAGCAGATCAAGCGATTGCTTTTGTATAACTGAATATGAGTACTGAAGCTATTGTAAATGGTGACCTTAACCCTAAGGACAAGCTTTAGTTCAGTAACAGTAGCTCCTGGAGACTGCTCGAGCACAATACAATACAAGGGGGCTTACCTTAAGTCGGTCGGTCTTGGCAAAAGTCTTTTGTTTCCGCTGAAATATGGTTCAAAGTCTTCGGATCGAAGTCTGTGGGAGTAGTCTATATACCCAGATATTTCCTGTCCATGAGAATTTTGGTCCCTTATGAAAATGATGGACTGCGAAGAGAAACAGGAGCGCATGCTGTATAAATAATGTTTAATAAGCAGTCTTGAGGAGATATAAATCATCACACCTGTGGATATGGGGCATATCCATTGCAAAGGCACCCATACACCCATATATACCAAACTGTACGACACAAGAATCTGACTGATAACAGGACTGAAATGATTAGAGTGATAGAAAGTCATATATATGTACTATATAGTTAACTATATATGTGTATATACTATATTTGTGGTATCATTAATAGACTTATACACCTACTCATCCAATGTTTCTTCTAAAATAAATAGGAACCTAAAAAGAGTTTGTGCCCCACCGCTGCATTGTCTTTACCTGTTGGGAAGACGTTTCACTACATTTTATAAACATTGCTGTGAAGATTTGATTACATTCATACATTATAAGTGCCTTAGTGAGGTCTGGTACTGATGTGGAATGATTAGCTCTGGATCCCAAATGCCACTCAAGCTCATCTAAAAGGTATTGGATGGAGCTCCACCACAACAGAGAATGCAGCTTCAATGCTCCACAGCCCAATGCTGGGGTCTTTCTACCCCTCTTGGCCATGAATGGTGACCTTTTGATCTTAGGCTCACGTGCAGCTGCTCCAGAGCATTCTATTCCATTGGCATTCAATATAAAGGAGAACCTTTTATTTCTTACTGTCAGGAAAATTTCTTTGTCAATTTCTTAACAAATTCTTTACATGCAACACTTGATGTGTGAACCACAAAATGGTTCGCAATGGAACTTTTTTTTCTATTATACCATTTCTGTTTAAAACTCAAAGAATCATTCATAGCATCTCTTTTTTTTAAGAATGTAGGTAAGAGCTGGCTGTCTTGCAGAGTTCATGCCTCACTGGATCAGATGTGCCATAAAAGGACTTACACAATACCACATTACTATGTGGTTTTAATGTTAAGGCTGATTGATGATAAGCTGTGTGTGTATATTTGTCAGAAATAGGTGACAAATGTAGCTGAAGAAACTCATTATTCAAAGTGTCCACAAACTTTTGGACATAAAGTGTTGTTATCCTACATAGCATTTAAACTGTAATGAGTCAGTCAGTAATATTGTGAGTAAAAACACTTGTTTGAAAAAGAATCTAGAAATAAAAGATTAGAATTCAGTCTGTGGTTCAGATGGAGAAAAAACTGAAGGTGGAAAAAAACACTGCTCAGGTGACAGCAAACCGCGAAAGCCATTTTGAGTCAATCCGATGCCAAAGATAATTCGTTTACAATGGAGAAGCAACTCAAGACAGAATATGCATTCATCTGTTTGGAGAACACTCGGTGGTTATTTTGTCTGGATGATAATGATGAAAGAATGACTTAAAAGAAGGTCTGCTGTGAAGAGGACCATTGTTTTGGCTTGCGTGTTTACTTCAGAGTGAGAGAGTCCCACTTCTACTGTGAAACCTTTCTTATTTTCCTCTCCTCCACCCGACAGTCACTGATATCACGTTTGTATTTCTGTCAGAACCTCAGCCATCTGTGGATTCCCTTACATGTGCGGGATAAAAGTGAGATAACTAGCGCTGCAGAGTTAAAAAGGAAGGGCGCTCCTCTTTATATACTTTAAACAGATGCTATCGGGTTCGCAGCTGGCCAGGGGCCCGAGTCATCTACCTTATCTGTGGCTTCTGTGCTCCCCCGTCATCCTTGAAAAGAGATCATCAGACAGGGGCTAAGAAATACAGTGGGAAGAGCGAGGCATGCAGATCGTCTTTCGATCACAGAAAAGGGAATCAAAACCCCTCCACAGCCCACAGCTACACCATGGTGGAAAGCTTACCTTCACCCTCATAACTCATGAGTCAAAGCAATAAAAAAGCACGGCTCAATGGAACTGCATGGGTCCGTCAAGTAGTTTTGGAGAACAGGTGCTGTTGTCTTAGAAGCTGGAGTGACCAGGAATATTTCAGGACTAAATTCTGTTCATTTAAAACGGTTTGTGATGTTTATTTAACCCTTTGGTTGCAAATGGTCACAACCAGATCAAATCAGCTGATTGCAGCGCACAACTGCAATGGTTTCGCACCAGACTGTCATGGAGTCACATAGATGGAAACCTTCAGTGATGAGTCCCGCTTTTGGGTCTTGGTGGACATGATTGATGCATCTGTATGTGGGGGCACCATGGTCAGCACCAAGATTAACAGTTTATCGTCATTCATCACATGTCCAGAAGGCCTGGTGTTATGGTGTGGGGTGCACTCTTGTACAATGCCAGATCACCTTTTGCCTTCAATACAGACACTTTGACAGCCCAACATTACGTTAAGGTCCAGCAACCAGTGGCCCAAGCTTTTCTAAACATATGCTCTGATGCGATATTCCAACAGGACGTTTGTTCCCATTCTGTTGCCCTCTTAAGAGTGCGCCTTGAAGACAAAGAAACTATGCACTGGCCAGTCTCATAGCCAGACCTATCCCTGTTTGAAAATCTGTGGGACGGTATTGGACACACTATCAACACTCCACCCCCACCGCAAGATCAGCAGGAACTGAGTAAGAATATTCAAGCTGCATAGGATGCATTATCGCAGGACACCATTAGGAACTTCTACAGCTCCATTCTGAGAAACCTGGTATGCTGTGTTATACTCAGTGCCATACTGAGAAGCACTACGTCTGTATGTGTACTTGTTGTATGTGTAGTTTCTTAGTAGTTTTGAACTGTGGATAGGTGCTGAACAGAGGAGTTCAGGAGTGGTGTGACAGTAGGAATGCTGTAGCCCCTTTCCTGGAGATGTCTGTGTGGGGGCTCTTGACACACTGACACCAGCCTTAGTCCACTCCTTGTGAAGCTCTCCCAGGTTCCCGAATCAACTTTTCTGGACAATTCCCACAAAGCTGTGGTCATTCCTGTTGTCTCGGCACATTTTCCCTGTCCAGACAAATTTCCATTAAAACAGCACTCTGAGAACAGCCAGCAAAGACCTTCTGTGGCTTCCCCTCTTTGTAGAGGGTGTAGATGATCATCTTCTGGATAATTTCCAAGTCAGCAGTCTTCCTCTTGGTTCTTGTGTGTGCTGAACTACACTGACTAGGTTATATTTATAGAGTTAAATAGTAATTTGCTCAAACTTTTAATAAATATATTTCTGAATTTCTGATTTTCATGAGCTATAACCCACATTTATAAAACAGGGTTGAAATATTTCACTTTGCATGTAATTAATGTAAAATAAATTCTGACCAAAAGTGAACCTTTTCACAATATGATATCCTCCATGTTTGCTACTATAAAGTACTTCATAATTATGACTTTGCAAGCAGAAATAGAAATAGAAATAGGACAATCAGATGAGCACGTGAAAGCAGCATATATATATATATATATATATATATATATATATATATATCTTAGCCCTAATGAATCTGTAAATGAGAAACAGATGTAGGTAATGATGAAGAAGAAGTGTTGGGGCGGAGCTGGAATGGGAACAGTAAGTGGTTAGTCAGACAGCAAGCAAGGGATTTTGAGGAAGGACGTGACTCTTAGCTGTCCTGAATTTGAAAATTCCATGGACAGTTCTGTGGGTTTACAGCTTTTATTGCTACCAAAGCCTGGTGCATCCACCCTTCAGAAGCTCTGAGATGGGCAAAAGATAAAGACCAAAGAGCCTTTATCTCTGTGGTAGTATATTCTAATGAGAGTCCACAAAGAGTGGATTAAGGCTGGTGACAGTGTATCTGTGAGCCCAATGAGAGGATGGTACAGTGGCTGGACCTTCTTTCACAGGAATATTCAGGCCTGTTGGTTAGCCCCAATCCCCCCCCCCCCCCCCCCCACACACACACACCTTCTAACCCCACCACAAAAAAAAAAAAAAAAAAAATCAGCAACACCCAAACCTCACCCTGGGAACAATCCTGCACTGTCAGGGAGGCCTGCACAGGTGTCTGAGGGTGTCAGCTGGCCTCTGTTTATTATTGATGGGTTGTGCTTTCGGAGGAATCCCGGGCCATCACTAACAACTGTGTAAATTTGTTGGGGTAATGAAAACATGGCTTGGATGACAGGAATGTTTGAGGGCCTAGTCCTTTTTCTGGCAGGCTTACTCTTGTCCCTCTTTAGGTGTTCTTCAGGGGTTGGGGGTTGGGGGGAATGCTTATTTGACTTGGAAGTGACTTCACACAGTGGGGCTTGTGTAATAGATGCAGTGGTGGAAACCAGATGTGCTGAGGTGTGCTGCTTCTGTTGGGATCTACCAGAATTACACTTGCTTGGGATGGCTCGTACAAACTCTGACTACTAAGAGGAGCTGGGTGCCCCCAACTCAGTCATAAAATTTCAGCCAAGGTTGGCACTATGACAGTGACAACACATTCCGTTATATTTAAACTTCCTAATTGAGGAATTACTGATACTGTTCTGAATTTATGGTTAATACTCATGAAGTCAAAATAATACTATGTAGTATCTGCTCTACAGATCTCAAATGCATCAAAGCATTAGCTCTGTCATTGGTCCCCAATTCGGTGCGTGCTGATGCCACAGTCATGAATGTTCTGGAGCTGCTTGAGATCATAACTTGCCTTGCTCCATCTGGGTGAGTAAGACAACCCTCTTATTGTTCTACAAATGTGTTCACCTGTTTAATGATGTTGCATTAGCAGCAGGACGGTTGTGTTGGCTGGATTCATGTGAACTACCAGCACTAGGAGTATTGTGTGATTGAGGGAGGTGTAGCTCACGGGCAAGAATAGAAAACAACCAATACAATAAAACAGCAGTTTTATCATGAACTTTTTGACTTTTTACAGAAATTTAAATTACTGCAAGGCATCCTACACTGTATTTACAATAATAATAATAATAATAATAATAATAATAATAATAATAATAATAATAATAATAATAATAATAATAATAATAATAATAATAATAACAACAACAACAACAACAACAATAATAATAATAATAATTATTATTATTATTATATACAATTTCATTGTAATTTAAACATTACAAATGAATGAAAACATTGCAAAGTTATGTAAATGCTGAACTCATTATTTCATTAGATTGACATATTATTTGTAATGAGCTCTGATTCTACATACTGATAAGGATTAAGGTTATATTTAGTTTTATGTGAGCTGTGGCTTTAACTCTTAAATCTGTGATTACACTGAACTGTTGATGGTCTTCTTGCTCTTTATAGCCAGCACTGCAGTCTGTGCTGCACACAACATCTTGCAGCTCTGTGAGGGCAAATTAATCAAACCTGGCAGTGTTCTACATCTGATTTTAATGGCTTTGACAGACTTGATTTTCAGTGCATATGTGTATAGTATGGATGAAAATAATCAAAAGATGCTGCTTCCTTTTGCTTATAATCATAGGGTGTGTCCTGAGACAGATGTCTTGGCACGAAAGAGAAAAAATAAAAGAGTACAACTTAGCCGTGCCAAAAGACTGCTTGCTCGGCCCGGGTGGTTAGCCATTTAAATCTGTATTTACTTTGAGCACTTCTTAGCTTTGTGTGATCAAATGCCACTTAAAAATAGTCTGAAACACTTTCAAAGAAGGAAAACACACAGAGGGTAAATGAAACAAGACCTGTTACTGGTGGACCAAATTTGTAGCAGGTGGTGAGGCTATGGTCATTTTTTCGTCTTAAAAAAAAACCCAAAAAAAAAAAAAAAAAAAAAACATAAATAAGATTGTGTCATGCTATGTGGTCAAACGTAGTGCAGAATGTGTTTCAAAAATGCACAAGAAAAAGAGAAGAGAGGGAAGAAAATGAAGCGGCAAGTTGTTTATAAGGAGGCGGAAGGAGTCAGGGGGCTGAAGCATTTGTTTACCCAAGTGTTCACATTCTCCGAGCTTGAGTTGTTTGTGCAGGAAAACAGAGCTGAGGCAGGTGTGCTCTGTGCTCTGATGCCTTGACCAAACGTCCAGTGGTCCAGTTCCACCCTGAGCTTTGAGACGGGGCACAACAACTGTGGCAGTAGAGTTGGTCAATCAGTCTGACATACGTCTCTGAGCAGTGCTCTGGCCAATGTTCTTCTGCACAGAAGTTGCCAGCACAGCCCAAACCACAAAATAAGTGGTTTTGTGAGCCCACATACATGAAATTAAAAGGCACTCAGAATCAGAAATGCTATCCTGTTTTTTTTTTTTTCCTTTTTCATTTTTCATCTCTCCTTTTTCCTCTAAAGGTTTAAAAACATATACAGAGTTCTCTGTACCTTAATTTTCCTTCGATTGCTTCTGGGTAACATCTCTGTCTTGCAGCTCAATCGGGAAGACATAAAGACAGTCTCATAAAAAGTTCTATATGGCTAACAGATCTAAAAACCACAGTGTGCAAACCAAAGGACTGCTCCACATTCAGCCATATGGAAACAATGTAAGGAAACAAAGTCACTGGAGATCTGCTGTGCTGTAAAAGATCATCTCAACATCTTATTACAAGCCTGGGTCCTTCAAAAAATCACATATTGGAAACATAATGTAACTCGCTGGATTTGTGTGCTCTTGATTGGTGCCTACAAAAAGCTTATAGCTATTTGTCCTTCTGGTCACTGTCCAATGCAATAAACAGAGGGTGTTGCAGGGCCCCATGTGGTGGCTGCCCTGTGAGATGTCCGCACCACCAGGCCATCTGCTGTTTTCTCAGCCGGTAGAGAAGGGAAGCTCAGCTACCACTGCTAGACTTCAACCTCTCCTTGGTCTTCTTGGTCTTGGTTGAGACATTGAGGTCTGAAGGATAGGAACATCATTTTCTCTCAGGGTTTTTCATTACTGGCTCAGGAACAACATCTAACGTACTGGAAATGCAGATGAGCTTAGTGTTAATGTGTTTGTTAATCCAACTAAACTACACAAGTAGTATATATGGATAATAGATGAGCTGAATCATGAATGACAAACATATTCAAATAGGTCACCCTTTACATGATTAATGATTCAGCTCCAGAAGAAAAAAGAATTACGGTTCCATTTATTTCCAGCCACTCCATCATAAAATGCTAAGCTACTTCAAATACACGAAAGCAGTGATTGACAATCAAGGCTATTTCAACAAACATTAATTCCTTAATTCTTAAAGCTTAAAACATTTTTTATGTTTAGGAAAGAATATTAACTGAATTTCTTTGTATTATTTTATTGTCTACAGCTCAAAAAATACAAACATACTATTTACAGGCTTGTGCTAAAGTAAAATTAACATTTTCGTTTTATTTTATAAAGTATTGACCACATATCTTCCAAATTCCAAAGAACAAATGGCTGTCTAGAGCATTTATTAGTAGTATAATGACAACTTCTATATATATAGGACAAATATATTGTGAGCAGCAACTGACTGGTTGAAAAACGTGCCTGAACTTGCTTGGTGGAAAAAAAAATTGTTATTCCATTGCATTAATTTAACCAGTGCAAAGATGTTCAGACAACTGGAGCCAATTTTTCACTGGGAGTAGAAATCCAGCTGAGGTGATTCTGCAGGATGAGTGATGCTGAAACCTCTGCAGAGCATACCCCCACTGCAATCCCCAGCATCTGCTGACACACCTACACTATTACAAATTATTAATAAAATACTTTTCACTTTTTTTCACTGTGGTAACAATGAGATTGTAGGGGTCGCCAACCCCTACTATAAAACTAAATGTTTGTCGCATCAGATATTAGAGATTACAGAAGGCAATTCGATTACATTTGCCTGTAATGCTGGAAAAAAAAATGAGACAATTCGATTTCAGTTGGTCTAACTGAGATGCTTTTATCTTGTCAAGTGCAAATGGAACATGCATACACACACATCTCAATGCTATGCAGATATGATCACGATAAAGGGCAAATGTAAATGGCCTCCTGAATGAATGACCCAATTTATAGAAATGAAATTTTTTAATCTTTCTCTGGAAGCTGTTCAGCATTTTAACACCTGGCCAATTCATACAGTAAAATATATTCAACTAAACTTTAAACTGAATTTAAAGTTCCCATTTGGAATGGAATCATAAAGAAAACCATGCATAGTCAATTGTGAACCAAAAAATGGCCATTGAAAACGAACGATATATCGCATGCATATCTTGAAGAAGGCACTTATCCACTATTGAACCAATATGGCTCTGTGGCAGGTGGAGAATGTCAGAGCAAGTGAAACTGATTTTCATGTTTAGCTAAGAGATTTGCAAAGCTGCAGAAAAGCAGGATATCTTTCACCAGAGGAGAAAAGAAGAATTTCTTGAAATAGACATATGATTGAATTTGATCAAGAATTACAGCTTCAAAAACGAAGTAGTGGAGTTTGGCACCAGTGGCAAAAATGCAAATCAGTCAAGCTTAGGACTTTCTGAGATTTCCGACACCAATGTGACTGAACACAGACACAGCGTTCCCCTCAGGCATTGCTACTACAACCATTTTCCACATAGTTTTGGCTTTCAAATTGCTTATGGGAAGGAAGATTTAGGTTTAGCTTGAACATGTGCAGAGTAGCACAGCCCTTGGGGGACAAAGGGACTTCCATATTTGAGACTCTGCTGCAGACTCTTCCAAAGAATGACATCCATGGATTATGGGCTCATCCATTTTACCAGTCACCTTTCCCCCACCCAAGTCATGAGATTTTATGCTTCTAACTTAATCTATCCAACATTGAGAAGACAAATCGAGCAATGTTTTCAGGAAAAACAAGGTTTGCCAGACATGAACATCTTAAATAAAATATCCACAAGCTGTTTTGTTAGGTTTTCAAAACTTTGTGCACACAAAATTCCATATCTACACCTCTGGCTCTTCCTCTATGGCTTTGTGTTTGTGCTCACAAAAGCTCGAAAACTTGCAAAAGCACTCCTGACCACAATGTTTAACATTACACACCCTATTATGACAGGGCATCGCAACTTTTCCGGAACTGAGCAGCCTTCTCTTATGTGATCCTGGCTTCTTTTTGCAAGCTAATGAAGAATTCTCTTTTGGCTAGAGAAGGAAACGACATTGTTTGCAAAGCCTGTCTTTATTAGAAAAATCCAGCACCTGCACAAGAGAGTAAAAGCAAAACAAAGTTGAGGTTAACCAGGGGTGACTAAAACATGCAAAACTGCCCGATTTCTCCGGTGTTATAAAAAAATAGTGTAATGGCCGTTGAGTTATAATTCATCCACCTTGGTGTGTAAAGGTGAAGAAAGCAAGGAATTATCAATAATTATAAATAATTTAACCTCTTAAACTCTTAAATATGTATTATGCTCCCCCCCCAAAAAAAACAAAACAAACAAAAAACCACAACACAAAACAAAACAAAACAAAACAAAACAAAACAAAACAAAACAAAACAAAACAAAACAAAATGAAATGAAATGAAACAAACAAAAAAAACCAGAAATTCCCAATAGCTTCATGGGCAGTGTGGAAAGGGCTGCTCACCACTTCAGGCACATGTGCTCACTGCCTTCTAGTGTGTAAACTCACTAGTGTGTATGTGTGTGCTTCATTGCATAGAGGGGTTATGCAGAGCAACAAATTCTATGTTTTGGGGTTTTTTTTGTTTTTTTTTACAGATAAAACAATTACTCTGCATGCCTATCATTAATTTTTATGTTATTTTTAATTTATTATTATTTAATTAACTTTAATCTTGCTCCTACCTATGAAAGTGTAAGGTGGCAATACATTTAAAAGTGCACTGATATTATTTGTTTAACAAATATTATTACACAATCATCTACCAGACTTTTCTGTATTATTTTTCAGTAATTCCATTGGTATTCTATTTGCTATTTTTTTACCATATGGTTCTTTGACCTCTTTCACATGGATTTCAGCACTCGATGTGGGACTGGGTCAGTAAAATTTAACCTCATTAAAATGTTGCTCTTGATTGACTTCTGCTTAGAATCCATGTGAAAATCTGCAGCATGCAGAAGACCACAGTGACTTCAATAACATGTTGTATACTTTGTGTCAAGCTGGTCGATTTTTCCTTAAAAGTCTGAATACATCACAATCAAATAATATATTTTTTGACCATTTTAATGGAGCTGGCAGTCCTATTAAAAGATTTATGAAGTATATATGGAAGAGTATAACTAATAAGGAGGGCAACTTTGCTCTCGAGCTAATCAGTGATATACACTTGACAAACACACAAATGCTATTTTGCAGTCTCCTCCTTTGACTGACCTGGATAGGAGCTCAGGGAACTGACCACTAAGAATGCGCTCTTTGTTGTTGCAGTTGCTTGCTCACTTGAGAAACAATTTCTTTTTAGAGCAGATTAATCAAATGTGAGGGCAGAGTCTTTTTTCTCAACACTGGGAGATTAACAACAAGCTGAAAGCCTACACGCACATCTTTGCTTGTGCAGGTGCACTTGAGCAGCAGCAGCACTGGGATTTGTCGAGTGTCTTTATCAAGATGGGAAGGTTTGTGAAGGCGATCGTATGCCTTGCACGTTAGCTTTATTCATTATTGCTTGCCTTGATTTTTGCAGAGGAAGATTTGGACCATAGGATTGAGTATTCTCAGTGGAACATGGCCAAGAAATGTGACACGAGCCTTGGGGAAACCAGGTCATCCATACAGGACCTATTTTTTAAAGGGCAACATCAGTGAAATTACTGAAAAATGAGGCACAAATTCTGGTAGCTGAGTGTGTATTAATTCTATAGTGTATGATATTATATAAGAACAATGTCTGCTTGCCAAATAATCTCAGAAAAAAAGACTTAGGTTTAATTCACTTGACATGATGCCAGCAGGGACAGGGGCATGGCTTAGAAACAGTGCTAGTGCAGAGGCCATTAGCCAGCATGATAATGCTGCACTATTGACATATATATATATATATATATATATATATATATATATATATATATATATATATATATATATATTTATAATTAGCTGCTTCAAATTTCCACTTCCAGACCCATTTGGAAACTTTATTTTTAAGAAAATAGCTACCAAAGAGTGTGCTTTAAAATAGCACTACACTTTACATAACCTTTCAGCTGGTGAAACCCAATCTAAATCCAATTTGACTCTGCACTGTGTGCAGTGACAAGTGAGTCACTTGCTACTAAAACGTAACATCCTATGGTTATAGCCACCCACAGCAACCATCTGCCCTGATTTGTCGCAGAGGAATTGCTGGCGTGATTGAATGCTTCAAATTCCTTGTTGGACATAAAAATATGTCACATTCAGCTTTATTTTGGTGCCACCCTTCCTGTTATTTAAGAGGATGTTTTAAATTGGGTACAAATAAATGTGGCAATGCAGTTATTCGTTACAATAAAAAAAAAAAGAGGCTGAAGGAACGGGTGCCTCTCTAATCTTCTAGAACATGCAGCTTCGAGGTTAGCTGTGTAGCTGGACAGCACAGAGGGTGACTCCCTTTGACATTCCTTTCATTATTCTCGACCACAGAGAGAAAGAAGAGAGGCAAGGGGAGAGAGACAGAGACAGAGAATGAGAGAAGTGTGTGTGGGGGCAACTAAGAACAGTTTTCAAGCAATGACAACAAGCAGAGACAGTTGGTTCCAGATTTTTCCTGGGGATGTCTAGGAGAAATCTGGATACAAGATCTCAAATATTGTCTCTAAAATGAGCAACTCTTATTTTGACTGCACTTATCTTTATTTGAATCAGTTTTTATGTGATATGATCTCTTGTATTGTAGGGATGCATGGAATGATTTAGACCATTTCCCCTCATCATGACACTTCCATATCATCTGAAGTTTGTGGACACCTTTCAACGAACGCCATGGAATAGATGAACATGCACCTCATTGGCATGATGCCCAATGTTTGGCAATGGGATAGTAAGGGTACAAAGCCATCAGATGATTTTGGGAACAGTGAACTGTGTTCCCTGAATGATGGAGCCCATTCAACACATTTGGAATAAGTTGTGAAGTGGCATGACGTGAGGTAGTGATCATCCAACATCCTGACCTCACTAACACTATTGTGACTCAGTGAATGCAATCAGATCCTCACAGCAAGACTCCAATCTGTAGTAGCATGCCTTCACTGGACAGTCGAGACAGTTACTCCAACAAAAGCAGGATCAACTCCTTTAAATACCCCTTGATTTCAGAAGAAACAATGAGTACTAGACTGTCTATTCTGTAGGCTGCTCTCTGCATTATGAGGGGAAAAAAAGAGAAGTTCAATATTATAGCTCAATGCATTGCAATCATGGTAATGCACATAGTGCCTCTGGCTTGAGCAAACCAGCACTCCTGGCACTAGAGGACAGTCCCAAACAAATGTTTGAGCAACATTCCTGCTTTAGAACACTGAATTTCTCCTGTCTGGCCAAATGTAGAGGGACAGTTTTTTCTCTCTTCATTTCTGTTGTTTCGCCAGATTCTATTCTTTCTCATTCAGACATGGAATCGACGCTTAGCTCAGGAGAACGCATGGCATTAGACCTTTCCTATGTGCCTGCTGACAGGAACTGATTCCAGAACAGCAGAACTCCTACTCTGACATGCTTTGTGAATACAGGTCCAGGTCTTTCTCTAGAATGATCCGAGATTGAGCATGTTTCCTACTCTAGCTTGTCTTGATTGTAATGCAATAAATAATATACATTAGTGAACTGAATTCAGTTATGAAAGAACCACATGCATAGAACCAAAGGGAACCCTCCTTGGTTATAGGTTCAAAGATATTACTTATACTCCCTTTCTAATGAGATTGGTCAGGGTACTGATAATATCCCTATATCCATCATAGGCTCAGGAAGGAACATTGTAGTGATTTATGCTGTGATGTATCACAAATATAATACAGCGTAGTGGATAACACTGTCCTTTCTGCAGTAGATTGCTGTAATTTCAGCTGGGCAAATGTTGTGTGCTATACCAACAGTCTTTATTCTACCTTCTACCTAGTCTTCTTATCTGCTTCATTGGTCACATTGGGTCCAGAGCCCACTAGGAATCATTGGGCACAAGCAAAAATACCCCTTTGTAAGTTCATTTTGCAAATCAGTACCCTAGTTTGCAGCCCTTGTGATGCAAGAACTGTCATCTTGGCCCGGTATTCAAATCTGCCCGGAAGACATAAGCAAAAGGCAAAATTTGGTTGTCCAGCAGATCAAAATAAGCACTGTGATTCACATTTACTGTCAGCTCAGCCAAAGGACCCATTTCCATGGTATCAAAACACCCTCAGAACATCACAGAGCTCCTCCAGCTTGAACCACCGTGTATGTGACGATTGAGGTCCATATGAATGATGGCACTGCATCAGCTTTTCATTCATATAGAAAGAGGATTCATCGGAATATGAAAATGTTTCCAGTCGTCAACAGTCCGATAACAGTCTCTTCAATGACTGTAACTGGGCAACTCGGTGAGCAGAAGAGAGCAGAGGCCTCTTATGTGCCACTCTGCTCCACACGTTAATGGTCTGCAGTTCCTGTGGAGTGTTCTTTAGAAATCAATGTGAAGAACCCACTTTAGAAGTGAACCTGTTAGCCACAAGATTTTATCCATGCTTATGAAACACCCCTGCATTTCCTGTCTTATTTATTATTATTTTATATTTTCTTTTCCAGCTTCAAGAATTTCCTGTAGTAGGGGATTTTTTTGCCACTGCTCAGACTCATATGACCATATGCTTCAATACACCTGCAAATTCAGCTGCTTCCTTCCCACTATGGCCTTTTTGGACCCCCAACTGCAATCACCATTTGCACAACAATGACTGCTTTTGTGGCCCATTCCACATCATTATAGGTGTTCACTGAACTTTACCACTTCTTCTCAATCTATGAATCCTGTTGTACACTGTACATAACATAGACAAAGTAGCACTATAGCCTAAAATTACAATCCCCTTAAACGTTCAAGGTGACGTGAATATATTATATATTAAAAGTTGTTCAGTAGTCATTCAGGAGAAAGTTGGCTAAATTTGTTTATTGTCAAATGGATTCGACAGCCAAACACAAACATGTCTCAGTACTGCTGGATTATTATTACTTTTTAAAAAACTGAAAACAATAGTAAAATTCTTTCCATGTTTTGTGGATTTGTTTTTGATGTTCTGCTGTGTTAGCCTGAAATATGTAATATTTTATTTGGACACATTTTATGTTGGACATCTGATATTAAATTTTAACTTTAAGATCACGACTTTGTAAATACATGCTGCTAAAGCCAACTCGGGATCAGTGTAACCCATAGACACGATACACATATCACTACAAACTACAAGACTACGCTATATAACCATTGTGTCTCATCATTTAGCTCTTTTTGGCCAACAGAATTCTGATTCTTGAACTGGTTCCATTCAGGCTCACAAGAACCTTGATCCTTCTCAGTGAACCAGTCCGCATTACACCAGTTTTAGTGGACATGTACAACTAGACACACCCACAGCAGTTTGTGCTGAAATACCTACTAATCTTTGTTTCCAATGTGAACAATCACTGAGGTCTGAATCCATTTTAGGATAAATGCATGAATGGTTCAACATTAGGTTTGGCAAAACAGAAAGCACCTAAATTCTAGATGAATTTTCAGTTCAGAAAACAGCTAAAATTCCTTCATATCCAAATAGAAGTAAATCCAGCTAAACATATAAATTGTATGTTTACTGCTCTGGCTACATGTACATGCTCAACCTGTACAGACTCAATTCAACAGCAGGGTTGGGGCCCATGGTGTCACTGACCCAGATATTGATTACAAACATAAAATAAAATGGCCTAGGATTCTAAAAAAATATTAATCCGAACTACTAAAACACGGAAGTAAATGAAGCTACATACAATTTTACAAGTAATGGGAAGTTTATGTACCACAGCTATAGTATGCAACTGTATGTACATCATACACATCTGCCTCTAAAATCCAATTAGTGAGGGATACCAACTGATGACTTTATGGTTTCTGACATTGGTTGACATTCTTATCTATGAAAACAGTAAAGTGTGGAGAAAAGACTTTTCCTCTCATTATTTGTTACAGTAGCCTCTTAGGCACAATGTAAAAGTAGATAAACAATTTTCACTGATAGATTTTTCCCCCAAACTACTGCTTTAAACACAATTTTTGCAAATGTGTTCACAGATCAGAAATTCCTGATGCTCATTCAGTTACTTGCAGAATGCACAGAATCACTGTCTCAGAGAACAAACATCATAGATAAGTTCTAATGCTAAAGCTCATCTCAAAGGAGAGATCTAATATCACTGCAAAGAGACTGACCCACACGGATCAGAGTGCGTGGATTCTCAAACAAGCCACAGGTCAAAAGAAGCCCACACAGGTGCAGCTGTACCACAATGGGTCTTTGGGTTAAGGGTGTGTAGGGTGTTGTCTGCTGTACCTCTGTGAGAAAACCACTCTTTAAAACCCTGGAGAAGCAATTATTTTCTCTCACTCTTTTTCTTGGACACAGCTTTCCTGCTTATGCCGCTAACTATGACACTGTTGAGATATTTCTGTAATTCCCACATTTTATCTGACCGCACGGCTGCTCGGAAACCACCACAGGCCTTTTTTGACCACGTGTTGAGAGATTTTTCCTTGTACCTGACTTAAAAAAAGCCTGAAAGGTATAACATGACTTGAACAGGTCGCACTTTGCTAACATTTCATAACTGCCCATTTATTTCGGAGAAACGACGTCAAAACATATGAAGAGATCATTATACAGTGGTGTGCAAAAGCCTGAGACTGCATGTACAGTACTTCTATGCATTCCACAATGCATTTTTTTTTATTTAATAAAAACTTTCTATTCAGTTAATACAGTATGCATGTATTCATTATGTATCTGTAAACCTGATGTCCCAGTTGAAGGGTTAAGACAAAAATAAATAATAAAATAAAAAGCTTTGGGACTTACAGTACAAAGGTGTTAATTTGGTCGTGTCACAAATTTTCTTAAATTTGAATATTTATTTTTAATTAGTGTAGATTTACACAAGAGAAATTATAGCTCTATACCCATAGGAATTCAAACAGAATTCAGCAGACAAACACCAGTAATCCAGTTCAATTGGCAGCCATACATGACCATACCACAACAGTACTGCCACTATGTTTGACATATGTATTCTTGGATTATGAGTATTATGGGTATTATGTATTCTTCTTTTCCCACCATTCTGATATAAGGTTTTCTAGCTTCACCTGGACTTTCTGTTCTTAAGTTTTACCAGAGTTGTGAATCTTAAGGTAATGTATTCGTCTCTTGAATACACATGCCAGTGAGTCTGTTCTTGGCTTGAATAGATGTTGTAACAGGGGTTTGATGTAGTTGTCTTCCATGATCTGCCAGGTCTTTTGGTGTCGCCAGAAGGCTTTATTTAATGTACCAAATTGCTGAGTTTTCTGCTATCTTGCTGATCAGTTTGCTTAGATTTTTTTTTGAGATATTTTCATATTGATTTGAACTCCATTGGTTATGTTATATATTTCAACACAACCATTATCTTTGATGTTTTCCACCATCAATTACGTGAATGGTGATTAAATTCACCTGATAGTTGAGTTGTTTCATCACATAGAAGTTAAGGAATGCTTTTCATCTGCCCACTTGGGCCTCTGGGGTTCATTTGGGCAGTGCTGGGACTTTTGCAGACCTTAAGTATTCAGGTAAATTTGACTACAAGCCAAAGATTGTTACAAGCTATAATATAAGCTATAGCTCAATATGACCATACATAATTTTTTTTTTTAAATATATGCACATTCCATACTTTTGCACTGGGATTATTTACAGAGTTAAGGTATATTTTAAGATTAAGTACAAATACACAAAGAATGATTTGTGGTTGACCCTTGAAAGAGGCACTGTGCACTGCTGTTCCAATAAAAGCCATTATATCATGAATACGCCTCAAATGCACAGTCAGCATTCCGTAGTTTACAACATGCAGAAAGCTTGCAATAATCATTAACACAAAAAAGGGCAGGGTGCATGTCTTCAAAGCACTGGGTGGAATGCAATATCCACCCTTGGATGTTTACATCTTCATAAGTTGACTGAAAATTTACAACAGGACTTAAAAGAAAAATGTATTCTTCACATGCTCATGTGTCAAGCATCATTAGCTGCTCTGTTCAGAAGTTCTGATAAGGTGGGAAGAGCTGATGCTGGTCCAAGAAAATCATGGTTCTCAAATGTATTCATGGTTTCTAATGTCCTGTACTCATCAAACAGTTCTTTGAATAATGCCATAGAAGAACCTTTAAATTATAAACGTAGGTTCTCTAGACATATAAAAAGTCTCACACACTCAAACATCGCTGTTACTAACAAGGTTTTATTGTTTTTACAAAAAGATACTTATTCTAAGCCATCAGTCAAAGACACATTTGATGAACTTTTATTCTAAAGAGAGTAAAAGTTTTCTGCTTTTCAGTTTGGAGCAGAGCATCATGCAGCATTTCATTGGAGCTTGGATGAAGAAACTTTCCAAGTACCAAGTAGAAATTTAGATTTCTTACACATAAATATTTGGTATATATTTGCAGCATATATATATATATATATATATATATATATATATATATATTTATATATATAAATGCAGCATAGCTGGGCAGCATTATATTATCACAGTTGCTAAAACATTTAACAGGGAAAAAATATATTTTTTTTCACAAAATAAAATTGCAAAAAATAGTGTTGGTTGGTACTTGACCCTCAAAGGGCTCTTGGTACAGGTCAGTTTTTGACCATTGCCATCAAGTATGGAAAGGCTGGTCCATTTTCGTCTTTGTAGGCCAACATCAAGGTTTTTAAACTGATGTTCAGCTACAGGATTCCAGTGAAGATAACACCACAGAGGAGCTACATGGCTGAACTTACATATATCTTAATGCAAATGGTACATCTGTGTGCAAATAAAGAGTGGGGGGAAATGCAGATTTATTTTTGGACAGTGATGACTAGATTCAACTGATGAACTCGTGTACTTCATGTGGTTGATAGTACTATTTCTATGCACTTGGTGTGACATGCCAAGTAGCAAAGCAGTGTGAAGGCTAGCAGGGCAGTGCTCAGTGACTAATTCAGTACCTACTTGGGTGACACAAACCACAAGCTCCTTCCCAGGCATGCCCTGCTTCAGCCATTCTGTGCTCAACAGCGGTACTCTGTACTTACAAAATACAATTTAAGAACCCAAGGGCATGAGAGATTGTTATAAAAGTGAGCACATCCTTTTGTAGTGCTAATAGCTATACACCCAAATAATTTTAGTAATGAGTGTTTTATTTGTGTAAAGATAACCATCCGTATTATAAAGCAGGCAAAACATCTCAAAGTCAACATTTTTAGAAGCCCGCAGTGACACAAAAATCCTATTATCAAAAAAAAAGAAAAAAAAAGAGGAAGAAACTTCACTTATATTGATACAGCTACACTATATTCTTCTTCTTTAATCTTCTCCTTTATTATTATTATTATTATTATTATTATTATTATTATTAGGTATATCTATAGACCTATAATACGGTATGTCATGTTCCACTTTGCCTTGTTTTCACAGAATAACTTTAGGTAGATATCTTACCTATACTTTGCCTCATTCTTCATAAATGCTGTTGCTTTTCTTTATTCTTCATATAAATTGTATTCAAGTGTTGATGTGTAATAAATAAATACACTAAATACACAAAAGTTCTTTCAGATAATGATGAAATTGCTTCTCATCCCAATAAACAGAAACATGATCATTATAATAGTTGGTTAATAAGGGTTTTTATTGAGCTATATTTTTAAAATCTAGTATTAGAATTTTAAACATTTGGTTAATGAAGTACAAACTGAAATGTAGGAACTTAATACATAAATCACTAATCAACGTCAATGTAAAAATATTTTATTTCAAGCCATTTTTAAGCATT
Organism: Acestrorhynchus altus; assembly: GCA_034509495.1. Classification (NCBI taxonomy): domain Eukaryota; kingdom Metazoa; phylum Chordata; class Actinopteri; order Characiformes; family Acestrorhynchidae; genus Acestrorhynchus; species Acestrorhynchus altus. The sequence goes on along the minus strand of CM067522.1, from coordinate 9,734,970 downwards.
CCCATTGCTCTATTCATCAAAAAAATAATGTTAACAACATATAAATAACAAAGAACAAAATGTGAAACAACAAAAATTACGTTTTAGGATTTTTGTGTGACAGGGACAATATGCATTATTAAATGCTACAATATAAATGTTCATGAAGCATTTACTGTATTATTTAGAATGTATTTTTAAACATATATACAGTATAATGCATGAACATAATGCATTTATTAACATATTTATAAGGTATTTTTATTTATGCTAAAGATAAAGGAGTTAAAACGTCTGGCCTTGCCATGCAGTTCATTCGCACAAATACTTGCAAATGTGGTAACATTTTATTGGAGGCTAAATCCAGATAATAATTTCAGTGGTCAAAAACAATTTAACAAATGAAAGACCTGTTAGAGATTGATTCTTAGCTTGGTAATTAAAGGTTAAATGTACGAAAATAAACACGGCAAGGAAACAAGGATATGATTAGGCCTTTGAAAAGTAAGATAGGCTTAAGCAGGAAGACAAGTTTGCCCTATATTTAGGATTGAAAACATGACTTCATCCAATGGCTGAACCCACAAGTGGAAATTACTTTCAAATATACAACAAACAACTACGACAATAACACAGATTTTTCACTGTGTATGAGTTAAACAGGATAATTATGTCATTGGGATAATGAAGACATAAGTACAACTTTATGAACTCAGTTTTAATGGAGAACCCAGGCTTAGCCTCACAAATTTTACCACTTACCACTGCCACCCACCTAACCGGATCAAGTACAGGGCTGGAAGCTGTTGAGGGCTATGAGAAGATGTGGACTGTACAGCACTCAGTTAGGAGACCATGAGAATAAGAACTGCAGCCATGTGATGACAGTGATATTTGAATTTTTTAGGCTTTAGTCTGTCAGCACAAGCAGGGGAGAAATTATTCTTTTAATTGATTGTGTCGGGAAGGCCAAACTAAGTTTCAGTGTGACTTTTTTTCTTCAAGTGATGTCTCAGCATGCCTGAAAGACTGTTTTTGTGGGAGCGCTGTGGTTCTGCTTACGCAAGTGAAGGAATTCGCACGCGCACTGATATGCAAAATGAAGGGAAATGTGGATATAATAGAAGCAAAAAACTGACCTCGAAAGGCTGCTTCTCAGTTGGGTCTTATCCAACAGCAAGCAAAGGCTTTTCTGGACCTTAGACAAACTGTTCTGTATAATGTTATGCATTGAACCTAAAATGGATCCAGTCCAAAATGATAAACTATTCACACAGGCCTTAAAGTCTGCATAGATAGCCCCTCATTTTCCAATTTGAGGAAAAACCCTTACATATACATTATGCTCAGGTTTCAGCCTTCTTCAGGAGTTTCTTTTCCTGTTGACTGGTACTGTAAATATTTCCAAGCAAAACTTGTTTGTTGGATCCGGATTGCATGTACACAGTGGGTTCCTGTAGGATTACTGCAGCTGGAGAGATGCCATCTTATTCCAGTAGAGCCTCAAATGATAGTAGACATGTCAGATTCCTAACAGTGAACACATGTTGCAGAACACTCACCTGTGTGCATTCATATGTGTTTTAACATAGCAGTATAATAATAATAATAATAATAATAATAATAATAATAATAATAATAATAATAATAATGATAATATCAGTGATGTTAACACCAAAACCAGAATTGCAGGGGATGTTTTAAAGCAGGAATCCACTAAAATGTGCAGGGCAGCAGTATGATTGGATCAGAATTTCTCCTATATTGTCTGACTTAGAAAAAGCTGTGGCCCAACAATTGTGCAGATACCCGCACAAGAATCACATGAATGAAAAATTCCAATCTGGTTTCAGGCCTCATCATAGTGCAGAGACAGCCCTAATTACGATTACAAATGATCTTCTTCTTGCCTCTGATCAAGGTTGTGTCCCTGCTTGTGCTGCAAGATTTAAGTGCAGCATTTGATACAAAAGATCGCATTATTCTCCTAGAAATATTAGAAAGTGTGGTCAGAATCACAGGGACAGTCCTTTCATGGCTCAGTTCTTACTTAACCAATCAGTTTAAAATTTGTAGGTAAATGGTAAAGGTAAATCGTGTTTTAGAACTACTACTGTTCACACTTTACATGCTACTCCTTGGCACAGTAATAAACAGACATGGCATTAACTTCCACTGTTACGCAGATGATTATTAAATGTATATATTAACCAAACTTGATGATAAACCAAGATTAAAAAAGATGGACGACTGTATAAAACATGTAAAATCTCGGACATTACGTAACTCCCTCCTTCTAAATAGTGATAAAATGGAGTTCCTGATCAGACTTGATCAGACTTAATGTTAAATTTGTCTGATTTCTCTGTTGTACCTGGTTCAGCAGCAAAAATCTGGGCATCATACTTGATTCAGATTTATTGAATAATACTCATATCATACTCCTGAGTACCTGCAAGATCTAATCTCCCATTAGGAGGCATAACGATCACTCAGATCATAGGGTGCTGGCTTCCTACTAGTTCCCAGAATTCAGATGTCTTCAGCAGACTTCAGGGAAGAGCCTTTTTTCTTACAAAGCCCCCCAGCTCTGGAATAAACTTCCAGAAAATGTTTGGGACACAGTATCAATCTTCAAGTCCAGGCTGAAAACTTACTTGTTCAGTGTAGCATTTGTTAATTAATATCTTAGCTTAGTTACAGGCTACAGATCCAGGGGTTCATGGACATAGGGATTTATGGTAAACTGGGATGTTGGTGCTGATGTCTGAGTCCCGAACATGATCACTCAGGTTTGTGATGGTGGAGCAGCTGGACGCCAATGTTTCAGGATGCTCCCATGTTTATGTTACTTCCTGGTTCTCTCCTTTTAGTTATGCTGTTATAGTCAGATCTGCCGGAGTCACTAGCCATACTCATGTTTACATTCTCTGTTCTCAATAAAACATCTCTCTACCTTTTCCAAGTCAGTGATGACCCACCGGCCTGGGCTGATGAAATGCTAACCTTGAGCTCCTCTCCGTCATCTGAGAAGGATCTAAAGCTTCACATTAGCTGGCCACCTTTCCAGCTACTGGACCTGGACTAGTTTCCCACCCTGCCCTGGACTATTTGCCCACCTCAGGTACAAATTTACACAAACTCTACTTAGTTGCTAATGTTGCTATTATGTCCACCATCAAACTAATGTTACTTCAGTACACCTGACTATTACAACAGATGTGTGGAGGTCTAGTGTCCCCTATGTGACTATGTAAGTAGTTTGACCAGAGGAGGATGGGTGCCCCATTGTGAGCCTGGTTCCTCGCCAAGGTTTTCTGTAAAGCTGCTCAGTGACATCAGTTGTAAAAAGTGCTATACAAATAAATTTTGATTTTATTTTATTTGACTGTTTGCATTTTAAGGGCTTCTTAATGAGCTCCACAAGGACCAGGTTCAGTAAACACTGGTTTAGGTTAAGTTTAGGTAATGAATTAAGGTTAGGGTACAAGTTAAGTTTTTGACTGAGGTTACAGTCAGACTTAAGTTAGTTTAGGTCATGTTTTGGTCATACTTAAGCTCAAGGTTAGGGTAAGGGTTAAGTTTATGTTATGGTTAAGGCTAATGTAATGGTAAGGGTAAGATTAAGTTTAAGTGATTTAAGGTAAATGTTAAGATAAAGTTAGGATAAGTTTAAGTTATGTTTAAGGTTAGGGTAAGGGTTAACAATAATTTTAACATTATCCATAAAATCCTGAAACACATCGAATGATGTTGACGTCTGGACTCTTGGGTGTTGAGACTGTTGTTCACCAGTGTTCACTGTTGAGGACACCAGTGGCTTCTGCAGTATGATTGGATGTTATCTATCATCATATCTATATTTTCTTCAGGCCTACAGTGTTGAGTTGTCTTCTCACAGTGGAACAATAAACAGAAAAGCCTGTGGGTGTTTTGCATGAGAGTGTGCTTTCTTACAAGGATAAAAGCTTTTAGAACTGTTGTCTGATGGTCCCCAATCATTTTGTTGGACTACCAAAACTTAAATATGTTTTAGGACAGTTTTCTCTGCATCTTTCCATCATGTTTAAACCATTTTTCACATATTTTCCTTTAACTTTCCTCTTTCATGTGCAAATGCATTTTAATCTCATTTTAATCAGAAAGTAAATGAACAAAGATGGGGGACTGTGTCATCAATCAAATATTTCCCATATGGTGAGTTTTATTTTTTGTTCTTTCTTGTGAAAACAATCATTGTGCAACAGCACGTGGTCTGTAGAAACACATATGCACAAGATGCGTGATGTTTGGATTAATATCTAGCCAGGTGGAATGTTTCACCATCATTGTGACAAATCGCTGACAGTTCACGGCAGCTATAAATAAAATAAAGTGGCTAAAATGTGTTGAAAGGACTTTAGTGATGTGTGGTGATAACAAGGGTTAACTGCCATGGGACTCGCTGCTTAACAGGTCCCACCTGCAGCCATTAAAGCCTGAAGAACTCTAATGACCGCTGCACTGAGACGCTAACCAGAGTTTTGTTAGTCTCCCTGTAATTTCAAAGTTATTCAACAACCCATTATCATAAATTTCCCTTTGCAAACTACACGTTTTTTTGTGGCATCAGTTTCTTGATAGCTGAGCCTGGCCAGTGGTTGCCCTGCAGTCGATCTGGTTAAGTGGCAGCTATATGTGTCACTGGAAAGAAAACATGGAACACTTGTTTAAGCTTAACTCTCAAAGGCCATGGGCTGCTTCAGTGTAAACAGTGCACAGTGCCTGCTGCTAATCATGTACTAAACAGGAAGCTGATGCTAATTCTGGACCTGGGTAACAAGGTACTGCTGGGCTGGCAGTATTCTCATTGTCTTCTCCATGTCTTAAAAACAGCATGAGCTGTCCTCATAAGCTACATGCATTTGTCTTTGAACTCGAGCCAAAAGAGTTTCAAGTGGATATTGGCTTCATTCAGTGTCAGTCCTGTATGTACAGTTAGATATGAATCAGGGTTTATTGTAAGCTGCCAGTCGAAAGCAGGTAGGTCAGGGCTAGACATGAAAATCAACCCTTTCAACTCTAAGAGATCCAATCTTTGTGAACAATTAAATGTTGTTTTCTAGGCTTTATAACTGCTAAACTTTGTGTACTTATGAACTATTTAAGAGTAATCCAGCTTAAAGAACAGTTAAAATTCACAAATTTCAAGCTGGGCTGAATTAAATCCCAGTTTAAATGCCAAAGGAATCTTTCAATGCCTGTTTACCACTCTGTCCACATGTACATACTCAACCTGCATGCAGACTCTGATTGATCAGAGAGGAGGGGGGGCTGATCATGTCTCTGACCCAGATATTGGGTTACAGAGGAAAACAAGTGGCCAGAAAAAAAGCCTTTACTTACAGACTTTCATTTTGAGTTTGTCAAAGGGCATGTGGAAGACTCCCCAAATACATGGAGGAACACAGTCTGGTCAGATTGAGCTTTTCGGCCACCAAAGAAAATGCTATGTCTGGCTCAAAACCAATACATCTCATCACCTCAAGTTTACCATCTGCACAGTGAAACATGGTGGTGGCAGCATCATCCTGGGGGGATGATTTTCAGCAACAGGGAGCTGGAAACTAGTTCGAGTTGAGGGGAAAATGGATGGTGCTAAATACAGGGTTATTCTTAAGTGAAACCAAGGGTTTCGGTCTGTCAGAGATTTGAGCCTGAGACAGAGATTCACCTTCCAACAGAACAAAGCATACTGCTAAAGCAACACTCCAGTGGTTTATAGGGAAATGTGTAAATGTATTAGAATGGCCTAGTTAAAGCTCAGACCTTAATCTAACTGACAATCTGTGGTCAGACTTGAATTTGAAGCAACAGATGCAACAAAACAGACTCATTTTGGGTCTTATTTTGAATATGAATATATTTCTATTTAAAGCAAATACATCTTGAGGGGGTAAATTTATATAGAAGCACATACATTGCAGGTCCTGCATTACTTTGGGCCTTACGCTGAGAAGACAGACTAATTTGTTGAACCAGGTGTTGAAACTGGTTGTGGGAAAACCTACACTCATGTCAAATGTCCCTTAAAGAAATTGTAATCAAAGTCAAAGTAAGTATGATTTGCGTGGCTCCGCTCTGTAAACGCTCGAGTTACCCCTCTTCCGCCACAGATGCAAAACAGTGTGACTGCGTTATTGTAAGAACCCCCATCCATGACACCTGCCAAGAGACCTGTTGCTGTTATTGGCCTCATCACCAGGAGTGTGTCCAAGACAAATATTGTTGCCCTACTACTTCATAGCACTGTGTATACAGCGCTGCAGCTCCTCTTTAGCCAGGGAGGTCACGATGGTTATGACAGGTTCAGAAAACAAACAGCACACTATAGCTATACTAGGGCAGAGAGATATCCCATATCTCTCACCAGAAGGAGGAAGTGTCAGGGATTAAAATTTCTTTAGCAGATTTTGCAACACATCCCGAACTAAGGGTCGTTATCAGGAGCAGCACCACAGAGGAGAGATATGTCCGATGTCATGTTCCAAAAAGCAGGATCAAAGTGGGTGACATAAGCCAGCACACCCTTCAGTGAAGTAAGATAAATGGACAGCGTGGGCTGTTATCAAAGGCCTGCCTGTTTGTAAGATTCTGATTAAAGCACTGCAGCCCTTTTTTCCCCTCTCCCAGTGGAAATAGGTGTTCAAACATGACACTGTTTAGATTGGCTTGCGACTCCAGCGAGAAGCACCCCTCGGACTGCAGATGAGACCCAGAAGCAGTTGTGCTGGTGCACTGTGGACCCGCAGATTCAGTGTTTTCACAACTCTTTCCTGGCTGTGGCACATGCTGTAATGGCCTGGAACAAAATTTGGAACAGTTTATTTCTTTCTACTTTCTCCAAAGTGGAAGCATAGTATAGTTCAGGTGGTACAGTGTGTGTGTGTGTGTGTGTGTGTGTGTGTGTTTGTGTGTGTGTGTGTGTGTGTGTGTTTATAATTTGTTAATTTCAAAGTTTTATGAAAAATCTGACATTTCAATCCTTCTCCCAACAATTGCCAGCCAGGGGCTCCTCTAAGCAGCTCTCTCTGAAAATTAAAATAATTTACAGCCACAAAAGCAGAAGAAGTAATGAACGTTAACAGGAATGGTGGCAGCCAAGTTAAGCTCTAGAAGTCCAAGAACACTTTTAGAGAGAACTGCTTATAGGGCTGATAGGAAGGCACATCAAAGCCCCACTCTGACTTCAAAAGACCTTTATAAAGATTTAGCAGACTCTGGAGTGGTGATGCACTGTTCTACTGTGCAGCAACACCTGAACAAATATGACCTCAATGGAAGAGTCATCAGAAGTAATCTTTCTCTGCATTCTCCCTAAAACATTGAGTATTTTTTATGGTGCACAGCTCATTTCACTGGTACATGGAACAAATAATTCAATGAAATACCTGCAAATTCTGGAAGCGAACATCACACTTTAAAAAAAAAATGAAAAGGTGAAAGAAAATGAAAAGAGGAGGATGACTACAGCAGGATAATGATCCTAAACACACCTCAAAATCCACAATGGACTACCTCAAGAGACACAAGCTGAAGGTTTTGCCATGGCCACGACAGTAAACATCATAAAAAAGTATCAAAAAGGTCTTGTTTCAAAACATCCCAATACTCTCAGAACTAGACTGTTTGCATCCTAATAAAAATTGAATGACTTTTTGGTGCCATCCAAAGCCTTTTGAACCTGTATTTTTTTTTAAACCTGTGTTACTAAGTACTGACAATCATAGTGTTTTATATATATATATATATATATATATATATATATATGTCCGACAAAAACAATGTATCTCCCTTTTTCTCCATCTTTAGCATTCTCCACCAATGTAGATGTATTTATCTACACTGTGTAAATAGTTCTGGATGAATATACCAATAGAAATGCTCTAAACGTTATGTTAATTACTCTTATTTATTTATTTATTTATTTATTTATTTATTTATTTATTTATTTGACTATCATTCAATGTTAAGATCATTTTTTCCCACAGCAGTAAAATTCCTATTCTGGAGATCTTTTTCATTGGACAGTGTCGATATGCATTACTGGTCAAACATTTTAGAATACCCAAAATTTCTCCAGTTTTTATTCATATTTGTGCAGTTCAAGTCCAGTGAATGGTGTTCAGTGACCTGAAATGGTACAAAGGTATGCAGTAAAAGGGAAGTGAGGAGAAGAATTTTCAAAATTTATTGAGAAAAATCTCTACTGATGGATTCACAGAACACTGCACATCTGGATTGTTAACGTAATGACTAGAAAATGACAGTTTATAAAGAAAGACAGACCAAAATTTGAGCGCTTTCCTTTAGAGAAAATATGAAGAAAGCCAGTGTGGTGAGGAACATTTCCAACAGTTTCCTACACTCTTAGAAACTGGAGAAAAGTCCACCCTATATATGGATATGCAACAGGAGTGGAAACAAAACATGGAAAGAGAGACTAAATATATTAAGATTTAATAAATAGAAAATAATTTGATCACAGCCATTTGGAAAACTTTTGAATTTATCATAAAATTGCCACTCTTTGATTTAAGATTCATGAATTATAATTCCAAAGTAACTGTATAATAATATTACTTTTATAAAATTGATGTGATACAATAGTCACTTAAAGACATATGTTCACTCTCCTAACTGACATTTAGTTTTAGTGTCATATGAAAGGCAGTAAAGCTTGGTCTTTATATTACTAAACTGTGTTTACTTAAGCACTGCTGTCTGACTCCAATGACAGATAGCAGGTCTTCCTCTGTCTGAAGAAGATGAGTAGATTTGGTTTGTCAGGAGGTAAAACTAAACAAGAAGGAGGACTCTTACATCAAGAAGCACACAGTGATATCAGTTTGACCAGATGGTGGCTGGGAGCAGGAAGCTGATAAGTGAGGCTCAATAGCAGAGTGATGACACGTTCACACTTTGGAAAATGTGCAGGATGAGGAGTGAAATATGTCAGAATATACAACGGATGCCAATAGGGTTTGAATTGAATAAATGAAGTCTAGTAAAACAGGGAAGGACTGAAGTCTGTTTTTCATCCTAATATATACAGAACTGGGCCAAAGTAAAATGCAAAACGTCAGTTATTTTTTCCAGCCAACCAATAAGTACAAGATAAAAAACAAAGAAAGAAAACATATACTAAACTTTAAATTAAACTGAAGCGTCAATAATACAATAAATACCTGTTTTTTCAGCTTCCATTCTTTTCCATTGTTTTGCTGTCAGTGTTCCTAGAGAAATCTGCAAGAAAATCTTTCATCACCTTTTATCGGTTTCAAAATCCTGTTTATCTGATATGGCTGGTACACCAGATCTGTCAGGGTTTTTAGGAGTCCTATTTTCTCTCTCTCTTGACCTTTTAAACATTTTTCTATAAAATATTCTGGGAATACTCCTCCTTCTGCACAGTCCTGTAAAACACAGCACCCTTACTTAACCCTGAAATGAGTAGAAATCATTAAAGTCAACAGACTGTAAAGGATAAATCAGATCAGCAGTTTTTGTCAGTCTACATGCCAGTTTGATCACATGCAAAGTATTTTTGTTATACTTTATTGTTATTAATTGTTACATATTTGTGATATTTTGTAGTAGAATTAAAATTAAAGGCATGAAATAGATGAAATTCAATTTAAAATAACATTAGATACAATAAAAAGGCCCATATCATTGCTATCATACAAAAAATTGTAAGTTCTAAAATTCCACCTGTACAGGAGAAGGAACAAACCTTCCTAACTTTCAAAGTCCATATATAGGAGCATTTCTATTGTTCCAGTCATAATGAAATTTGGACAGATTGTACAAAACATCTACCAGAAAAAATACAACATATCAAATTTCTATATGATATTAGTGCACCCTAAGACATACCAAACATGTCACAAACATATTTACTCTATTCCATAATTAAAACCCAGAAAATGTTTAATTACTACTATTTTACTAATACTATTTATCTACTCCCTATATAAAGCTCATACAGCATAATGGTAGCATTCTGCTTTTCTCCATTATCACACAGGTTCTTAAAAAATCAGAATGAAAAAAAAATAATTTCACATCCTAAGGTTAAGGTAGGGTTATGCACAGAGGAAGGGCAAAGATAAGTTTAGTTTATTATGCTTAACATTAGGGTTAGGGGATGAGTTAGGTTAGATTAAGTGTAGGGTATGGTTAATGTCATGGTTAGGGTAAGGGATAGGACAGGTTTGGGTTATAGTTAAGGTGAGGGATAGGCTAAGGGTTAGGTTAGGTTCTGTTTTGGTTATAGTTAATGCCAGTATTAGGGTAAGTAAGTGTAGGGTATTGTTAAGATCAGGATTAGGTTCATTTTAAATTGATGTGGATATAAAGGCTCACACTATATTCAAAACACAATGTACTGTCCACCATTCAAAATCGGTCCAGTCTGAAACACTCTTTATAACTTCAGGAACTGACTCCTTATAACAGGCAGGGGGAGGGCTGTGAAAGGGCAAGTCCATATATTCATTATTTTCATAATATGACAAAACAGTGAAATCCAATACTATACTTGTTTTTTTCAGCTTCTATTCTTTTCAATAGTTTTACTGTCAGTGTTTCTAGAGAAATCGGCAAGAAAATATTTCCTCAAATTTTATTGGTCTAAAAATCCTCAAAACACATTTTTACTTATTTTCCATATATGGTCTGTATGGTCTGGGGAGAGAATGACATTTTTGAAACCTTAAACAGTGTTTACCTACCATTTAAATGGCTGAGATAATCTGCAGTGTCTTATATTAGAGCTATCAGAGTTCATTGTCTGAGTTCATTTTTAAATTAGCCCTAAAGACAAAGTGCAGAAAGAGTGCAAGGTGGAGTATCAGGTTAAAGTGATTAATTTAATGCAATCTGACTTGCTACCAGATGGACCATACATGATCTGGCCATCTGTGCAACTGTTATTACACATTACAAGTAGAAGAAACTATGTTAGGAATTTGGCTTTCAAGTTCTTTGAAACCCGTTATACAAAATCAACTTATACAATGAGGGGAATTTATTTGTCCGCACATGGAAGTATGTCAGTAATTCACTGGGAATTAACCTTACACACCTCTCTTAATTAAGCTCATACTTTTCCGAATGTCTCTCCAGCCACCCGGACATGCATTAAAGAGAAGACATTTCATAAGCTCTGGTAAAAAGGGAAGGATTTGGTTCTTATATTAAAAAGTGGAAAGACAGTCGAAGAAGAAAGGAGAAAGAAAGAGAGGAACCATCTCGTCAAAGTCATGTTCAAACCTATGTGGGAGAAATGCTGTACAGTATTTACTCAGGTGGAATAATACACATCTAAGCAGGCCACTGTGTGGTGATAAAACAAAGAGGATTCCAAAGAATGTGCTCCGTGTGCTCCTAAGCCCGCTCGAGTGTAATTGCATTTCCCAGTTGGATGGTCAGCCTTGACCAACAACAGAGGTCCAGCGCAAAAGGCCCAGCCATAACTCTGCATTCGCAGCGATGTGATATCACTCACGAGGGAACGTGTGAACCCTTGCTCAATGCTAGATGAGATAATTCATCACAGCAGGCAAACTGTTTTATATTATCTCAACAATTCCACATAGCTGCATTGTCTACACATTCAGAAATTAAGATCCTTTCATTCTTAGATGCACCGTTCTGCATAAACCTTTGAACTGGAACAGTGCTTTTGTATTAAGTGGCACGTTCTTGAAACTGAAAAAAGTTTTAACTGCTTGGCCTCCCAGAGAAAAGCCCCATTTGCTGGATATTTACTTCTTACCTGCATTCGAAGGAACTAAATTTTCAACGATTGTTCTCAATGTAAATAAGATCTCAAGCGTTCTCTAGGCAGTGATAGAACAGGTGTACATTCCTTAGAAAGACGAGCCAGGAACCGTTCAGTGCACCGAGGTTAAACGGTTCCTTACATGTACGAGAACACATGTCATGTGTCATACTGAAAAATGATGGCTGTGGATGGGAGTAGCAGGAATAACATTGTGATGTCGGAAAGTGGATGGGACTGAATTCCATAGCCACGGCTGACAAACAGGTGCACGATGAAGCTATCAAGTGAACAAGGATGAAAGGAATGCACTGGAAAAGCATAGCGGTATCTTCATAACAACCAGGCCAGGCGTCTTCAGTGGTGTTGCTAGCATTTGAGAGGTGTATGCATTGATCACTGGCCTCTTCCACTTCTTTTACAGTCAAGCACATGTCTCATGAGGTGGTGGAACCACACATTAAGAAAGTTGTGCAGCAAAATTGATCGGTTCTGAAAGAACAACATTTGTCTAAAACATTCTAATGGACCTTTAATTCTTTATTAGTCCTACATTAGGGAAATTAAATGAAGGGGAAAGAAAGTGGTAAGAAAATAATGACATATTGAAGTTATCAAAATACTGATTTGCAATACTGTATCCATTGGTATGTTTTTTTTAATTGGCTGCTTTACACTACTGCAACGAATCACAACAGAATAAACGAGCCTAGCCAAAATTAGAAATGGAAGAAAAACAATATTTTTTGTAATTACAAAATAGTGTTGCTGTCCTCCAGTGTCCTCTTGACATGGGCTGCATAGGTTTACTAGCTTTAGTTTGGAAACGACTAGCACTGGCCAAGACTATTATGTAAGAGTTTCAGGGTATTGGAACTGGCCTGTTTTCTTTTGGATATGCTGGATTTTTTTAAGAGACAATTTTCATTATTTATGTCATACCTTCAGGCTCTCCCTATGCCTGTCAAATCCCTGCACTACAGTACCCAAAATGCATGCTCTGCTGGTGTCACCCATATATCACCTCATCCTGTCCACAGTCCTAATGACTCTCACTGGTTCCTTATCTCACACGTTCATTGTGAAGTACTGCAACCATTTATTGTGTATTCAGTGGTTCTTTTATTTGGTCCATCTACTGCAAAGTGTTGGATGCTTTGTCTCATGAAAATACAGAATCTGAATTTTCACATAGGGCTGGGTGATATGAACAAAAAATCAAATCCTGGTATGTTTTAGCTGAGTGAGAGATGTGATATGCGATGCAACATGTGACACCACAGGAAATCTGTCATTTTTGACTATATTTCAACATTGACATTTGATCTTCATTTGTTATTTATTCACACCGAGTCTGCCCCCAATAGTGTGTACGTGTGATTGTGAATGGGGTGGAGGGGAGCAGAGTAGAGGAGGAGCTGGGAGCAGGTATCCACCAGATTGAAATAGGAATGTTACTGAAACACTTTCAAACTTGAAATAAACAATATTGCTGCAGCCCATATCTTGGTACCAATATAAATATTGATATATCACACAGCCCTACAGAATCTTCCTGCTTGAGTGAAAATATCAGATTTCCTTTTTTTATGATGACTTCCAAGGGTTACCAAGCTGAAAACCAAAAGCAAAAAAACAATTCACATGATTATCCCGTCTATGATGCTAATCCTGAGATATGATTAGAATGACCGAGATCTGTATTCAATTACAGATCACCACCAAAACAACCCAATAAATCACCACTGTCCATCCTCAAATGAGCTAGCAAGGAGTGTCACTGAAAACGATACAGCACATCCATCTTACACTAAAACACACAAGGCAGGAATTTCTCTTTTTATTTGAAATAAGGTACAGAGCTTATTAGGGAGCCCAATCTCTCCAAGAGCAAATCCAGTTGAGACATTGCCTTCTTGTCAGCCTTTGACCACAAGTACATTCAGAAATTTTGATGAGCTGAAAATAAAAAAAAGAGACTTTAGAGATCAGATTAAGAGGATCCTTTATCATCTGTGGTCAAAACTGCTCGGCACGTATGTGAGACGATGCTCGGAAAGCCCTCACAGCTGTTCATGACACGGGTGGAGTACCAAAAACCATCAAGCGGATATTCAGTGTCAGTGGCAGCAGCCGATGGGAGTGGCAGGGCATCGTGGCCTGTCCATCATGCTGCAAACAGCCTGCCATGTCAGGATTCTGTCAGACCTGATTTTGGATAGCAGCATTTCAATTTGGAATATGGTCAGTGATCCACAGTCATGAAACTGGACCTTATGTGCATTAAGCCTTCAATTTCAGGGATATGGTGAAGACATCAAGCTTTTCATTAATGGCAGCTGCTTCTACTAACTGCAGCCAATTATCTCAAATATGTGCAGAGAAAATGGAGGGACAGGATCTGTGCTCCATCTATGGGCTTTGAAAGAAAACATCAAACGTGTCACCATAAAGTGCTGGTTGTGGAATTTCTTTCCCAATACATCTGAGCACAAAAACACAGGAAATTACTTAAAAGGAGGTTTTCAGAAGGGATCATGCAGAAGACAATTATATGAACCTTAAACAGCCTTTTCTTTCCTTAATTTCGCAACAGACAGGTTTAATCATTCTTGATTTGAAACTGTGGGCCTGGTGTTCATTGTGCACAGGTACACCAGCAAGTGGTTTACTGTTTGAGGCAATATGATTTGAATACTTGAACAAATTGGAGCAAACTAAAAGCTCCATCCTGACAAAGCAGGGAATGCCCAGAGCTGTCCGACATGTGCACTATCTGCAGTCAGGGCTGCACTGGCAACTTCAGCCCTGTTTTTTGTACAGACCAGCCCCGATTTGGTGAACAGGGAGTGGGGGAGTGTGGGGGGGGTCCCTTTTGATTGATTTCGTTTTGTCAACTGTGGGGTGGTGGTGAGGGTGTGATAGGGTGTGTGTGTCCCTTTTGATCAGTTTTGTTGACTGGGGCCAGGCGAGGAGTTGACTGGCCCCTTCATCCTCTCAGCGAGTGGAGTACCCTCTCTGAGAAACTTAAAGAAAAAGAAAAATTATGCTTGTATAAGTATTCAACTGCTCTTTTAACATAAAACCTACATTTGTTCACAAACCTTTTGAGAAATTCAGGATGTAACATGATATGCTTTATTATTAGTAATGGCTACCTTCGGAAATCCTTCCATACAGGCTAGTTTTATGCTGTCTGGTGAACCTTCGCTTCAGTGTCAGCCTGAACTCTGCCCTTTAAAGTAGGGGTGGGCAATATAACAATATTTTATGGAATCATGATACGTTTTTGTGGGTACTGGCATTGCTTAAAGAACTCTCACTAACTACATGTTTCATTACAAATAATGTAATTAGTCCTGTTTAACTAGGCATAATGCAGCACTTTTTATTTAAAAAATTCATTGCATTAAGAATGGGATAGGGTCGGGAATAAGCGGTACAGAAAATGGATGGATGGATGGAAGCATGGGATAGGGTTTGAACAGCCGTTTTTAAGAATGTTACAGCATTTTGTCTGCATGTCAAAATATCACTTTAAATATCACATATTGTAAAAATGTCTGTAAATCTAGGCAAGGTCTGAGTGGTTTAAATTCCTTCACTTTCCTCACAATTCATTCTATAAGGAATTTGCTGAATGTTCATCTGATGAGCAGAGAGAGCTCTGTTCCCATAGAAACGCCAAATGCAAAGACCTTTAAAGACGTTTTAAAATATTCTCATACAACACATTTTACCAAAGGATGCCTTTGTCCATTCTATGAAAGACTAAACTGGGGGGGTGGGGGGTCATATACCTTGTTCCCCTGGGTCCTTTGAAAATTTCTGTACAGCTTTCAAGGCGGGGGTCACACGATAGCTCTTCATGACTCTTTTTCGAAGGTGCTTTCACCTTTGGTCAAGTGCTTTGAAACCAACATGCTATTGTTATTTTACTGGCTATGACAAGGACAAAAGAGCGACTGACCGACTCACACACACTGACTGTAATGCTATATGGCTGGGAATTTCTCCCTCATTTCTATGCTAAATGTGATCTTTGGACTGCATGACTGACCACCTTATTATCTATACATGAAGCAGGCTTATCAATACAGAACGCACTGGGTCCACAGACCAAAGACAAACACTTGCATTGTACAGGAAGTTTCAGTGCATTGTTACCCAGTAAAATTCATTTCATTCAGCCTTCTTTCAACAAAAATATATAATTGCTTAAACATTATACCTGGAATTATATGTGTATCATATAATCCAGCAATGCTGACACTGATGCCAGTTTATAAATCATCTATAAATCTGGACTAAAACTGCAGAAAGATGTGAGTTATTTCTGTAGTGGTGCAACAACTACAGTAGTACCCATGGAGAAGAAAGTTCTGCCTTACTTCAAATCTCTCAGCCATTCTTCTTTAAAGACTAATTAATTTTTCATCTCACATCAGATAAAATTGCCTTTTAAAGCTAAGAAAATATAATGCTCATATCAACTTTAATAGTCAGTGCAATGTTGACTTTAAGGGAACGATGTTTATAAATAATTGTAAGTTCATTAGTATGTGCAAATGGACTCACGTTTGAGGACACAACACTATCAGCCTTTAGGTTATCTAGGTTTTAGCTTTAACTCGACGAGAACAAAAGGCAATTGAGGCTCCACATGGTCTGGCTGTGAGTAGTAGCCCTCTGGAACAATATCCTTTTTCTCCAAAGCACCTCAGACTTAGTCATAAGCAAATGCCTGCAGTTCTGGTCGTATATGTTTTCTACTACAACTACCAACACTTTCAAACCCAAACTGAAAATCTAATCTATCTTGAAATAATACAGGAAGATGATGAAAAATCCTGCCCCTAAAAACAAAGTTATACATAGGGCCAACCCCAACCCAAAACACAGGTAGGCACCTTCCTCATGTGAAGTTGCTGTGGCCTTTTATGATCCGATCTTTGAACAGTACTACAAACAAGCCCCTACACCAAACCACTAAAGTTGCTGTGGCTGTTTATGATCCAATAGCAGTCTGAAGCCTTCAAATCAAACACAAGACTCATTGGTCACTTTATATACATTGGCCAACCAAATGATAAGTATGTATTTTGCTGTAAAAATTTCGAACTCTTCCATTAAAACCCATAAAACCCTGTGGGAACGAAGAGGGGGGGGCATGAACGCTGACGTCATTGCATCACTTGCTAAAGAGAAAAAACAAACAGGAGGGTGGGGTGGGTGGGATGGTGGGGGGTGAGGGGTTAGAGCACCTTTGGTTTCAAATGTGAACCTCCCAACAAAGGAGCCCCTGAGGCACCTAGCACAGGTGTGACCTGGATTTGATAAACTTAACTTCTTACCCAGAGTAAATAATGCCAGAGCTGCCCAGGTGCACCTTTTGTTTGTGTGTGACTTTTGGCAGTGGCGCAACTTTCGCAACAGGGCCGGGGGAGGAGAGAGAGCGCGAGAGAGAGAGAGAGAGAGAGAGAGAGAGAGAGAGAGAGAGAGAGAGAGAGAGAGAACACAAAGCAGCCTGAGCTCCAGACTTTATGAGCTCAGCTGATGGGAAAGATAACGTGAAGGCTCAGCAGTCACTCCATCCAGCACATCCAGATTTTGCTGGATGTCATTAAAGAAGTTTACTGACGGCTGTGGTTTGCTAGCTTCTGTCACTGCAGAATGTTCCCTTTTATTGCCATTTTTTACGCTGTCAGCAGATGATTACCAAGTCATTTATTTGACTGCGCTCTTGAAAGACTGGCAGGTATGATTCGGACTTTATAAGGCAGCCAATTAGTAAATGTTAGGACCACGGTGCAACAAAGGGCCAAATACACTTACGAACCAGGAATGTATGTATACAAATGCTGTGTGGTCTTCAACATGATGCAAAGGGTTGAAGTGGGGAAACCACCTCTAATGACTTAGCAAGCTTGGCTGAACTAGACATCGTGTTTTTTTCTCATGGACTGAAATCATTCACATTCATAGCAGTGTCAGAAAAAAAATCAACTTTATTCAAGACTTTTGTACATTCATTCATTCTGTTCATTCATGAGCATTTACCCAGGTAACAAACATGTATTGGCCCGCTTGATAAGGTGGCACCCCACTGGCTGTTTGCCACTGCTGGTCCACCCTCAAATCACTCAGATACACTGGTGAATGTTTTTCTTTTACCTTCAGATTTTTCTATATTTTGAAATCATTTTGACCTAAAATGTCATCAGATTTTTACGAAGATCCTAAAAGTCAAATAAATGGGACAAAAATATTACATTTTTCAATTATTTTTAGAGAGAAATGATCCAATATGACATATCTAAAGGGGCAGCCTTGTGACGGGAAGGCTGCCAGTTCAATTCCCTGAACAGGCAGGACATGACTGAAGTGTCCTTGAGCAACTGCTACCCAGGTGCTATTGGAAAGGGCTGCCCAATGCCCTGGGCACATGTGCTCACTGCCCCCTAGTGTGTGAATTCACTAGTGTGTATGTGTGTGTTTCACTGCATGGATGGGTAAAATGTGAAGGACAAATTCACTTGTGCGCAAGCATGATGGACCTATATGCACATTTATATTTTTGTCTGTGAGTGACAAACGTGGACATTTACTTTCAGTATCTGGTGGGACGTGGGACCCCCTTGTAAATGCAACTAAATATTTTCAGAAACTGCTGATTAATCCTGAATATCGGCTTGGAGGAATATTGGCCCATTCCTACCGACAGCTTAACCCTGTTATGTTGATGAGTTTTCTCCCATGAACTGCTTGCATTAAGTCCTTCCACAGTTCCTAAGGTCAGGACTACACCATTCCAGAGCATTAAATTTATTCTTCTTTCAACATTCTTTGGTAGAACAACTTATGGACTTAGGGTTGTTTTTATGCTGCTTGACAAATTCTCGTTATAAAGATGAATAAATTCATGACCAACTTTAATATTTTTGTTTAATTTGTTTGATTTGGTTTTCCCTACATTACTCCCTGTTTTAGGTCAAAATTATGCAGACATATAGAAAATTCTAAAAGGTTCACAAATTTTCAAATAACACGGTAACTACTATAGTGTCACAAGAACCATTTATTGCACACCCAACACCAACATTATATGTCTTAGAACTGAGCTATTAGACCAGTATTCCCACTAAGGACATCACAGTAGATGCTGTGTAAGGACCTAAGAAGACATCAGAGGAAGCAAGGAAGAGAAAAGTAAGGTATATCTAAAGATTGATGTTTTGCGATTGTGCTAGATAACACACTCAGACATTAGCAATGGTAATAAGTGCTCTTGTGTCGGTCACTCTTTATATAATCAGGAATCTTTCAGTGTTTTCACTAGAACACACCCGAGAAGTGATGTGATGCCATTTTCTGTCCTGGATGTCTGACTTTGAAAGGACTTCAAATGAGTGTTGAATCAGATGCATGGAGAGCAGGGAAAGCACTAAAATGTGCAGTCTTTTAAATGTTGCATAACTCCACCCTTGGCTTTCTCCTCACCCCATATCTTGCACTCTTTATCTGTTGTATTGGATATCTTGCCATCCAAGATGTGTAAAATGTGTATTACATTATAATTGTGCATTACATTATGTGGTGTAAAACTGAATTACATCCTCAACAGTAGGGGGAGCCAAGTAGCAAAAATACCAATTCTCAGATAATGCTGCTTTAATGCTTCTTTAACGTTATTTTCTATTAAATTTATTCTACAATGTTGATTAAAAAAGAAATTATATATATATATATATATATATATATATATATATATATATTTATATATGTAAACACTACACAGCAAGGGTCATTTACATATTTATTACACATATTCTAGGAACAACAAGAAATTGTGATTTGAAATGTAATGATCTATTATGTAATTATTATGTCCTTTTCTGACCATTACCATAGGTTACCAACTGTGTCCGCAGACAATGGGCCAATTTTCACTGCTAATTAACACAACCTGAGGACGCCAGTTATAATATATTTGGTCACAGCTGGCACAGGAATCTATAAATAACCTTTTTTAAAACACAAACATTTTACTACTTGGCTACAACAAGTCAGGTGTTAAAGTTAATTGTAGATCAATTTTATGTAACATTATTTTAAGTTTTAGAACCACAGATCTGTACTTTGTAGGCTAAATATCTCAGGATCAGAGTAAGCTCCAGTCGTGATACACATCCTTAAAAATCTACCCAAACATATCTCACTGTATGAGGAATATCAGCAAGTAATCCATCTTAGAAAACAGCTATGATTTATTTGCTTCCATCTCAATTAAATCCCAGTTTAAATGCCAAAGGAGCCTTCCAGTGCATGTTTACTGCTCTGTCCACATGTACATACTTAACCTGCATACAGACTCTGACTGATCAGCATGAGGGGGTGGGGCTAATGATATCTCTGACCCAGATATTGGGTTATAGAGGAAAATGAGAATTCAAATTTTAGATGTTTTATGACAGATTATGTCTGCCATTTGTCAGTTCTGTTCACCTCTGTTCTAGTTGTTATCTCTTCTAGTTGTTATGTTCTAGTGTTAGTTCCCTTGCTCCGCCCATTCCCATCTGTATCTTATTTGTAACCCTGCCCCTTTGTAATCAGTTAACTCCAGGTGTGTCCAATGTTGTCTTGTATTTAAGACCCTTTGTCTCAGTCTGTCATTGTCAATCCTTTTGTTCCCTTCATGATTTGTTTGTCAGTAGAGATTCTGTCAGTTCGTATGTTTGTAAGTATGTTCACAGGCTGTTCCTTTGTTTGTTTAGTGTTGTTTGTGTTAGTTTGAGTACCCCAGTTTTTGTTTGTTAGAATCCCAGTTTTTTCCCTTTATTTTCATTAAATCCTCAACCCCAGAGTTTACCTCCACTTCCCTAGTCTTTGTCTGTTCAACTAACAAGCCTGACACAGATACATGAATAACAGAAATAATAAATAAAAAAAACATTCAGTTATTTTTTTTACACCAGTATTTTGAAGAACTTGTTATAAATATCTTTGTGAATATAATGGTTATTAATAACTGATTTCCAACAGGATTTCTGAGACAAAGTGAAAAAAGTAAGCACAGATGGTCACATCGTCAAATTCATACAAATATCTCAAATAACAAAATGAATAATACAATATATCCTGATAATAACAATATCTGGCATGTGAGACTATTTGTTTGTGATTAAAACTACAAAAAACATCCTGCAGAGTTACCCCTACGGTTCTACAGGTTAAATCATTATGCAGTGAATATGTTTTTAAATTTCTTTAAAGCACTTTTAATTCCCATTGTGTTTGAAAGGTGCTATACAAATAAATCTTTCTCTTACATTCATCGGCATGCCAACTGAGTTAGTCCTACCTAACAAGTTACCCAACCCTTTGGTAAGACCAGGCTTTGGATAAGATTTTGTTTTTGATTGCAAAATTCTTCTGCTATTAATTAGAATATTTACCATCTACTGTTTACAGGTTAGAACAAAAATGCCTAAGCTGAGCATTATTTCATTCAGCATACATTTTTGAGTTGTAAAATGTTGTCAAAATCCCTTTTTAGAGTGTAAAGTGCCTCCAGTTATGTACAACATACCTGTGAATCTCTGTCAGTGAGGAATTATGAGAAGTCTGCTTTAGCAGGCTACTTTATCCATCACATTTTTTTCTATAAAGCCTAATAATTCACACATTGTTAGTAGCACAAGCCCCGTTTTGCTGTGTACTGTGCTCTGCACCATGACGACATGTTTGAGCAGCCAATCCTGAAGGCTCACATGAACTATTTCGCAGTGTAGCTTACACAAGTGGGTGGTCCTAATATGTAGCTTAATCACAGATTAGTTTTGTAATGTGAGTGTGTAAGAGAGAACACTTGCTATTCTCTCTACAGCCCAAAGGAGGTAGACCTCAGATTATGTTGAGGGGGATGTTAAGGAACTGTAGTGTAACAAGTGAGAGAAGTGTGGATAACTCAGGCTGAACTATCCCATTTACTGCTCACTTGGCTTGCTTGATCTGCTCGATCTGAAAAGTTTCAATCCTGACATTGTGATGTTTTGAGCTTGGTGGCGCCACCGTATCTGTTCATAGCACTGAATGATGTAAACATTCCACGCACCACAAGCGTCAAGCTGGGAAGCTATAAAGATCCCATTGCAACAGTGTTATTAACTGTAATACTCAGTGTTTTGCAAATGGTGCTTCATTTGGCTTTGGGTTAATGCTTTACATTCAGAAATATATTATTTTATTATAAATATATATTATAAATATATTATTTCTCATAATATAAATTTATGGCCAGTGCTTGAGTTGGACACGTGACTGTTCTCACCGTACAAAAGGCAATTGAACTAAGATTAGATAAGCATGCAAATCCATCCAGCATGGCCAGACTCTGAAGTGAATCGCTCTTGTGTGTTAAATATTCTGGACTGTTGTAAAACTGAGATTACATTTTATTATCACAGAGAGAGACAAGTACCAAAAAAGTACTGTTATGCACTGAATTCCATTTACTGATATCAGTTGAAATTCAAATGGCACCCAACTTGTAAAATGTCATTTATCTCAAATGTCATTTATCTTTTCTTCTTTCTGGAAGAAAAAAATCTTTAAATGCAATTATGAAGTCCCAGAAATTCCCAAAAACTGATACAAAGAGGGCAGAAAAAAGTACTGGCAGCTGGTGAGAAGTGCCAATGCAGAAGAAAAAGCCCCAAAACGTCCAAGAACAAAATGTAGAAGTGTAGAAATGTGTACTCACCTGCTTTAGGCACTGTTAAGTCATGTTAGAGAATTTCGTTTGGCCCATTTATCAAAATTTATAAAAATCAGATTCACACATAAACTGACAAACGAGAAGTCATTGAAAAGTATGATGTAAAGTGAGTATAGAGAGTTACCTCTGGAGGAATAACACCCCCTGTATAATTTGGGAGGTGTTATCTTGTGAGTGAGGTTGGATGGGACATTCTAATTCTAAAGTTATACAGGCATTAAAACATCTCTGTGTGTTGTGTCTACAGAGAAAACATCACAGGAGGCATTACCACTAACAGTGCAGGTGCAATAACCGTGATAGACCTTGCCATGAGCACTCGGGACCTTCAGCAAAGACTTTAATTACATTATTTTAATACCTATTGTAAAATTAGGGTTGGATACCAAAATGTCCAGGGTACCAACCAAACTATCACCTGTCTTTAAAAGCCCCCTTTTGCTGCTTAACAGTTGCTGATGTTTTGCCTTTCCCTCCTTCATCCTCTCCAGGATCTGAGACATTTTAAGATCTAATATGGGGCCAATGCCAGAGACTTTATCTCATAAATATTAACCTTCAAATTGGACACCTTTGGTCAGAATAAAATGTTTCATTTCATGCAGAATCTTCTGGTAGATCTAGAGCAGGTGAGCATCATGTAGTGCATTCTGGGTAATGTAATTTATATGCATTTATGAATGGCCAGATAAGAATCTGAAGATGGCAGAAACAAGTATTGGCAGCAGGTGAGAAGTGCCAGTGCAGAAGAAAATGTTGCAGCACTTCCAAGACAGAAAAGTAGAGGTGAACCAGTGGATACTGGCCTACTTTAGGCACTGTTAATGGCTATAAACCAAACAGTACATTTTCCAATTCGGTCATAAAAAAAAGCCATCGGTAAGGTGAAGGTACATCGGATGACTTCAGGAACATATTTCTCATATGAGTAAATGTTGGTGGCAGTACATTTAAATAGCAACAAGGTCAAACCTCGTCAAACTGTATTACGATTACCCGTTATTCAAACAACTTCTGAGGGAAGTGGTATTAAGTGCTCAAATGTGGGTTTGATTTTTAAAAGGGGATTCAGGGGGGCAGAGGAAAATAAACATTTTTCCAACCCAATTTTTCATCAGAGGAAGCACTTTGGAGAGCAAGAAAAAATGCCAAAAAGGGGGGGTTAGGGAGATCATGTCAGCATAATATCGCTGGTAATATACAACAACACTATTTTGTCCTTATGTTTTTTTCTCCTCCTCATTTCTAAACACAGGAAGAGGTATATTAGACACTGGCTGATTCAGAGCTTGTTTTTTTACTTTTGGCCTTGGCTGCAGTGGTTTCTTTGGATATTTGAGAAAGGGGCAAGCTGCAACCTAGTCTTTTATATCAGCCTCGGCTTCTAATGCTTAATGTTGCAGCACAGTATTGTTTACAATGTCAACATGTTGGTGGGAAATGTGTCCACACTCGCCCAAAGTCGTACCTCATCTGATCTCGTAATTGCATCTCCCTTTGGGGCGACTGAGGGGTCACATAAAACCCCTGTTTTGTGGCTCCTCTTGACAAATTGTGGTGCAATGTATACTTGTCCCTGGCTGGTTAGAACACAGCACCGTTTTGGTTTACATTCCGTTTGTCATTTATTTATTTGCCCTTGTATTTGTGGGGGTATTGTTTTATTAAAGCCATGTAATGCTGTCACTGTTTGACCCAAGTGACATGTGGTGTTAACAGTAGTGATAATAAACACTTAGTCCCGTGCAGGAGGTCAAAACCCTAAGCACGTCCTTTTTGCCCTGAATCCATGACAAACAAAGCTCTTTCAGACGAGGACAACATATATCACAGGCCACAGCCACTCCACAATAATACAATCAGCGATGTCAAAATAAAGCTATAAGTCACAAGAAGCCATGCATTAGAGTGAGGCCTTGCTTGGCATCATGCCCAATAGCATGTCTATGACAAAATCCTCCTGTGGTTTAAAACCTTTTCGAAAACAGTGACCAAATGTAATATGATAAAATTGACAAATGGTTAATAAGAACTGCAGTCATTATTCTTCTACACAAAATAGTTTAACAGTATGCGACGTTTGTCAAGCATTTTTTCCCCCATAAAATCCCACTGATAATGATTCCTTGTTAATACACTTCCATTTTATCAGCTCCTCTTACCATATAGGAGCACTTGGTAGTTCTATAATTACAGACTGTAGTCCATGTGTTTCTGTGCATACATTGTTATCATCCTTTCACCCTGGTCTTCAGTGGTAATGGACCCCACAGGACCACCACAAAGCAGGTATTATGTGTGGTGGGCCATTCACAGCATTGTGACATTGTGGCAGTGTGTGTTGTGCTGGTACAAGTGGATCAGACAAAGCAGTGTTGCTGGAGTGTTTAAACACTGTGCCATCTCACTTTCAACTATTAGATACCCCTGCCTCGTTGGTCCACCTTGTAGATTTCAGAGACACAAGCTCAGCTGTTTGAGCACAGTTTGTGGTCATTTCCTGTTCCTAAACTGATGTGCATGTTCCTGAGTTTAGAACCAAGAATACATTCACGCTCACAGCGGTTTGTTTTTCAGCCATAGCCACTTCTGTGATTTGCATCCTTGGTTTCTTTAATCATTTTTAAATGTTTAAATACATTTTTTATTTTTGACACTGCAGCTTCATCCCCCTGCAGCAACATTCAGCCATTTTCTCTAAAACATGGAGAGGTCACGGTATGTGGCTTCTAATTCTGTTTGAACAGAGACATTGCAAATATTTAAGAGGTCTGTTGAATTGATGTAAAAGTCACATGGCATTGCTGTGAATTGGATATAGATCAGATTTCAATACCACATGTAAAAGTGGCACAAATGGGAACTAATAATGTCAGAGTCAGTGTGTGTTTAGCTGTTCACAGTGCCACACAGATTACACTGGCTGTCTGGTTGTGGTCTAGATGGCACAACTGTCTAAATTTACACCTTCAAAAGACCATGAGTTTGTACCTCGGGAGTGCTACAGCCATCAACATCTGTCAACATCTGTGCTTGTGATAAATGATTCTAAATCTTATTAAGAAATAATTATGATTTTAAAATAAGCTTTTAACACTATACCAGCTTCATTTGCTTCAATTTCAGGTTCTTTATGACACACTACCTCTTACAAGATACCTCATTATAGTTATAGTTATATTCATCCAACCTCTGCAAATGGTGAATGGTGAATTGAGGGTCATGTGGTACTTTTTTGGGACTAGATAGTAAATGTACTTTTGATCCTGTTTTACAAGATGGAAAGGACAAAAAGACAGCTACAGCACTTAGAGACAAAGAGAGAGATCTGAATTCAAGGTGAAGTAAATATTAACTAGGTAGTGCAGGGACAAAAAAAATAACTAAGAATTAAAAAATTATTCCAGGCAAGAATTACTTCTAAAAGTCAATGCAAGTCCTTCACCACCAATTTCAAAAAGAACACTCCACACTCAACTTCTTACCATGAACACATAGAGCAGAGAAACATGCAGTCTTTGCTTAGTTTCATCTTTCGACCACAATTCTGATTCTTGCCCATCATTAACATCTGCTTTTTGACCCATTTCTACACATCAACCTCACTCACTGCACATTCACTGCACTGAACCATCTCTTCTCAGTCTATGGATTCATTGCGCACACCAGCTGTAGGAGCTGGAAGTTCTCCACCTTAAACATCATGTATGTGTCAGATCATGTATGTTTCAGATCCAGCCACTGGATTCCCGTCATGTGAGAGAGGCACAGAATTCAAATAATGGTAATTTTAATAATTAATATTAAACTTACTAGACACAAATGCAATTTACTCTCAGTTTTTGGGCATAAAAACCGTTTATATTATACAATTTATATCACACTTTCAATTTTAGCTGAACACAAAGATGAAAGACAGATCTGGGCAAGGTACGTCTGTTTATTAGGTGTGTGTGTGTGTGTGTGTGTGTGTGTGTGTAGGGGGTTGGTAGGTGTTGCAGCTCTCTCCAGTCTGACACAGTGTGGATTTTGTTCATGTTCTGATGGTATTGATGCAGGTTGTTCAGGGGGGAATCCCATTACGTATTGAACGGAGAGCTGTAATAGTGTACTCACAGTCATTTTCCCACTGCGGTTGGCCTCCTCACGCTCAGCCAGCGCTCTCAGGAAGTTATCTTTGAGTTCTTTTCCTGCACTTGCCAGGGTCCTGGAAAAGTCAACAATGAAAAGGTTTGAAATGTTCCTTAAAAAAGTATTTCAAACCTAAAATGTGCTCTGTTTAAGTTCTTCTTTTTAAAAATAAAGCTCACATTGATGTTCGCTTTTTGATATTAATTTATTATAACAGTAATTACTCCCACTCAGCAGTCAACTTCCACATTCTTATTTCTGCAGTCGTGAGCGAACAGTTGCAACAGCCAAACTGAGTGTAGAATTTTCATCTCAGTTAATTTGAAAGCCATTAATCCTTTATGTAAAACAAACAAAATTCCATGGCACTCATGGAATTTTGGGGGGGAATGCAGCAGTGTACACATCATATAAAGGATGGAAAATAATGTTTGGACTAAAAATAATGGCAAAACTGCTGTGAGAGCCTGAAGTGAATGCTGAAGACTCAAAATAAATGCAGCCAAACTACTGCAGGCCTGATTTATGAATCACAAAATATGAACAGCCCCAGCGAGTGATTCCATTTAAACACTACAATGCTGGTAATTAATCACAGTGGGAAAACGTTTTGGATGAGTTTTGTCTCTCACATTATTCAGGCCTGTTTTGTGTTGAACGTTGCTCTTTGGATGTGATCTGGCCTCCTTCCATGGAAGCAAAGTTCTGGCATACTCCAGGAGCCACGGCACCTGACAAAACACTGGCACTCGTCTCGCACCTTTCACAGCGCAGTACCAGCAATAGCGCCTTGTCATTCACCCCAGCCTTCGCTTTGCTCAACTTTCATAATGTCTGCAGTATACCTGCAGAATCATCTGCTTGCCAGTAAACAGGTATTTGAGAACTTGCTTGAGTTTACGCACTCTTCTGTGAGGTGCACGGAGAGGTGAAAAGGGTAGTTGGGTACAGAAATGGCCAATCCTTACCTACATACACTCTAGAATACATTAATATAACTCTCTTCTAAGCAGTTATTTAAAGGGATGACAATTAGAATCAAGAGAGACACTAAAACATGGTTCATGTTGTTTGGCTGTAGGGGTCAAAAGTCAAACTGTAGGGGCGTATCTCTGTTTGCATCTGATAATTACCCAAAATATTTCTGTCATTTCTATTTGTTTCTTCTCAAAGGCATTACAAAGAGTTTATACTAATTTTATTGGAAGACCTGTTTCTACTGTGTAGGTTCTGTTGTCTTTGTCTGCCATCAGATGTCAACCAGTCTAAGTCTTGGTTCCTCTCAAGGTTTCTTCCTCCTAAACTCCTGAGGGTGTTTTTCCTTGCCACTGTGGCCTTATGGCTTTTATAACCCTTTAGCCTACACGTGGCATTAGACGTTGTGCCAATAGTTTTATGTTTATCTGTTCTAGAAAGTCCTATGTTTCTTTTCTAACACACCATCATTGGCGAGGCCATCCCAGAGAGACTGATGCTCTCTGGGATTCCCAGCAATGGATGGCTGTGATTTGGGCAACACTTTGACAGCTGCCCCACTTGGTGTCCCCATCAATTTTTGATTAGAGGTTTCCTTTGCATATTAAGTTGTTTAACCAAAATTTTGTCCTGGTATTCCTCTTCTCGCATCTTCTCTCATCATCGGTTGATCACCCACTTCTGTCCATTATGCAAATAGCTGAAAGTCAAAAGTCATGCACCTGCACAGGCCAGAAGGTTTAATATTCCTAATGAGCCCCCAGGCCCCTCCTCCCTGTAGAGTTAACAGACATCCACTGTTGCCTAACTCAGGTTACAGCGGAACAGGTAGGGGGGCTTTTACAAACAGGGCTCGCTGCTTAGAAAGGATTTAGCGGACCATGATGCGCTTGGGGCCTTCTTCTGTTTATTCTGGATGATGAAAAGAAAGTGGGGGGAAAAGCTCTAAGTAAATGGAACACACACATGCCATTTATTTTGCTCAAACTACTTGGCTGCCTGCACTTCATAAATGTGCAGTCGGATGCCAAGTACTGTAACGTTAGCAAGAAATGAGCGTGCAGCATTACTATACAAAGAATACAGGCAAGACTGCAAGACTCAGTAAACTGGAATGATGCCGTGAAGGTGAATTCTTGTTGTAATATTCTTCTCTTCTTCATGCACATGACTTACATATGTAAACAACGTGACTATGCACCAAAATCATTCATCAAATTCAAATCACAAACTTGACAAAAATCAAATGCGATACTCATTACAATTTTGAGCATCTTAGATTTGGGGTTGTAAGGATCCAAGGATTGCAAGTTCGAATCCTGGGTCATGCTGCGTGCCATTAGCAGCCACAGTCAAAATGGACCATGCCAATTTGGGTAGACGGCACTACCCTTTCTCCCAACATCACTCCCAGTGCGATGGTGACACAGGTCTGTTAGTCATGTATTCTCTGAGGGTGTTAACTGCTAGCGATGCTGAAAAGAGGAGGTGGAAGGCTTCACATGTATCTGAGGAGACTTCATCACTTCCATGAACATCAGAAACTTCCCAATTACAAAACATATTATGGCCTGAATAACTAGGCGGTTAAAATGACTTGGACATGTTAAAATCACAATGACATGTTACAATGACAAAGCAAATTGCAGAACGTTACGTGAGGTTAACATCCACTACCCAGGGGGTTCTGTGTCAAACAAAAATGTCAACAAGGTAGGTGTTAGACAGTTATTCGCTAGTCAAGTTAATCTTCAGAATGATCTCATTCCTGGTCTATTCGGAGCACGTCTTGCAGGTTTCGGTGTGACCGTTCCTTAGAGCTGACGGCTGACATTCTTCACTGAGAATATGCTAACATGTCCTCATTGCTAAAACCATCAGTGATAGCTGTGTTGATTAGGCTGACATTGCTTATATTGCAATGCAATTAACAAGAGCTTTGTTCATTTACATATACTTTATCAATTATGCAAGTGTTCGGGTTATTCATAGCCAGTTTGAAATGTTCTCGTTATGTGAGGTGTAACCCTCTTATTATCCTCCAATGGCAATGTCCAAGTAATTTTAATTAGATTCAAACTGTTTTTAGAAGAGCTAAAATGTTCTAGCACACCCTGAATGGACATGATCTTGAATTTTTGATTATACCCGTGTCTAACTCCAACAAATTTCTCGGCCTCCCCGAGAAAACTGAAAGGAGCAAATGTTGAAACTAAGGGCGAGTAATTTTCCAGTAATGGTTACATAATATAAAAAAATATATGAACAATTACACGTGTTTTAATTCAATCAAATTTGTTAGTAAACCATGCTTAATTATTTCCTAGTTGCCTCTTTGCCCCAATAAGGGGTATAAAAGTGTTTTTTTAGAACATAACCACATTTCACACCCTGTGGTAAACAACAGTCAGTATGAATGAATGAATACTGCTACATACAAGCTCTATACACTTCAAAATAAACATCGGTAACCCAGTTCCACTGGCAACCATACATTTACATGCAGTAACAGTGCCTGCATCAAGTTTGACAGGTAATGTAGTATTATTCAAATAATGAGCCATTCTTCATACTGAATTTATGATGAAATACTGTCACAGTGTAGATTCACTGTGACAGTATTTCACAATTATGTCTAAAAAACAGCTAAGAAATCATTAAAGTTAAAAATGGAGTCTCAGGGCTTTCTCTGAGGTGCAGCAATATGGAAATAAAGAGTTGCTTTTGTTGAGCAGATGATAAAAGCCTGGTTATAAGAGAACAACTGTTCACTATTAGTCCAGTAGCTCTATATAAAGCATCCACTCTATTTAGGTGGTTGTATAGGTTCTTGTTACAATATGACAGTAAGGATAGCACTTGAAATTGACTTAACAAACTGTGAAGGAAGTACATTACATGAATGCACATTACATTATTTTACAGGTAACAAAATCTAACAAAAATTACCTGCAACATCATACATCTTCAACGAGAAAAAAGCCAGTTGCTTTCGTGATGCAGAGCTCCCTCCACCTTTAAGAAGCCAAGCCAAAGTTTATCTTAATTTTAGAACAGACTCTGTCATGTGCTCCTTTGGTTTACTTGATGTCGTCAGTTCTAATTCTGTGTTCATTCGATCAGTGGGTGAATGAGCAGACCACGATTGCTGATATCTCCACATTCACAGTAGGTTGTGTATTGTTGGATCGTCTTGCAGAGGCAGTGCATGTTAGGGCAGTACTTGATATATGTGATGTGGCCAAATAAATTCCTGTGAAAACCTTCTAGATTAATATATTAGATGTTACAGGGTTGGTCATGCCAGCACATTAATACATATTAGATTATTTTGTGCCCACTTTGTTTCAGCCTATTGGTGGCATATTTCCCTTGTATCAACACCTCTTTGCAGCAAATTCTGATTTTATGGACCTAAGGCTTGTAGTGAGATGATTTTTAACAGATATTAATTTCTTAGACCCAGGATTTTTTTATGGAGTAGGACCATACCGTATTTCCTGTGTGGTAGCAAATGAGCTCAGAACTCATTGTACCACTTGTGGGTTCTGTCTGCATCTTGTTTATGAGGAAGTGATACAATCTCACATCTGTGCAATGTTTGGATTCTGAGATGGGTGTCAAACAGATGTGCCTTAATTACATTTTTACATCGCAAATTGGAAAGTACACATTTATTCACTTGCCAGATGCCACAAATGCATTGGGGAGCAGGGTGGGGAGGGTAGTCTTCTGAGAAAACATAATTTAAATCCAACAAAATTGACCACACTGCTCCTCATATCCGGCATACCTTTAAAACTTGTTAGTTTCTGGCAGTGTCGCTTCAGCTATGTGTGGTGGAGATGGAGATGGAGATAGCTGCTTGCGTTTATGTTTTTGATTATGATTCCAACATGATCGTAGGCAGTTCTGTCAGAGCCCATTTGAGGACTGAGCAGGGAAATGGCAAAGTGTGGGATATTACTGAATAATGAAAATATGGCTATATATGGTATGTGTATATATTTTTCTATAATGTATGGAATGACTCTCAGGACTAAGAATTGGGTGGATGGTTTCTTTTGGACTTCTTTTGCTGCCTCGACACACAGACTCAGAGGAACAGAATCAGTCACTATTTTTATAGGGCTAAGATAAATGGCCCTTAGAGGACAAGCCTAAGTGGCCTTGAAATATGGTGTTGATGCACATGGTGGGCCTGGATATTTACATCCAATTTAAGGGTGTTTTTGGACATAAGACATGCCACTCAGCTGTGCGATGTCAAATCAAAGACTGAGGTTACAGTGTGTTCCTCGTTTTGAAAAAGGCAAAGAAAAAAAAAACCAGAAAAAATATGAACCAGATCATTAACATGCATTCAGTAAATGTTTTTCATTGATTCTCGCTTTATTAATGGCAGACTTTTCAGCTGTGCCAGTTGAATCTGCAACCCTCAGCACATGTGTATGGGTCAATCTCGAATTCAAGACCACAAAAGATGGGAATTATTTGGACTAGCCATGAGCCCACAGAAGTAATTAATCACAGAGAAGCATAATAAAAGGGATTCTTTCCCGAAATGGATTTCAGATGGCCTTTACACTTGATATACGACCCTCCAATGCATCTGTCACAATAACAAAGGGAAGCCGGCAAAAAAAGAGAACATAATGGCATTATTAGAGCAATGAAAAAGTTAAAAAATGTCAAGAAACGACAAGACAGAAACTGTAAGCGGCTTTACATCTCGCACCACAAATGTCAGTGTAATTCGCTGAATGAATAGATGCTTTTCATTCCTGCAAAGTGAAAGGTTCCCACTGTAAACCAACTCCAACAGTGTATGTTACACTTTAATACCAGTATCCAACCCCTGTCATGAAATATATTGGACCTGTCAAAGGTCCTTAGCTCAAACGGTTGGTATTCCAGATGTTTTGAGTTCCAATACTGTTTTGAGGAAAACCCCCTTTGTTTTCACACACATGGCAGAGATGTTGAGGATGCAGTATTTTGGGGTAATGCGATTTTCCAGCAGAGTCATCGTGCTTTCAAAAACGATGTGGTATTTGCAGTATTTTCATTTTCAACATAGCTGTAACATTGCATTGTGTATGATTCTACTGCCAAGCAATGGAAAAAGATGGCGATTTTTGAGGAATGCAAACTGCAAAGCCATGGAAATACATTACTTATCAACTATTGGAGCTCTTACAATAATGATTATATTATACCTTTGGGCAAAAAAAGTATATACATCTATATATGTATATATGGTACATCAAAGGGGTCAGCTATTACTAATATCAATAATGACCAGTGCTATCACAAGCACACAAGGTATCACACCTTTCCAAGATGGTGGAAACAGTTTACAGTGGTTTGCAATTATTTCAAACTAAATTTACTTACTGTTAGTTCATATTTTAACTTCATCAGTCCCCAGAACTGGTTTCTCAATGCATCAGGCTTGTTTTGATGTTTCCTTGAAGACGTCTGACATCAAACCTTGTTGTGATGATGCAAGAATGTTTTCCCATTGATAACTCTTCCATTTTTGCAGGTGTTGCTAAGGCAATATTTTTGCAGGTGTTGCTGCACAGTAGAACAGTGCACCATCACACCAGTCTACCACACCTTCAAATCAAACAGAGCTTCTGCCTTCCAAGCAATCCTAAGAGCAGTTCTCTTGGAATGTTTTCTTTGGTGTCCAAATTTTGGCATGCCACTTTATAGTCAACTATGATTAATGTCTTAGCCTAATGTCACATTTATTTAATATTCACTGCAAGGTAAATATATACCTAAATCATCACACACTTGCATCAAACCATGCTGATCTGAAATATGCATTGTTGCATATATTATGACACCAAAGGGCAGTATTTTAGCTTTGTCCAGTTTTATGTAACTAAGAAAGATAACTTTTCAACTGAGTAAAGCAATTGGACTATGCACAGTTTCATCTCTACTAGAGTGACCACTCTATTACGGTGAGTGGCCAGTCCAAGGTCTAACAGTCCAGAAATCAAACCACTTCCAAAATCTTCCAAAGTTAAAACTTTAAACTTAAAACACTAAATAAATGGATGTAAAGTGTTTCATGATGTGTTCTTTCTACAGCATTCAAAATATAAAAAATTGGAGATAATATGGATAATATTACCAAACTATGAATGGTTCATTTGTGTGTATTATTAGGAAAACCAGTACATATTTCCAGTAGTCAGGAATGGTCCATTAACGTTATTAATACCAATGTAAATATCACCTGACAGTGTTCCTGTGATAATTATATGAAATAAGCACAGATAGTTTGCCACAGGCTGTGATGAGTCTAACACTCCTTCACACTTCATAAGCAAAGAAATATTCCACTGAGACATATCTGACATATTTTTTCTCTTATGTCAGATATGCACAGATAGGATTCTCCTGCCTTTCTTCAAAGAGCTTTGATAGGCCCACCAGCAGGTCTATATCTAAAAACAATCAAAATGTGTCTTTTCCTACTCAACACGCTTTACAGTGCATTAATAAGGTGCAGGTTTTCCTCTTTTTTGCCTCCTTCCAAGTTCAAATAAACTTGAAATTGAGGAAGGAATGTAATTTATACCAGTCTCTGGCCAGTGCCCATAATGAAACTCTTTGGAGGACTCACATAGTGGTGAAAGTGCATGGGCAGCACATATTTGAAGACTGGAAGCTCACTTCATCTTCAGCATGAGTTAGGGACTGCTGCTAGGTCATGGAGGCCGAGGCCCCAATGTAAACACAGGTGCTGAGGAGGTGCGTAAATGGGGTTACCCCCATCCAGTAGCAAGAGAAACACTGAAAGTCACGCTTCAAGACGTAAAATAGCTCCTTAGTAACACAAAAAAACAGACTGGACTAGCGTTTCCCTTTTCAATTTGACAAGGCCCTTCATTCAGGCTCATTAACTGGCCCTTAGCTATTACACAGTGGTTGTTGTAGCTTATGGTGAGTAGAGCCATTCGCCAAGGAGTTTATCATTTATCTCATATGCTGTCATATTTGCTTAAGACCTGAAGTTCTCAGTTATAATCCAGAATAATAGGGTCAGCACATCTGCCTGAACAACTGCTTATATTGTACCTGTTCACAGCAAAGCACCCAAAACATAATAGTGTTTTATTTTTTGCTATTGGCCATTTCAAAGACAGTACAATGTGTTATTGTTTACTGTCATGTAGTTTCTTAGTACCTTCATTAGATCAAATTGACTTTTTAGATCATTTTTGAGTTCTTGGTGACTAATTTAGTGCCATTTTGAAATATATAACCTACTAACAGTAATAGCCTGCTAAAGTACAGCATTCAGAGGGTGGGGTTAATTTTAACAATCGAAATGTTACTAGTAAGCCATCCAAGAGAAACAGTTAAAGTTTAGGTCACCCTATGATCACCTTTTGACTTTTTTAACATACATAAACGTATGGACATTTGATCTTCATTTGAACTATATTGAGAAATGGAGGTGATCTAACTAAACACATTATAATAATAATGAAAAGTCTTTTAATCATTTCCAAAATGCAATGAATAGAAATGCAATTTTCTTGTGAGCAAAAGGTCAAGGTTCCCTATTCCCTAATAACTGGTATTTCGTCCATTGGCTGAAATCAGGTTAATTTTTAATCTACTAGTGTCTGACATTGACTAGAAGAAAGATTTTTGGTCTTACATTTTCTTTATGCCCCACTTTCTCAGGTTTCTTAGCACCACCTCTGTACTTCACAGTTGATATGAGGTTCTTGAGCCCAAATGCTGTCTCTGTCTGCCAAACTTGACCTGTTTTAGGGTTTGTACACCTCTTATTAAAATAATGGTAGATACATGCTTTTTGACATGCTTTTAGAATAATAATTTGAGTGTTTACAAATGTACTGGTCGACTCTTGGCCAGAACTTGCTAGGACAGTCAGACCTGGCCATGTTGGCAGGTGTTTTAAATGTTATGCAGTGTTTTTATGCACATTCCGATCCTTCGGCCTCAGAGAGTTCATTGGATGTCACCTTTGTGATTTCAATAATCAAGAGCAAATCAAACAAACATCGGAGGTTTAAATAAAACAGCCTCCTCCAAAGGCTTCTCTAATGATGGCCTAATAATTTGCAGATGATGCGCTGCACTTGATTCTACTTTTTCTATTTCTATTTTTAAGTAGTAATAAATGTGCCCTGACATTTTACACATAGAAATGAAAGTTTCTGTCAACTTGCTAATTTAAAAGCATGCATAATATGATTTTGAATAGAATAATATGAATAGAAATAGCAGTTGGTCACAGTCAGCATAGCCATCACTATGGATTCAAATGGACTGACATATGAGAACAAAAGCCTTATTCCTTAGTAATCAGAAACCCAGTACCTAAAATTATTAGAATATTTCATAAGATCAAACAGAAAAGGATGTACAATACAGAAATGTCCAGGTTCTGAGAAGTATGTCCTTTTATACACTCAATACTTGGTTGGGGCTTCCAATGAATTACTGCACCAGTATAGTGTGGCATGGAGACAATCATCTTGCAGTACTGCTAAGATGTTATTGAAGCCCAAGCTCCTTTATTAGTGGCCTTCAGCTCATCTGTGTTGCTGGTTCAGGTGTTTCTCATCTTCCTTTTGACAATACCCCATCAATCCTCAATGGGGTTCAGGTCTGGAGAGTTGGCTGGCACACTCCTGACAAGTTCTGAGAAGTATGTTCTTTTATACACTCAAGACTAGGTTGGGGCTTCTTTACAATGAATTACTGCACCAGTATAGTGTGGCACGGAGACAATCATCTTGGCAATTGTTGTTTGCACTGCTATTGCTGTTACCAAAGAAACCTATAAGGTCATTTGAATCAAAAAGCTGGACAGATTGTATCTTGTAGTACTAGTGCCTTTAAGTTAAAAACAAGCTTACAATGTTTTATGACTTAATTATAAAATCATGAAGTTTTACTGTCAGCATAACCAGTCCTCACTGAAAGATCAGTGGGAAGAATGTGTGCATAGTTGCTTCAAACTTTAAGTGAGTAGGAAAGAGACATTTTCCTGATATGGACCCTCCACCGAGTATTAAAGCCTCTGCTGGGGGGTAAACAGCCTGCCACTGAAACCTGAGGATCCATGAACTATCTCTGAGTGTGTTTACTGCAGTATAAACAGTGCATTAGGGTGAGGGATATTGCAGCAATATGGTCCAAGGCAGATTCATGGGTCCATCTGCCTTCTACAATAATCTTTCAAACAGTTTATTCAACAAATGGTTTGGCATCTCTAATATGTTCCATTCAGCTGCTCAAAGGCAGTTGCATAGAAAACACTTACAGTATAGAGTGCTAGATGATTTTTTTTTTCAGATTATGATTAGGCTTAAGTTTAGTACAAGACTATGTAAATGTTTCTGTAATGGTTAAACAAATGGTTCGTACACTTAACATAGGACATGGATGTCATGGCAATGCTGGCCTTTCGGTGATTTCTTTGAAGTGATTTCTTCTCTTGAGTGAATGAGTGACAACATTGTCAAACTCATACATACAGCACATTTAAAGGAGCCCTGACCAGGCACTTTTAGTAGCCATCAACAACATTCTGACAAAATTTGGTTCGAATATTTGACTGAATATTTCTTGACAGAATTGGAAGATGTTTTTGGCTTTCTGACACTTTATCCATTCCACATTCACCACTGATGTGCTTTGTCATCACTGATGGCACCCAATTGTGTTTCAGCAGTCTAGTCTAGGTTTTAGGTCATACTGGAGAATTCTAAGGCAGTCCTCCTTTGATATTCTTTCCAATAGCTTTGTACAATGTACCACAGGCAGCAAAACAGCAAAATAGCTAGAACGTCTTATCTTTACCCTCCCAAAAATCTTTGTCTCCTTTGACCATAAAAGAAGGCTGTTTATTTGGTCAATGTTATCAGCTACAAACATTTGAGCTTCCCAAAAGTGATCAATCTTAGTGAATAAAGAGGAAACTATAGAAGGATGTGAGGGAAGAACATTTCAACTTAATGAGCATGTCCCAAAGAGCCTCGCAAACCAAAACTTAATGACTGAGTTCAAAGAAAATGTCACTATTGTTGTTCAATATTTCTATAAAATATAAAATAGACAGTTCCATTTGTGGCATCATATGATGAGGAAGTCGAATGCCACCCTCCACTGCAATGTTGAGCATCTTCAGGATGCTGAGAGCACTGTGCTCCACAACACTGCAGTTCCGCCAGTGTGAGCTGTTAACTCACCTCAGCTGTAGTTTTGAGGTTCAGCACAGGAGCAGGTTCACAGCAACTATCCACTATCACCCAGCAAACACCATCCTTTTCCAGCTAACACACTCCAGAGTTTGTCCAGACAAATGCGTCACACTCCCAGACCACTTGGCCACAGTGTCAGTAAACAGCCAATTCCATATAACCTGTACTGCAGAGACCCCTTTTCCACCTGTGTAGGTGGGATTCAGGAGTCTGGGAGTGTATAGGAATAAGTGTCCCATCTACTGCATCTACAACCTCAGATAGAATTCCAATAGAATGGAAAACAATTCTGTTTTCATGTTAATCCAGACTATTTTAAATGTGCATACAGTGATTTGCTGTACGTGGGCATCAAAGACTGTCTGCAGGAATTCACCTGTGATACAGAACCAGAGGTTGGAGCTCTCACAACCACCGATCTTCTGTTAAACTACAGACAAGTACAATCATTAAGAGTCAACAATAGCAATATATATTTTTTTATTATTAATGATGTTATTTTTTATTATTGTCATAATTATTTTTTCTTCCTCTTATTATATAATATTTTTATTTTAAAGTATGCAAACCGTCCCCCCTCCCTCGAATGGTGGGCTCAGTGGTCTAGGTGCTGAACTGCAGGCAAAATCCACTTTAAGTAGTACTTTGTCAGCACTGACTAGGTTGGGTTACTTGTTAATTTACGAGCGAGTTCACATACATTACATGATGTTTTGTTTTTTAATTAACTAACAATCTTAAGAGCTAGTTAATGAAGAACTCAGTGTTACAAAGGTTTTGAGAAAACCATCCCTGTTCAGTCAGTAATGTGTATATTTTGACCATGTGTTTCATTTCATTTCAGAACCCCCCAAAAACATTTATATCAAATACTTTTTAGTTATTATTATATTATTATTATTATATAGTATTTATTTAAGATGTATATAGTTCATAGTCTTCAGGACTTGCCTGCTAGACCAAATATGACTGAAAACATTTTAGAAAACAGTAGTAATGTCACAGTAAATCTTTCAGTGCATTTTATGAATCTAACTCTACACATTTACAAAGGTTATTTCATATGTTCTAATTTCCCTAATATGTGAATAAAATGTCCTTACTTCTGTAGTGGAATCATTTACATGTTTTTATTTAGAAATTCAACAAAACATGTTATTTGAAAAGGGTTTAGAATTATTTGAATACTTTTTTGTCCGTCTGCATGGTAAAATGTTTCCTGGACGGTAAAACATTTAAAACAAGAACCTTCTAAATCTGTCACTATAAAGAAAAGGGGTCACCAACCTGCATCTGGAGAACCACTCTCCTGCAGGTTTCAGCTCCAACCCAAACCTAACACACCTCACACAGCCAATCAAAAACTTCTGAAAGCAGTAATTAGGTGGATTAGTGGAGTAGATTAGAGTTTAGCCTAGTTTGCAGGAAGGAAGCTCTCCAGGAACAGGGTTGGAGACTCCTGATATAGACATTTTTTTAATAAACTATATATGATATGTTCTTGTTATGGATTCTAGAAAAGAAACATTTGTTATTTGTATGATTTGGATGTTTTGTAGATGCTTTTATTAAACTTGCATTAAATTAAATATCAATTTATTTCACATTAGTTTTCCTTAAACTTAACCCTAAACTTAACCTCAACCCAAAATTGAACCCTCAGCCTGGTCCTACATGTAAACCTGGTATTAATCCCTAATATGAGTTTCACCTGATAGTTTGTGAGAATTCTGAACCAGTCGTCCATCATTACTAATTCCACTTGTTTGTGCAATGTATCACAGCCAAATAGCATGTTTCTACCACCACCATGCTTAACAGTTAGTAGTTCTTAGGCTAGAATCTTTACTCTTCCAAATATCTTTGTCTTATTTGACCAAAAATCTTTCTACCAGGAAGCCTTTTCCATGCCTGTCTCTGCAAACTTTTGTTGAACCTTTCAACAAAAGCAAGAGCTTCTTTCTTGGATGGCAGCCTAAACCGAGCCCTAATGCCTAATTTGTATATTTTATATGTACACAAGGTTGTTTGTTAACAATGTGAACATCAGTAGATCATCAATAGGGGCATAAAATTAGTATTCAGACACCAAAACTTTTCTTTTATATTCAGTCTTTGTTATGTATTTTTTAACATAGGTTCTTCACACTTGAACACTCCATCCCCTTCTCATTTTCAAATGAGAACGAGCTCAGAGCAGCAAACCTGGTTCTATGACATTATGCTATCAAAACATTTTTATGTTCAAGTTTAATAGACATCCAATGATCTAAGAGTAACAACCCATGAGGTAAAGAGCTAACATGCATAGCGATGTGCAAACACACTGCAAACAGGTTAATGATTAATAGGTGGAAGTGCAAAGAATGAGAGATGTTTTTCTTCTTGCTACAGTCTCTCCTCGCGGGGTGGTAATGACCACTGGCAGTTCCACAGTTACCTAACTGCATCTTTTTCTCTCTCCTTCAAACCTAAAATGGGTATTAGGCAAAAACAGATGAGTAACTGAAAACAGTTTATAATCACCCGTGTTTTATTATGTGTGTGCTGGATGGGCTGCATCAACTAGGGCATGATGATGCTCAGTTTATTCTTGGTCATCTTGCACTCTCTCTCACACTCTCTCACTCTCCCTCTGTCTCTCACTCTCTCGCATGAAAGCACAGGATAAACAGGATTCAGAGGGAGCTGCTTGCTTTGGACAGATGACCACTCACACGAGGAGGCCAAAGTTCCTCATAAATCCTTCTACCTCAAGCAGATGTTTAACTGTGCTTCACACTCAACCTTTTTCCACATGGACGTTTCACTCCCAGCAGGTTAAAAACACGATGTTTCACTTTTAAGACATCCTGCCTCCTGACATGACGATAGACCTGAGGTCTGGTATAACAACTGCCAATGACAGACAAGTTAAATACAGGGTTAGCATATACAGTACATTGACATCTTTGGAGATGCCATTCATTCTTTTTGTGATAATATATCTATTTTATAATATATCTAATTTATATGTAACGAAATTTAAATTCATATTTCAATGTATTTCGTTTTCTAACAAAGGAAAAACAGGCAGTGCCTTATATTCACCAAACACTCAGCCATTATCTAATCTGCTTAGTCCTGAATAGGGTCACGGTGGGTCCAAGACAAGAAAACACCCTGGACGGGTCGCCAGTCCATCATACCACACACATATATTCACACCTAAGGTTAATTATCCTGGCCAGTTCACCTACAATGTGCATTTTTGGGAGGTGGGAAGAAACAGGAATACCCGGAGAAAACTCTGGTGGTGGACAGTCACGGCTGGAACGTACAATTCCCTGAACTGGCAGTGCACTTAACTCCCCAACTGCTCCCCGAGTGCCGTGGATAGGGCTGTTCACTGCTCACTGCCCCCTAGTGTGTGAATTCATTAGTGTGTATGTGTGTGTTTCACTGTGTGAATGGGTAAATGGGCATAGTGGGTCTATGTGCACATGTGTGGCCTAGATTTCATTGTCATGTATAGTAGTAGGTGGTTAATCAAGTCTAATCTAGTGAATGTGGGAGCAGGACAGCATCAAAATCCCTGCAAATGAATAACTATAACTAATAACTATTAATAGCTATGAGAGCTTTGAACTGATTCTTGTTTTCTCAGTCCCTATGAGAGCAGTCTCTCACTCCATTCCTCCTTGTCCTCCTCCTCTCTCAAAGTGAGCATGGGTTTCAGCTGGCCTATAATCAGGGCAGGACAGTGGGAAAATGACCGCCACAGACAGTAATATACTCATTCTAAATTTTTGCAAAGCAACCAGTCACATGACCAACATATTGTGCATTATTTACCTACAAATATGGCTGAATACGTACACGATTATTTGGCCTTAGCTGTGGAATGTACCCTAACAAAGGTGAATACACGAGAATTAAGCCAACTAACAAGTCTGCTGGACTGCAGGCCTGACTGGGCAAAATGGCTATATTGCAGGTGGGGGCAAGACATGTGCTGCCAATTTCTGGGGATGAATT
Source organism: Acestrorhynchus altus (assembly GCA_034509495.1). Classification (NCBI taxonomy): domain Eukaryota; kingdom Metazoa; phylum Chordata; class Actinopteri; order Characiformes; family Acestrorhynchidae; genus Acestrorhynchus; species Acestrorhynchus altus. The sequence continues at coordinate 9,692,996 of CM067522.1, read as the reverse complement.
CTAGTGATGAATAAGGATAAATTCTAACAGGCAGGAGCAGGAACAGTCCCATGCAGACTTTTAAACCACACCAACAGATGTACCGTGACATTAAGACGAAACCATGTCAAAACACATTTACTGCATCATAAACAAGGATTACTGGCAGTTCTATGAAATCTGGTACTTATTTGCATATGCCATTAATGACTTATAATTGACACAAAACAATTCCATTTGAATGAACCACACAATATAATAAACTGGGAACAAACCGAATTGTATTTAATTTTCTGAGATTAATCATTAATCATTATTCACCATTTTGAATGTGTGTCACTGCCCAAATACTTGCGTCCTTAATGTTTTCCTGACAACAACATGGTTGGTGATGGTACAGGGGGACATGATGTACTTATTTCCAGAGGTGGGTTGTCACTTTACTTAAGTCACTTTTTTTTTAGTTGTTTTAAAAGATGGTTCTTTGTACTCTTACTTGGAATATCTGTGAGGTAGTCCATTATATTTGCCTGTTAAATGTATAAATGATGCTGAAATAACATAACACATGATTACAGATGTACTGTTTTGTATATATTTTATTTGGTGTGTGTATGTGCTGTTCTGTGTAAATCTAATTTGGTGTGTGTATGTGCTGTTTTGTATATATTTTATTTGGTGTGTGTATGTGCTGTTTTGTGTAAATCTAATTTGGTGTGTGTATGTGCTGTTTTGTGTAAATCTAATTTGGTGTGTGTATGTGCTGTTTTGTGTAAATCTAATTTGGTGTGTGTATGTGCTGTTTTGTGTAAATCTAATTTGGTGTGTGTATGTGTGTTTTGTATATATTTTATTTGGTGTGTGTATGTGTTGTTTTGTATTGGGTATGTGTATGTGCTGCTCAATGGATGTGTAAATAACCTACAGTTGCTTGAGTAGTAATCTAAAATTGTACTTTCTAATTGATTAACTTTTATATTAACAGTACTGCTACTTATTACAAAAAAGAGGCAGCAATATAAACACATTCTTTTCTTTTTTCTTTATCTTGTTTTATTCATTGTGTCCAAACTTTAAACTATTGGCTACACTGCCCCTACAATTTCCAGTGGTGCTGTTCCATTATCTCCAAACATTTTCAGAGAACAAGCAACATATGGACAAAGTGACCATTACCGTATTTAATCTTCAGCATAAATGACACATTAATTGGGCATTTGACACTAGTATGCATTACCTCATTAACATGTCAATTTTGATTGGTAATTACTCAGGTCACATATAAAATACTGCAATGTTAAACAGAAAGCAGCATGCTGAGCACCGGCACAGTGACTTTATGTAAATGACTTACATACTGTGCTACTGAGGCTGCATGAATCTGGCCCATTGTATTTTTTTACATGTTTACAACAAAGAGTTTTAATAGCTATTATTCATTTTGCATCATTCATCATTTTAATTACAGGTATTATGCCAAGACATTTTGGTCTGTTCATTATGCTGCTGTGAAAAAAGAATGTAGTTGTGAAAGTAAAGAACAACTGCCAGATTCAAATTGTCATTTTCATTATAAAAAACAGTGAAGATACACTATGTAGACAGAACGATTATATTCTTCCAAAGTCAAGAACTGTCTGCTCAGTGAAGGCTTTTTACTGAGCTTATATGAGCATTTCTAAAAGCATTGCTGTGAGGATTTTCGGTGAGCATTCATCAGCAAGGCCCTTATTGAGGTTAGGATATTGGATCACGTCATCAAGCTGTATGTGTGCATTTGCACATATCTGTCAGCAGTGTGTGCAACTTAAAGCAGTTGAATATATTAATTTCCAAAAACGTTTGAACATATAGTGCACATTTGAGAGTGTGAGGGAGTGAGAGATAGTCATACTGTTTGAGATCTAGAATAATATCACTAAGATAAAGTATTCCATTCGGTGTCTGTTGTTCTCTAAATCTCTCTCTCTCTCTCTCTCTCTCTCTGCCAATAGAATAGGACTCTTTGGAGCAGATAAATTTGAACCTATTGGCATTATGCTTAATGCTCCATCCAATACTTTTGGGATGAGTTGGAATGCTCTAAAATCTAGTAGAAAGTCTTCCCTAGATAGTAGAGACAGTTTTCTCAGACAAGAGCAGGATAAACTCCTTAATACCTGAATAAGCAGGTGTCCCAATACTTTTGTCCATAGAGTGTACTAGGGTTGCTCGACATATTGTTTTATCTTTCTCATTGCAATGTGGGCATGCACAATAGTCACACTAGTCTAAATAGTCACATTACCATGGCCATGCTTATTTTGGCATTTTCAATATCATTTCAGTATCATTTATTTTACTCCATTCTGGCATACTGTACATACTGAAGAGCTACAGTAAATACAGAAGAGCTACAGTACACACTGAAGAGCTACAGTACATATGGAAGAGCTACAGTACATATGGAAGAGCTACAGTACACACTGAAGAGCTACAGTACATATGGAAGAGCTACAGTACACACTGAAGAGCTACAGTACACACGGAAGAGCTACAGTACACACTGAAGAGCTACAGTACATACGGAAGAGCTACAGTACACACTGAAGAGCTACAGTACATACGGAAGAGCTAGAGTACATAGGGAAGAGCTACAGTACAAACTGAAGAGCTACAGTACACACTGAAGAGCTACAGTACAAACTGAAGAGCTACAGTACATACTGAAGAGCTACAGTACATACTGAAGAGCTACATTTTAAGTGTAAATTGGAACCTCAAGCCGGACAAACAGTAAACAGAGTTTTTTTTACAGTCAGTAGTTCAACTCCAGAAGAAAACCAAGTTTCTCTTGGTCAGTATACTGTTCTCAGCTATTAAAACATGATCTATTCTATTTATAATATTTCCTGCACAAAGAATGAGCTGAAAATAAAGAGCAGAAATAAATTACATTGAATTCAATAACATTGTAATAGTTTGCATCCCATCAAGCCTAAAGGCCAGAGCAAACCAGCCAAACACTAACACAAACACTAACGACAGTTAGGAATTTTGGATGCTATTTATTTAAGAACTATGCAGTAGAATCACTTCATAATTCATATCTACAGAGTGCTGGGAATGTAAGGGTTTAAGGTCTTGGAATGCCTTGCATCATGATAATTGTAGTTTAGCTATAGATCACTTATTTTTTTTCTTTCTTTCAATGTTGGCCACTCATTGCTCAGTCATTACAGTTTATCTAATCTTTTCTGATTAAATTTAGCTCCAGATTGGGGTGGAAAGTTAAACTCAGTCTGGCTTGAAAAGGGATAATACTGACGCATACATAAATAACAAAAATAATAAAAGACATTTGGGTTACTTTTTATTTTAAGAACTTATTATAGAATATCTTTGTCAATCTAATCATTACAAATAACTCAAAACCTTAATGATTGCATTTTCAGCTCAGAACACCCAGTGCAAAAAAAAAACAAAACATAAAATGGTCACACCAATACAAATCCATACAAATCTCAAATGAAGACAAATTTGAGCAGCATAGTATTTCCTGAAAATAATAATACCTGGCACTTGTGGCTACAAATACCTTTTGGTGAATAAAAGTATATCAAACTACAAAAACATCCCACAAAATTGGCCAAGGGTTCTAAAAGTTAAACGGCCAAGAGTTTGGACCCCTAAAAAGGAAAACATCTTGTGTTTTTAAAAGACTTAAACTCTTCATGATGCTTTAACAGTTACAATAACTGCAGAAATCCATCTTTTTTTGCGTTTTTGTTCAATATGTGATGATACTGTAAACTAACATTCTCCCAAGGCTCTGTACTGCTGAGAATAGCTACTCTACACAGAAATGTAGTTTCATCTACAGAAAAAAATAAATAAATAAAATAAACAAGAATGGAAAGGGGCCAAAGCAAAAATTTGGGGACCGAGCATGCTTAGCATTTAAAAGCACCCCCATTGGCAAGTGTTCCAACTTGTAAATGCTTTGCTATCTTCTTATAACTTTCTCCTGCTTTGTGGGCCTCAACCATTCACCAGCTAGGCAGCTGCTGAGAAGAACCCATGATTGCTGTTTTGTGGGATAAGGTTAGAGGAGTCTAGGTATTTATAAAGCTTTAAAATATGCATGACATTGCCTTTCTGAACAAAGATCGCGAACACACACACTGTTCTGGCCTGAATGAAATGGCCAAAGAAACATTCTCCCACAGCTCTTTACTGCTGAGAGTAGCTACTCTACACTGAAATGTAGCTTCCCATTTACAGAAAAAAAAATTACAAGGTAGTCATGTTTAAGCACTGCTAAGGACCTCTGTGACTAAAGCTGCCCAGCAAAATAAACACCTTTTTGTCAACCGCAGGACAAAAAGTGTTCCCTGTGGCACTGGCCGAACTATGCACTGACCGGCACGTTCAATAAGGATTTATCTCCTAGCTGTGCTCAAGCTCAATTTTACTATCTGTTTGTACAGCTGAAAGGAGAGGCAGTGTTAAACGCCTGGAATAAAAGAAACTCAATACAGCACACTGCCCTGAGCCCTACCTCGCTGCTATTCTATCACCTACGCCAAACAAATCTGATATGCACAGACTTCTAATTATCATTAAAGGGCAGCTCTCTCGCCTTCTCCCCTGAAATTCATTATGGCAAGTGATTTCCACTGTTATTGATGAAAAGTCATTAAAACCTATTTGCTGTGGAAATGCTTGACATCCATTCTTGGCTTTGACTCCATTTGGCAAATAAATTACTCGGCATTTGGCTGAATCATCTCTAATAAAGAGACTCCTGAGAAAAAAAAAGCTGCAGTATCTGTAAGAAAAACTGATGTACAGATCAGTGTTAAAATTTGGTGCTTGTCTTAAGTTTCATTTAGGAAAAAAAAAAGTGAGCCCTCAATGGCTTGGCAGATGGCAACTTTCAATAGTACATGTGATTTCTAAAAAATAAGCACTTACAGTACTTGAAATATTTATCCTGAGGATACTTGGGGGGAAAATAATCTTATGTAAAATATTATTTTGGGCTGTCGAACGTCAAGGGAAATTCCACACAGCATGACAATTTACTTAACTCCTTTTTTTTCACATCCTCTGTCACCTCTGATTAAATTGAGCCAACTGTATCAATTACACATGCTGTCTCCCTACTTCACCTGGGCCCCTCTTTACCCATGCAGGTGGGATATGTTAGAGGGTCCCATGTAAACCAAAACATATACAGCACACAATTCAGAAGCTCCCCATAGGCCTCTCAAGATTATGAATGATATATTGTCCCATAAATAATTGCAATAAGCAGTATTACTGTCATTAAGCCCATAATTAGACCACAATATTATTAGAATCTAATAGCATAGTCATGCAATTACACTCATTTAAAATTTTATTATTAAGAATATTCAGACATCAGAACTGGAATATAATGGGCTCTCCTTGGGTAGTCCATGTGTTTCTTATACTTTGTTAACCCTGTTCTCCAATGGTCAGGACCCTAGAGGACCACCACAGAGCACGTATTATGTAGGTGGTGGGTGGTGGGGCACAGTGGTGGTGTTTGTTCGTGTGTGTTGTGCTAGTATGAGTGGATCAGACACAGCAGTGCTGCTGGAATGTTTAAACCCCTCAGTGCCATTGCTGGACTGATATGATAATAATACTCCACCAACAAGAAATATACAGCCAACAGTGGCCTGTGAGCACTGATGACGGACTAGAGGATGACCGTCACAAACTGGTGCAACAGATGAGCTTCTGTTTCTACCTTTACATCTACAAGGTAAAGCAACTAGGCAGGAGTGTCTTATAGAGTGGACAGTGAGAGGACACAGTGATTAAACAATCCACCAGCACTGCTGTGATTTATCCAGTTGTACCAGCGCATCACACATTAACACAACACCACCGTGTCATTGTCGCTGCAGTCCTGAGAATGACCCCTGCTCTGTGGTGGTCCTGTGGGGTCCTGACCATTGAAGTACAGGTTGAAAGGCTAACAAAGTGTATGGAGAAACAGATGGACTACAGTCTGTAATTATAGATCTACAAAGTGAGCTCTAAGTGGCTCAGTGGTCTAAGGTCTACTACTATGATCTGAGGATCGCAGTACCACTATAGACCACGCATGGTGCCAATAGGTTCATGTTTATGTGCTCCAGGATTTGGACATCTGTGTTAGCAATGGGCAAGACTGTAGCTGAATTCATTTATTAGATGGGTTCACAAACATTTGGAGTAAATGTTAAGGAGCAAATGTGATCCAATCACATCCAAGAACACTGTACCAACTGTTAAACATGGTGGTGATGGCATCTTATTCTGGGGCTGTTCCACAATGAACAATGAAGAAGTAGAGCTACCTCAAAACTCTTAAGCATAACCTGAAACCACCATTGACAGTTGACACTAGGACAGGACAGTGACCACAAACAGACAGGAAAAATAGCTGTGGAATGAATAAAGCAGGCAAACATGAAACTTTTGGGATGGTGTTTCCAAAGTTCTGAACCTAACTTGAAAGTAAGTGGACTGTGCTTGAAAGTTGGGTCTCTGCCAGGAGTTGAACATATAATTTAACTCCAACTCTGCCAAGAGGTTTGGTCATATAACCACCCAGAATGATATCAGGAATATTTAACCAACTATCAGATGTTCTGTTTGTATATTTTGACCTGCTCACCAAATTCTTTTTCTTTTTCATTTTGTTGTTAATGATACCCATGAATGAAGAAGAACACAGCTGAAAGAAATGACCAAAAGCCCCATATTTCCATGACATTCATGTCCAATGTGAATGTATGTAAACGTCTAACCACAACTGTAAATACAAACATGTTCACAGTTTCTATTCATATATGCTCCTCAATAAATTTCCCTACCTCGGATTGACATTTCAGGATAGAATACGAATGCATGCTTGGTGCATGCTTGGTAGCTTCATCCCACTATTAGACACAATTATGGGCCATAAGATTAATCTGCTTTGCACATGTTGCCTTTGTGGTTTCAGCCTCATCAGACTGTAAGAGCTTCTAATCATACTCTAGCTCGGTGGCCATTAACCACATTGTAACTTAAAAGCATCATGAATTCTAGGCTGTAGGATTCTGAGCTCAGCGCTCAGTGCAACTCCTATATCTGCAACCAGTTCCGCATGTCTCTCCGCAACTCTGACTTTGTGTTTGCATTTGACTTAATGTGTTACATGTTTAATAGAGTATTACACAGTCAACTGTAATAGGTACATCGTACATACTCATATATCTTTCCTAGAATTGAATTAAAAACTAGTCGTTGAGGATGATAACTTTTAATAATTGCTTTACATAATGAAATATAGTGATAAAATATCTGATGTCTGATTTACAAAACTGGCTTGTGGGTCTTTGTATTCTTATAACTGATGAATCAGGTCTTTAAGTCTTAGACTCTTAAGTGTATTTTTTCACAAGTAAATTATAATCCAGTATTTCTCAACCCTGGTCCTAGAGGCACCCCCACCTTGCATATTTTAGAAATTTTCCTCTCTAGCTCACACCTTTTCCAATGAAAAGGTTCATGTTTTTTTGGTCCAGAAAGTCCTATTCTATTGTACTTCACCGCCCTATTGCCCAGGTCTTGTAGACACTTTTTGAAAATCAGGCCTTTCAATCAACTGAAAAAAAAATCCATATTTTGGGTAAATATGTCACAAAACAACAGTCCTTCTAGAATTTGCAGGTTTCTTTCCTTTTCCTTCTTTTTGCAGGTTTCCTTCTCCCACCTAGTCCAAAGAGAAAGGGTGGTAGTTCATGTGGCAGCAGTGCAAGTCGAACTGGTACACCAGAGACAGTCTTCCATTTAACACAATATGTGCAGGTTGCTGCAGAATCCATCATACTCTGTACATCCGCCTTTTGTGAGGGGGCCAAGCTACAAAGTGGATGATGACAGTGCTGTCTTGTATCTTTATGGCAAGCAGCAATATAATGTGAAAACCACTTCCACCTCTGCTCTGGGACGCCAGAGGCCGAGCCATGAGTCACTGAACATCACAGACTTCAGAGCCTAAGGTAAAGGATATAGAGGATAAAACTAAATGTGTGCCTGCTTCCCCACAGCCACTTACCACTGCAACAGCTCATGATAAAAACAGTTTACAAAGACGTCCAGAGTCTGGCCTGTGGGTGGGGGGCTTGAGGGCTTGAGGGAAGTGTGTGGGGGGACGGGTGCACCGCATCCACCAAACAGGACCCCTCGACCAAAAATGCTGCTTACATGATAAATAGCACGCGAGCAGGAAATGGCTAAAAGTAGAACAATAAGCAAACAGATGGATTCATTATGGCCGAAAAGGAAACTCCTGTTAGAGTCAGGTCATTGGTCATTTTTTAGAAGGTTTGGTAAGAGGGACAGACCATGACAAACCCCTTCATCTCTGTGCTGATATTGATTCAATGAGGATTAATCAGCTCCAAAAGCAGACTAAATGATGGACTCCACATCTCTCTCTTAAGGCCTGACCACACAGTTGTTACATGTGGTGGTGGAATGATCACAGGGCCTAGATGATTGCGAGACAAACCAAAGTGAGGTCTGGTCATCTGGCAATCAGATTTGTAGTAATTCAAAAGAGCCTGCTGAATGAGGTCTTTTAAATAATCACTGCTATTGTCCTTTTGAAAAGGACTGGACTTATGGTTGTCAAACTTGCTCTACCTACAAACTGTTGCAATAGTCACTAGCTTTACACAACACTGGCAAAAAAAACAAACTATATTTACAGCATTTAGTCATTTCAAATTTATTTTCAATCCATGTAAAAAGTCACTTATTTGCATAAACTGGGTCTGATTTGTTGATGCAACACATGGTATCATGATAGCAAATTTTCTGATTGGCTACAACAGGGGTGGGGAACCCCTTCACAGTTTTGTGCTCTTGCCACCCAAGCACACCTGATACAACTGAATTACCAGGTGCATTTTGTGTGCTAGAGCAGGGAAATCAGCAAACTCAATCACACAAAAAATATATTTATACTTATCATTTATATTTATATATTTATATATAGTTCCAGCAATGTTACGGCTCACTTATCATCGGATGTGTAGAGATTAGAGGTGGAAAAGCTGGTTACAGCTTTGATATATCAGTAATGTAGAGCAGTATAATACTGTGTTGTATTTGTGGGGGGTTTTTTTTCACCCTAACTATTGTAATGATCAGAGTCAGTGTCCAGACCTCAGTCTAGTAAAATGTCTGGTGTTTCTGGTAATAATTATGAGATAAAAGAATTAAAATGTTCATGTCTGTTACATAAGGCTGTAAGAAACCTGGTTGCAATCCTCACTTAAGACGTATTGTTTATATAGATCAATATGATTACTATTGAATATTGTTCATATCAAATTTATTTCTACATTAATTTCCTCCAATGAAGTTCCCTACTGTAACAAAAGTAGGTGTGCACTACTCCATTATTCTCTTTGACGTTCCACTATCATCATCGTGCTTTTATTGTTCATTGGCCATTCTTCAGCCTTTCAGAAACAGACCTTTTTGGTGTAAATAAGGATGTTATGATGCATATAACACAAAACATACTGTATGTTTTGTGTTATATGCATCATAACATCCTTATTTACACCAATGAACAATGAACAATAAAAGCATGATGATGATAGTGGATTTGGGAATGTGTTATTGATTTTAATGTACTGGATCAGATTATATGAGTATTTGGCCACATAATGAATCAGGTAAAGACTAAAAACCCTGTAACAGATACACTCTGTATTTACACTAAACAATTATCAAAATCAGATATACTTTATTAATCCCAGAAGGAAACTGAAAATGACATCCAGGTTTTTAAATACATTGTAATATTTATTTGTTTATTAACACAGATAACTGTGTGTTAATACTTTTTTCACTCATTTACAAAATAAATTGTTGATAAATAAAAACATCTGACAGCAGAAATTGTGAGAAATTAGTTTGATACCTATGGTCACCAAAGTGGATTTGAAAAACACAGGGCTAAACTGCAATGATCTAGAATATTTTATTAAGCCTACAACCTAAATATTTTTTTCCTATTTAGTTTTATGCCATAACTGGGGGACTTTTATTGTTTCTACGTTAGATGTGTCTATCATTCAGTTAGAGTGCAAACTTCACAAGATCTCATATAGTTCATCTGGCCTGTGGGTGGTGGCTTAACAGCTCTGTTACAGCCTCCTCCCTTGACCGCAACTTACAGATTTGGCTGACCATCAAGGCAAAGCGAAGGGCTGGACAATGTATTGATCTTTATATAGATACTGAGATATAAAAAGAATGGGAAATGGGTTGAGATGGTATTATTTCAATTGAGTTTTTAAGTTTTTATGCAATGTACTGTTTTCTAAAGTAAAACTGCCTCCTGCTCTGATGTCCTTTGCTCTGCTCCCCCCCGGCCCCCATTCACGCTCTCACATACACATTATGGCATATATAAAGAAGAATTTCAATATGTTTAAATATAGAAATAAAGAATTTTATGGTGTGTTCTCATTTTTTCACATTATATTTTTTACATCATACATTATATTATAGATTGTTTACTGCCATTCAGCTAAAATCTATCAGACTGATCACCAAACCATACTGAGGTGCAGTTCATCTTGAACAAGCCTGTAGTCTGTGTACACACTTCCATTGATTTATCTGTTCCACGCTATGTCATTTTTTTACCAGTTTACCAGTATGAGTACCCGTGTTTGCTGGTTTGTTCTGTTGACTTTCAGTAAAACTGGTAAATTAAGAAGACGTGGTATGGAGCGAATTGCAAGGGATGAATTTGGTAACTGTTCATAGAACTTCTCAACTACTTCAGACACCAAACATGTCTTATTTAATTAATTAATTACATGGGGTAAGATGAAAGCACATGATTGATTTTTACCAAATCATTTCATAAGATTTCAAATATTCTTCAAAAAGCTAATCTAGTCATACAGTAACTGCATATACAGAACACAACTGGGGGCTTGTTGCAGGATCCAAAAGTCATATAGAGCATTCCTGCTCACTTTGTTAGGTTCAGATTATGTGTTTCAAATGTCAGTGCTTGAAGGAAAATCAAGCATATGTGCAAGTACGGGTTCACATTTGACTATGAAGGCTTCTGGAACATTCCGCCGTTGAAGTTCGCCAACGGTATTAAAAATCCATCCAACTCAAGTGCACCTTTTACAGTAAGCCCTTTAGCTGTAAGTGCAGTGGACTGTGCTCAGCATTTTTTATTTCCTTTACCAAAACATCGTACAGATCGGTTTTGCGGACTTGCTCCCCCATGGACTCTGTCATACAAAGAACAATTCTCAGTGCTGGTTTCGTGACATGAGCCCTATCACGAAAAAACGAGCTTGTTATCCTTCGGGTCTCTGATTCTCACCACACATGTGCCCAGCTAATTTTTGCAAAGCCAAGTTTCACTCAAAACAGCACGTAGCACATTAAAACCTATGAACTGCATTCAAGACTTGTGCATGTACATCGTTCAAAAGAACATTCAGTCCAGGTTGAACTGATGCATTGCAAATCTCTATCAAGGAAGCTGAAATAGGAGAGTCCCGTTTTTGCCAAGCTCTCAATTTCTTTTCAACGCTAACAAGTCAAACGGGAGAGCTGGCATTTAAGCCCTGTTACTGTGGATATTTGTTCAGCTGATTTAAATGTAGCCTACATGCACAGCACAATTCAGCACTTAAAAGCACGAATAAAATATCATCCAATGCATACAGTTGCTAACACCAATCATCCATAAAATTATGACCACCTTCTTTCCTCACACACTAGTCTATAATTACAGACGGTAGTCCATCTGATTATTTGCATAATTAATTCTTTTCACCCTGTTCTTCAATGGTCGGGACCCCACAGGACAATGACATAGTGCTGGTATGTTAGTGTGTGTGGCACGAGTGGATCCGACACAGCAGTGCTGCTGGAGTGTTTAAACACTGTGTTACTCTATTAGATACTCCTACCTACTTGCTCCATCTTGTAGATGTAAAGTCAGAGGCAGAAGCTCATCTGTTTCTGCACAGTTGGTCACCCTCGAGTCCTTCATCAGTGCCCACAGGATGCTGTCCACAGGACACCGTTGGCTGGATATTTTTGGTTGGTGGATTATTCTCAGTCCAGCAGTGACACCGAGGGGTTTAAACACTCCAAAAGCAGTGTTGTGTATGAATCCACTCATACCAGCGCAACACAGATTAATACACCGCCACCGTCAATGTCATTGCTATGTGGTGGTCCTGCAGGGTCCTGAATATTAAAGAACAGGGTGAAAAGAAGACTAACAGAGTATACAGAGAAACAAATGGACTACATGACTCTGTAACCATAGATCTACAAAGTGCTCATCTATGGTAAATGGAACTGATAAAGAAAAAGTGCTTAAGATTCGAACAGCTGCCAATTTTCATGCTTCCAACACACTGGCTTCAAGAACTGACTGTTTACTTGCTGTCTAATATGTAAATCCCTCCTCCTCACAGGTTCCATTGAAAACATATAATCAATGTTTTACACTTTGGGTTGGTTTCCTCATCTAGTCCTGGACTACACAGCATTCTGAATGGAGATTTTCTATAGTAAGGAAAATGTAGTCCAGGACTAGGCTTAATCCCTGTCCAGGAAACCACACATTCATTTGCCAGTGGTTGAAATGTTATGGCTGGTGTGTGTTTGTTAAGCTTACAAAGCTTTCTTCACACTTAAGCATCTTGTTTACAATCATGTTTTTCTAAAGAACTTACCCTGTAAGCCAAACAATAATTTTAAAGTACTTTTCGCATTGTCAAAAATGTGTTTGGTGGCTATTTTGACTTTGCTCTGCACAGTTCTTGAAGGTCATGGTACTCCCCTTATTTACATGTTCAGACCACTACACGTCCACACCACCCCACCCCAAACAAGGGCTGGCAATTTGACCTCAAATACGTCACAGAAAGTTTTTTAACCTTGATAACCGTAAATGAATGATAATTTTGACAAACAACAGAGGCAGCTTTTTGCTCAATTGGCTTAGCATTTGAGTTCTCCTTTCTTCTTATGTATGTTTATAAGCCAATTTATAAGAAAGTACATGATCAAATACAGTGATCAATGTAATAATTGTATGGCTGAGCAAAGTAGAATAGTAGAACATTTGTATCATGGCATTTTATACGATTCTGGTAGATTTTAACATTAACATTTAAACATTGTTAACACTTAAAAAAACATGATTTAACATCGTGTCAATAATGTTATTTTATTAGCAGTATTTCAGTTTCCTCTGTGACAGTAGCAAGCATGTCCACTTTTAGTCAGATTAAAGATTCATTTTCAGTTTTCAATTTTCAGACATGGAAATAATGTTGTAGCTTCCAGCTTCAAGCGCTAATTTTTTAATGCCAATATAAAAAAAATACATTAATAAAATGAGTCAGTTGCTAAATATTAAAATATTTACTGCACTATTCTGATTGAATTAGTTTTAAATGGGGAGGTGGAGTAATGTTACTACAGTACATCTGTAAAATGTATGATGGATTGAATGAAAAACACGTATCTTGTAAAATGGCAACTTTACAGGAGAAGGCAAAAATTCTCTTAAATTTGAATAGAAGTGAATGTAAAATAAGAGCAAATGTGACTCATTTCAGAGCATTTCTATTGGTCTACTAATCCAGAACTATTTGTCCAGTGTACAGAACATCTAAACATGAAGAAATCTAAAAACGAACAAAAACGGAGATACATGGTTTTCATCATGACAGCAGCAATATATAGGTTCATCATGAATCCTCCAGAACCAGTGAGGAATAAAGAACTTGTGAGAAGTGCCAGAACCCTAGAAAAAGTCTGAGTATGGTCAAGAGTGAAATGTGAAAACTGGCCCACCTTCATTACAATAGGATGTAATGAAATTAACATTGTACAAAAGATGACTTGTAACAACAGTGGAACCCCTTCGGTGGATCATACAACTATTCTAAAAATTTCAGAGCTTCAGAGAAGCATTCCAATGTTACTTTAGGCTGTCATGATTCAACTAGTATGTATAACCATTACCTATACAAAAGAACCTATGAGGAACCTTCTTTCCTAATGGTGTAAGAAATGCAGATCGTTAAACTAACGTTTCATTTAGCCTTGTACAGCATGCAAAGTGCCAGAACCACCAAATGCCAAGGTATCTTCACCCAGGTTAACTTGACCGTGCCCTGAAAAACAGGACAGAAGGTCCAATTTCAGCCTATGCAAGCGAAGGATTAACACTCGGGTGCATATGTACAGTGTGTGTTCGCAGCAGGGTTTTACTTGGCTAGGGAGTGATGGCTCCTCCAGCCACTGAGTTAGAAAAGCTAGAGTTTGTCAAGGCCTTTTTTTGGGGGGACTGCGCAAAACAATGAACAAAGAGCATGGCTGTGGTGGCTAGCTGTGGGTGGGGGGTAAGTGTGCCCCCTCCAGGCCCATCACGGGCACGCGAGGTCAGGACATCTGCTGACATTTTACTGCTGGGAGCTGGCCAGGCTGCAGGTTTTGGGGCTCCTGCCAGGACCTCATATCAGGAATGCATAAAACTACCAGCTCTTCGAGACTTGCACCAGAGCCCTTTTGACCCTGATTTTTTGTGTGTGTGTTTGTTTTTTTCATCCAAGCCTAGCTGTTGTAGATTTGAGAAGACACCGTGAACTGTAAACTTGGAAAGTGGCCCTAAGATACTATGCTAGTCTAGATGGTGTATGTTAATTCAAATAGAAAGGCAATTATTATGCAGACAGTAGGGACAACAGTTTGTTTTTGGCTGTATGCTCAGAAAGACAAAACACTGATAAGCTCCCATTCTGCTTAGAGATGGCACTGATCCAAAACAGGGTCAGCATTGACATTGAGGATGAAATGATAGATCCGTTATCAGAGAAAAAGATTTGTGTATTTGTTTTCTAAAATTTTAGAGTGAATAAGAAAAGAGATGTGCACTCGTGGATAATTTTGCAATAATTATAATAATTATAATAATTTTTACACCTTAAGTTTTATGAGGTCTTAGAGCCCCAGTCTACTAATTATCATGATTCTGTGATACTTTTATGAAATTGTTAAAAATCCCCGTTATGAAAACAGTTATGATGATCTTTCCTGGGGAGAGATCATGGCCAACATTATCAAGGCTAACACTGTAATATGTTTGTTGTCCGATATATATATTGTGATTAAAAAATACCATAATTTTTACCAGATTCACCAGATACCTTGAGAAGTCATTGATCCAAAATGTCTTGATGCACTTTGTATAATAAATACTGGAATAAAGAAAATGATATTCAGTGAATAAAATCTGCATCTGGTAGATATGCCATGGGAAGTGAAAATATTCCTTTTGCATGAATCAAGTTGTAGGATGATATTTATCATTAAATTTATCTTATGTGACATCGCACATCCTGCGATGACGATGCTGAAACGATATTGTGCAGCCCTAGTTAAAATTCTATACACACTTTAACATATAAGAACATTAAAGGTAAAGATAAAATGAACTGATGTGTTGGAATTCATTGATGTGTGTCATGGTAAAATGACTGCTTTCTAACAAGTGCTGCACTCAGCAGATTTTTGTCTTTTCTAATTGCAATTGCAGCATTAATGGCCTACACTGCTACCCTCACTGCTACACTATCAACTCTCATAGTTACAGCCTAAATAACAGTGATCAAGTCTTAATTTGCAGCTTTTCGGTTTTAGGCAAGTCTGAGAGTAATATCTATTATTTCACTGTATAGGAGAATCTCAGGAGTTGATACAAGCTGTTCCTGAATAAACAGCAATTTGTCTTTAAATAAATGCTATTAAAAATTCAAACATGCAAAAAAATCATTAAGCTTCATTAAGAGAATCTTGAATCTTTTTATCTATTGAATATTTACAAAAAATGGTTTCTTTTAGTCGTACATATATGTGTACATTTCTAGTATGATGTATATATCCCCAAATCCAATAAATTTGAGATATTCTGTAAAAAATAAATTAAAACAGAATACAATGCTATATTGCTAATACACTATAAATCAGCCATTAGGGGTGTACTCTGTGCACTTATGGTGTCGGTCCCAAGCCCAGACAAATGGTGAGGGTTGCATCAGGAAGGGCATCTGGAATAAAATTTGTGCCAAAATTATAATGCGGATCATAAATATGACTGCCATACCGGATTGGTGGAGGCAGTAGTAGTAGTAGTAGGAGTAGTAGTAGAAACAGCAGCAGCAGCAGTAGAAGTAGTAATAGTAGCAGCAACAGCAGTAGTGTTAGCAGCAACAACAGCAGTAGAAGTAGTAATAGTAGCAGCAGCAGTAGAAGTAGTAGAAGAAACAGCAGCAGAAGAAGTAGTAGTGGTAGCAACAACAACAGCAGCAGCAGAAGAAGTAGTAGTGGTAGCAGCAACAACAGCAGTAGACGTAGTAATAGTAGTAGTAACAGCAGCAGTAGAAGTAGTAGTGGTAGCAGCACCTCCAGCAGCAGCAGAAGAAGTAGTAGCAGCAGCAGCAGCAGCAGTAGACGGAGTAGTGGTAGCAGCAGCAGTAGAAGTAGTAGTGGTAGCAGCAAAAACAGAAGCAGCAGTAGAATTAGTAGTAGCAGCAGCAGCAGTAGACGTAGTAGTGGTAGCAGCAACAGCAGCAGTAGACGTAGTAGTGGTAGCAGCAACAACAGCAGTAGACGTAGTAATAGTAGTAGCAGCAGCAGCAGTAGACGTAGTAGTGGTAGCAGCAACAGCAGCAGTAAACGTAGTAATAGTAGCAGCAGCAGTAGACGTAGTAATAGTAGTAGTAATACTACCTGCTGGCTCTGTTGTCACAACAGTTTCAGATATTATGTTATGATGTCATGCTCCATTGTAAAACAGTCATGTTCAATATTACAAAGTCTAAACTCTTTTATTTACTTTTTGTCTAAGTTCATGGCGGCTGCTGTGACTGAGAAAACGTCTGTTCTGAGGACACCAGAGAATTCTGTGAGACTTGGAACTGGATTGGGATTAAAACAGCTGAGATTGGGATGAAAATGTACCAAATATGAAAATATGATCAAGAAATCACTAACAGTTACCACATGTGAGCTAATTTTATCTTAAGAACAGGGATGGACTGGCCATCACGAGAACTGGGAAGGGGGGCAGTTACCTTCTCCCACCCCCATCCCCTCCAATCACCAAAACAAAACCGATCAAAAGAGACCACTGACCACCCCCACCCTCAACCCCACCCCACATTGACAAAACAAAATCAATCAAAAGGGACCACTCCCTGCCCAAAATCAATAAAAAAGTACCTAACCACTCAACTGGCCCCACCAAAACTGGGCCGGTCTGTTTAAAAATCCATGGCAGAATTAAGTTACTAGTCCTGCAGAAGAACAATATCTTGCAAATTACTGCACTGCAGTTAAAATAGAATAAATATGGGGTTTTTAGTTTGTTTTCATGATTGATTTTAACTGTCATGTTGATAGCTGTACAGTGTTTGCTTAAGCACACTACGCGAGGCACATTCAGAAAGTCTGTAGAAGAGCCTCAGTTAAATATAACCCACTTTAAAGCTTACTTTTAAGGGAAAACAAATATTGATATTGTTAATGGTATCAGAAAAGTGTGTATACTTTCTAATCCACTGGAAGGAGGTAAGTGGAAATAACAATATTTTCATTTATTTGGTCCATTTGTATCTGTCCTTGAAAACCACACAGAGAGAAGGGGAAGGAACGAGATCTGGTGAGGACAAGGTCAGTCTTTCAAATAGTCCCTGGTTTCCATTTAATCACACAAAGAGGATCTGGAGTTTACTGTTGTCCATGATTCAATGCAGTCATAACTAAATGCGGAACCTCTATTCACCGAAACATCCATCATCCATTCAGGCATGTCTTTCATTCAGAGTTTTCTTCATTGAGCTGTGGATTGAGTTTCACACAAGTCCTCTCACAGCAAAATCCCTTCATTTGTTCGTTTTGCGATTTGCTGGCAAGATACCTCCACTGCGACCTGTCAAATGGAGCATGTTATATACTAGCCTTTAGCAGGGCAACAAAAGGGCAACATCTGATTAGCATTCACTGCACAATCTCTCTCTTCCCTTAGTATTTTATTACCACAGGTGCAGGGGCATTCATTGATCAGATGCACGCTATGGGCAACGCTTGTCCTAATTGAAAACAGCTCTATTTATACACCTGCAGGCACTAAAGGTCTCTGAGAACATGAGGGATTGCTGAAAAGAGAAAGAAAGAGAAGGTGAGAGAGAGAGAGAGAGAGAGAGAGAGAGAGAGAGAGAGAGAGAGAGAATGAGGAGAGTTATAGTGAAAAACGAACGCAAAAGTGAAAAATAGCACTCCCGAACAGCAGTTTTGGGAGTGGTTGCATGTGATGAAAACGTCTTATTCAGTTATGCTGCCTGTTCAGAAAATCCTTTATGCTGATCTTTATTATGTTACTGCAAAATGTTACTGTATAGTATTAGAGAGCAGTAGAGCAGTAAAATGGGGAAAAACAGAAACCAGTCCCCTGTAGCGGGGTCTAGGAGCATTAGTCCAACAAAACCTATTAAATCTATTTCAAACATATTATTTATACTTAACTGGATCTATAATAGAGTGGGTTGTCAGGGCCCCATGATTTCCACTTGCAATGTAATTTGTAGACTATGGCTTGGTTCTTACAGCGGTTACAGAAGTCCATAGAAGTCACGAATTAATCTACATAATTCACATAAATGGCATATTTATCAATCAAAACAATAAGTTTATGGGTAAAATACTAATCCATTGAATGATATGAGAAGAACAAACAGTAGAATATGGCTGTGATTACAGTTTGTGCTGTAGGTCATTTCTATGAATTTATTTCAACAATGCTGTAAATCCAAAGGCAAAAGTAAAGAAAAAAGAACATTGATACAGATATTAAAAATTTTGTCAATTTCCTCCAATGTCAGTACAAGAGGCACATTGCTGTGCAATAAAGAAAAAAATTAAAGTTGCAGCAAGCTGAGGCCAAACCGGTGCTACATGCATGGCAATTTTGCTACCAGGTTTTTATCCCCAAAAACAGTCACCATCTCAGAAATCAGGGCTAAGATCATGCAGTTTGGACCTGGCATTAGAGTAAAGTCACTACTGTGGTCAGCAGAACGTTTGTAAGCAGACACAGGTATGGTTGACAAAAATTGTAATTAATAATGATGATGCTATAAGTTTGACCTATTTTAAGTCCATTTCCACCCTCTAGTCAGGTCTCTCCCAATATCCCACAATGATATGAAGCTTTTTATCCAATCAGATTGTGTATTCACAAAAAAAAACAATTCATGATGTGTTTTAAACATTCTTGAATATTTAGCCTATTATTGACCAAAGTGCTTTGTCCTTTGAGAACTCAAAGGACAAGGGTTAATGTGACAGCCGTTCTGGGAGTTGTTCTGCATCTATAACCATACAGATTATTATGTGTATTATTAATAAATTATGTGTACATTTACTTACTTTACAGTGAGTGAAATGAACCTTTCATACAGAAATGAAAGGTTAGGAGGAACAATTAAAAAAATATCAGTTATGTGCAATGTGTAAAAAATTATGTGCAACATTTATTGAGCCACAACTACAAAAATAGTGTGGAATTAACAGATTTTACAGGGAACTTGAACAGTAAACCTGAGAACAACACTGGACCTAGATTAGTGTATAAATCTAAAATCATTTTTTGAAGCTTAGCATAACCACCCTAGGACAAGTATGCAGGATGTTATGGTAGTTTGATGTACTTTTATTCACCAAAACATTAAAAAAGTAGTAATAGGAGAAATTTCAGGTGATTCTAGGCTACTCAAATTTATCTTAATTTGAGATTTATCTTAATTTGAGATACATATATTAGTAGAATTTCGATATCTATATTACTTTGACCATGTTTTGATCAACCAACAATTTTTGTTTGTTATATTATTTATTTGTTTGTTTGTTTGTTTGTTTGTTTGCTTATAAGGATAAAAAGAAACACTTTATATCTCCATCTCTTGTTAGTAATTGATCACCCAGAGAGTGTTTGTGAAATGCAATCATTTTGATGAGTTATTTGTAATGAATAGATTGACAGTGATATTAATAATAATTAATAATAATAATAATAATATGTTCTTCAAAATACTTGACAGTAGTCCAAATAAAATAATTTGGACCTATTTTTGTTCTTTATGTACACATCAGTATTATCTCTTTTATTGTGGAATTCAAACACTGTGTGAGCAAAGAAAGACGGCAAACAGTCCCTTCCTTCTTGTTTTCAACTATAATACAATACGTTTAACAGTGATGCCATGAGCTCTGCCCCCTCTCGCTGATCAGTCCGAGTCTGCATGCACGTGCCTGTCCACGTTGACTTTGGAATTTAAACTGAGATTTAATTCTGTTGGAAACTAGTGAATGTTAGATATTTTCTGAGCAGGATTACTGACAGATAATTTATCACATGATGATGAGACATGGTTAGACAGGGTAAGTCTTTTTTTTTATGATATGTGTCTCATGTCTGTAAGTTACTCTCATCCTGAGATATGAAGCCTAGACAATGGGCTTAGGGTTACGGTTAGTAAACAGTACTTTATTATTTATGACTAAAAACATACCCTTCACCGCAACGTCATCTCAATTAATTTGCTAATCATTGTATAAAAAGCAAGTTCTTCAGTTTTTTTTTAGTTTTAGTTTTAGAGGCGCTTTCCTTAGTTCATAATTTCTTCTTCTTCTTAGATGTTAGAACTTGACTTGTTCCTCAACAAATGTCCTGATTCAGAAGTAAATGTGTGGATTTACATTTACCTTTGAGCTACGGAGCTTTTTATCGTGTTATCACAAATTCTTTGAATGATATCCTGCTCGCCTCATCAGAAAAATTGATGGACATAACAACAGTAATAGATGCGAAACCTGTCACAATTTTGCAAATTGTCAATTACTGTCAAAACACTGATTATCTTTAAAGACAGGGCACATTAAAGACAGGTTTAAGCACCTTCAGTTTTGATTTACTACTTTAGCTGAGAGCAGAAGCCTCCGGCCATGTTTTAGTAGGGTTGAATGCCAAAGGGACACGTCTACAGGTGGTTAGGCAGGGGAGCTAGCCACAAGCAGCCCGAGAAAACACAAATATAGTCCTCCAAAAATGTTTCCTGAAGGCTGACCGCACCAACTATGCAATCATCGTCCAAGTCCAAGTCCAAGTTTACAGCATCCCAAAACTCCCACAAACACAACCTTCACTCTCTTCCCAGTCCAGACAATACAGCCCCACAATCTCACACGAGGGACTCATGTGGTGACATGTTTTGGCCAAGTGCCTTCATGAAGACTCTGCCCCAACGACCAAACTGGTGTAAACCTTCCTCTTTGGAAAAGTGAGAGAGAGAACATTATACAAGTCTGTCATTTCATTCCAGTGAATCACATAATGGCCAGCCATGACTCAAAATCCACCAAAGGCCACTGTGGGATGCCGTGTTGCTGTTTATTTGATTTTCAGCTTCTTCTAAACAAAGCTGTCAGAACAGGTTCTTTGTAAAGGCACTTTTGGATTCCTAAAGAGCATTTCAGTGGATGGAAGAACAATTTTGTAAATGGGATGTGTAAGAACATATTCAAAAGTCCCACATTTTACTTTTTTATTTACCAAGATCCAGAGTTTATGGGAAAATGACCATTTCTCTTTAGGTAGAGGATACATAAAAGGTGGATACATAAAACATCAAACTTCAATTTTCCAAGATATGGGCCATTTTTCTGTTTAAAAAACACCATTTTACTTTAACTTGATTTTAAAATGAAATGCAAAATTTTCTTTTAATCAAAACGAAGACATTGGGCCAGTGAGCAACAGTCCAGTTCTTTTTCTCTTTAGGCCAGGTATGACAAGTTTCAAGACATGCGTCTGCTTCAGGAGTGGTTTGAATTTAGGAATGCTATAGTTGTAGCCCCTTTCCTGGAGGTGTCTCTGCAATCTCCAAAAACATGTACATATTATACTAAAATGCAAGCAAAGAAATTCCTACCATTTTCCCACATTATTTCATATGAACAGTATATTACAATTCACTGGAGCACTGTTTTGTCAAATACACACAAACCAGCTTCTAATGTACACAAACAAGAACGGTTGCCAAAGCGTGCTGTTTTTAAGGAATTAATGGAAAATTTTTACCTACCAAGAGGTTATGGTTAGGGTAAAGGTTAGGTTGACTTTAAGTGCAATTTACATTACAATAACATTATGGCTAACAGTAGGTTAACTGAATATTATATTTACATTACAATCACAATTCAGTTATGATCAGTTAGGATTAGAGTAAGGATTAGGTTGAAATTTTATGGTTACGGTTATGGTTAGAGTCAAGGCTAGGTTTAGGATTTATGGTTAATGTTAGGGTTAGATTTAGGACTAGGTTTAGATTTTATGACTAAGGTTAGAGTCAAGACTAGGTTTAGATTTTATGACTAAGGTTAGAGTCAAGGCTAGGTTTAGATTTTATGACTAAGGTTAGAGTCAAGGCTAGGTTTAGATTTTATGACTAAGGTTAGGGTTTGAGTAAGTCTTAATAGAGTAAGTCTTAATAAATAATAATTGCTTTTAGTTATAAGCCATGATGATAGTAAAACAAAGTAAAACAAAAAATAAATGTTCCCTTTTTTCATGATATATATACTGTATATATTTTTAACTGCACTAGTATAGTTCCATACTGAGGAAGCAGGGATCCATTTACATCCCAGACAGAGTTCTTGGAAAAAGCATTACTCAGATTAGAACATTTACATTATACACATGAACCATCCATTTAAATGCTATTTAAGAAACCAAGTGGTTCTCAAAGACCACGTTTAGCATCTTAATGGATGTGTAGATGAGTCCAATCAGGTTCTACTCCACCCTTTCCAACCTGAAGATGCTTGTAATGCCTTGAATAAAATAAAATGCACCTAGTTCTAAAGTAAAACTAAAATGGCCATAATATTCACCCTGTCCTGACACCATGTTGCAATACTCCCTATTGTCCTTAACATTCACCCTAATTCACATTCACATCCAACTTGTAGATTTACTGGAAAACACTCGGACAAACATGCGCTCCCAAGGTCACACGGTGGTGTGAACATCCCTCTCTGTCCCTCTTTGTGGCCAGTGCACTTGAACTTACTTCTGATGGGTACTGTTGGACAGACTCAAGGCCTCCACAGCTGCTTTCCTTGTCTCAAATTCTTCCCTCTTCAGGACCTCGCCGCTGCCCCTGTAGCCCAGCTCCACCAGCTGGCGGGCCAATTTCTCATCCTGGAGGAGCAATGAAACAGATCTAGTGAGCTTTGCAGAGGCTGGGAGAGGGGGTGGTTACAACTCAATGAACAATATGTGTGAGTCTGTCCAATTTAACCTGACTTCTGGGCCATCATTCCAAAAACACAAAATTGTGTAGTATCCATGTGATGGAACATGTGTAGCAAAATACACCATGTGTATTTGTGTGCGTCCAAGTCCAGATTTCCATTCTTCACACCTTTAGCTAATTTAATAAGATCACTTTCAAATAAATAAAATCATTTTGCCCTGTTGTTTAATATAGTGACTGAAAAATATGCCTTAGGATGTGGGCACACATCCTAGGAAAGAACCATAAAGGAATAAACAGAACATGGCTGAGGACACTGTGGTTTTCTGGATCAAGGATTTCTGCCACATGTCACCGTAGCCCACTCAACATGAATCGTGCCATTTCCAGATGATTGAGAGAGATTCTCTAGGCCTTCAAACGAAGAGGCAGCTTTCATGTGGCCATGGGGCAATGAGTTAGTACTGCTATGCTTGTTATGAAGTCTCATCAGAGCTCTTTGTTTTAAATATTATGGTCCAGTTTACTAAAATGCTGAACTATCATGAGCTGTTCATTTGCTTGAATTTCTAACCTGAGATTAAAGGTTCTCTAGTCACTTTAAAGCAGCACAACACTTCTCTATAAATTAGTCAACGAAAGGAGCTTTTAAATAAGCTCTCAAACTGTAATCTTTTACAATCATTTACAAACTGTAATCTTTTTTTAAACTTCTTTTGATTTTGCGTTCACTTAAAAGCAAGCAATTTTGTACTTTAACTCCCGTATGTATTTACACAGATATTTACTAGTATTTTTATTACATCACATGTATGGAGGGCTTTTCACAGGTCAAGTAAAGGTAGAACCATGACAACTCAAAAGAACATCTAAATGTTTCCTGGCTTAGTTAAAGGAAATGTACATGATTCTAGAAAATGACTGTTGAACTACATTTGACTTCAACAACACCATAGCCACACTACTCCCTTCAGTGTTCCTTCAGAGGATCTGCCCCCCAAAGTCAGGCACATGCATTGCCAAGATGATTCCACTGGCTTCCAGGCCAAAAGAAAGTTTTTGATGGTCCAACCTTTTCCTCTTTGTCTGTTTCTCTGCCATCTGTACTTGTGTGTACAATGCATTTTCTCTCACACTCTGTCCCTCCTTTTGCACTTTTCCACTTTTCCACAGTCAGGCCGAGTCACTTCTGTTTCCTCCCCATTTACAGGGTATAAATACGATAAAAAAATTTTTTTGCAGTGTGCAAACAGACCAGAGAGCTAGCACACAGTGAAGAAACATTCATCCAATTTTACAAAAAGTGTAGTGAATTAATATTGTGCACATTTCCTTTCATTAAATGGTTCTTCAGACCAATGAAATTCTCTTTTAAATGATTCTTTGTATAATCCTATTAAACAGTGGTTCTTAAGTCTGAAAATAGTACTTAAATCTAGTGGTGGTGGTGTTCTACAGCCCCTAAGAGTACAACTCCATCGCACCTGGCTCTAATATTCCGATGCTCCTTGAGGCCTTTAATAACTGGATCAGGTGTGTTTGATTAGGGTTGGAAGTCTCCAAGGGGTAAGATTACCAGAACTGGACTTGGCACCATCTAAAGCAAACTAGGAGATTCTGGTGAAAACAATTGGCTGTTTTAATGGGTAAGGAAGGTTCAATTCTCATCTGCCAACTGAAGTTCTGAAGGATGTTTGTACCTGGTGTGATCCGGAGCCTACCTGGAATTACAAGGCACAAGATGCCCCTGGGCACCAATCCATCACAGGGTACCACCTACACCCACAAACATCTGAGTCTTGCAATTGCAGCAGTTAAGATAGTACACCAAAAAGCTAGGAATACACACATTCCAGGAAGCCAAAATTAGCTCTCTCCAACGAAAACTGATCCGTAACATGTGTCTAAAACCGTCCCCTTGGGGTAATCAAAGTTAACAAAACACATATTGAGTTCACTATTATAGGTAATTCCTCCACCTAATGCTGAATGAATTATTTATAAACCTCATCTCCCGAGCACCACATTAGCAAATCCCAAGTAAGCAAGCAGTCAAACGAAAAAATGTTATTTGGAAATCCATCTTTGCTCCATGGGGGGGCCAGGGAGAACATTTCCAAAATTTATAACAGGTACAAAAATGCAGTGCCTTTTTACTGGTATGTTTTACTATAAAACTAACAATAATGTTCTGTTTTAAGCTTATATTTCTATTACTAACAAATTTATAATTGTAACTGTGTAAATGCTTGAAGTCACTTACAGGCAACAGTGAAAACAAAGGAACACACACACACACACACACATACACACACACACACACACACACACACACACACACACACACACACACGCACACACACGTAAGTCAGTCATTACCTTCTGCAGTGGATCCAGGGCCTACCTGGAGTCACTGGGTGCAAGGCAGGAAAACCCCCTGGACAGGGTGCCAGTCAATCACAGGGTACCACACACACGCACACCTAGGGGCAATTCACTTACCATGTGCATTTCTGGGAGGCAGGAGGAAACTGGAGCACAGACACGTGGAGAACAGAGACAGTGACCCAAGTCGAACCCACAACCCCAGGCCCCTGGAGCTGTACACACTACCGGCACTGCCTCGGCACTGTTCTAGACAATGCTACTTCTATTGCTGTATTTGACTTTATTGAATATTATATCAAATGACACATGTATAATGTGAGTGTGTACACTAGGCCATCTCAAAAAATTAGAATAATGTGAAAAAGGTTTTTTGATCATTTCATTCTAAAATGAATCATATTGTATATTCACTACATTTCAAGCTTTTTTTTGTTTTAAAGCTGATACTGTCATTAGAAATATATTAAAATTTGAATTAAAATAATGATAATATTTTGAGATTGTGGATTTCTGGCTTTTATGAGCTGTAAGTCAAACTGATCAACAGATAAACAAAAAGGATTGAAATGTCACTATATATATATATATAATCAGTCAGACTACCTTCTGTTACAGAAGCGCGTTTGTGGCGACATCTAGTGGCACAACAGAGCAATAAGCTGAAAACTAACAGCCGGTGTTGAAGGAGCGGAAATCCTGCTGTTAGAGAGGAGGTGAGTTAACAGTTACCTCCAGATAATACAGGTCTAACGGCGTTATCTTGGAGTCCAGGAAGTCTTCATACGAGTCAAAGTCGGTGACGATGTTGTCTAAAGTTGCGCCTGAGCTCTTCTCCTCCATTGTGTCTCTATAGGCGGGGAGATCTCCATGGCAACGCGTCCTGTGGCCGTGTGCGTGCGTGCGCGTGCGCGCGAGCAGAGACGTCACGCAGCAGCACGTTCAGCGATGACGCAACACCACTGTTTACCCCCCACCTGTGACGCACCCCACTCACAGTGACAGTAATGATTCTGGTGTCAACCGTGACTTCATGACATGGTAACAATCAGCACAATGTACAAACACCCATCATCAACAAATAGTTGCACACAGAAGGAATCAACCAGTTACGATGGTGATGAACGACAGAGGGACATTTCCAGTCCCGCTTTTGTCTCTGTGGAGACGACCAACCAACCAACCCGTGTGTGGCAGCACTGTGGTCACGGCCGAGAGTCTGCTGACACGCCACACGTCCAGAAGGGCTGGTGTCATACTGTGGGGTGCATTTTCATACAATGCCAGATGACCTTTGGCCTTCATTACAGGCATGGTGACACCATAACATTATGTTAATGAGGTCATGCATCCAGTGCTCCTACCCTACCACACACTCCAGAGCTTCTTGACCGATACAACGCCAACGTCAATCGCTCTGTCAGACCGAGCCCAGAGAAGTCCGGCATAGTTTTATCCACCTTTTGTTTCAGAGCTTGGTTACGCAACCCATTTAGTAACAGCCTTTGGTCGTGTCAGGTAAGAATCACACCATTTCCCCAGAGTTCCTTCCCATTTGTGCCCACTCTTCAACTAAGACCAGGATGTTGGGTGTGTGTTAAATAAGTGATGCCCTGCTGAAGTGCTTTCTAAACCCTAAATTGCCAGCTTGTCAAGAAAGAACATGACATTCTTTAAACAAGGAGGTTTCCCAAAAGCACCGAAGCTCTGAGATCATAAGATAACTGTGAGATAATCTACACGGCATTTGGGAAACTCATTCCTCATATGTAAACTCTGAGCTGCCACAGGTTTTGGTTAAGCTTTGCTGGCCTCTAGTGGCAGCCATGGCCTCACTGTTCTGTTCCATTTCAGCACAAGGTCAGGATAAATAAAGAAAATCACGCTATTTTCTGAGTGTCTTTGGCCACAAATGTAATTGAAGCAACAGCAAACAAACAAACAAATAAATAAATAAAACATAATGGTTTTAAAATTGGGCATTAAGACAGACATGTGTCTTCAGAAATGTGTGTTCAGATACAATTCTTATTGTATCTTTAAAATCAAGCCCTCAGTGAACTTTCCACATTTCAGTCAGACCACAGAAACAGTGTTATATAATCTCAGAGGTGTATGACGACAGAATACTGCCTAAGTAAAGCCAGAATCATCAGAGTCCCTTGTGAATAAAGGCAGGCAGGCTTATCACGCAAACTTAACCCTTTGTCTGAAAATGCATTTGCATCTGTTGTGAAATCATTTTTAAATGAAAAATTGTTAGAGTTGGATGCAAGAATAGACTGGCAGCTTATTTCAACCTTGGAATGTTATACATACTGATCAATTTTGTTTTGTCAACCTGGGGGGTCTTTCTTGCACCCATAGAGGACCACCAGGATTTTTTTTTAGTAACTGTCATAAATGATTTAGTAATTGTTTATTATTCAGTAGCTACTATTCATTATTGATTAACTGCTATGAAATTAATACACAACCAGGAACGGCCCGGGAAAATCCCCAGTGGGCCAGGAAAAAAAATCCTTGGGGAGCTGAAGTTGCATTGTTTGAAACCCAGTGCTTTTGATCAACTAACACCTCACTTTTGCACAGTGACGTCAGGTGCCCATTCTTTGCACTTACCAGCTTCGAACTAATTAGATTATGCAACAGGATAGACATTATTGTTCTTAAACCCACCAGGGTCCGATGGCCAGTCCATCACTGGTTGGATAGATTCATTTCATAATTAGTTTTAGAAACCTCCTTGAAGGCTAAATACCTAGAGCGTTACTAAAACTGGAATTCCAAAACATTTAGTATAGACAAGAGCATAGCACACAATAACAGGGATGTTTTCATATAGTTCTCATATTCCCATGGTGATTTTTTTTATTGTGTAAGAATGAATGTAATCAAAAGCATGTGAACAACTCAAAGTAATGAATCGTGGGATTCATTTTCCACACTGTCACATCTTAGCTACCTACACTAAGCAATGAGACAAATCTGCCCCTACATTAAAATTGAGAAAAGTTCATTTTTTATGTTTAAATGCGCAAATTCTTCAGATATCTTCCCTCTTTCTCTTTATCCAGAGCCACTGGTTGCTTCTCTCTGCTGCCTCAGAATCAGCTTTTACTTCATATCACATACTATGTAAAATAGGTGTTATTGCTAAAAAGGGGGATATTTTACGTAACCCACTGAATTAAAGCTGGAAGTCACACTTTAATCATGATTGCTTAATTTCAAACACAGTGAGGTGGTGTATAGAGGCAAAATCACAAAAACACTTATGGACCTAACTGCACTGTTTTGAAATATGTGTCAAATCTCTATATATTTCACAGATTTATTTCAACCTAACCCATATTTTAAGTGGGAATTCGGTCTCTGGGGACAGCTATTGAAAAACGTTCAGTCTGTGGCCATTTTTTTTTGGTAGATCTGAAGGAATGTGTTAGATCAATGTTCTGCTTCAGAAGTCTGCAACAACTTTAGCCTCTGAGTGAAGAGGGAGACTGACAGAGAAAGGGAGACTTCAGAAGAAAGGAGCATTACAGCATCACACCTATATTTTCAGACTTGTCACCATTTGAACACGGAGAAACTGTCAGCAGATAGCAAAAATGAGATTGTAAAAGTAAGATTGGAAGTGGACTGTACATTGGTGTGTGTTGTTCTGGTATTAATGGGTCAGACAGCAGGTTTTTAAACCCATTCACTGTCCGCTGTATGACACTCCTAGTTGGTCCACTTTGTAGATGTAAAGATCATCAGTTTCTGCAGTTTGTGTTGGTCATCCTCCAGTCCAGTGCTCACAGAACGCTGCTCACAGGACGCTGTTGGCTGGATATTGCTGGTTGATGGACTATTCATGTCTGATTCACTTGCACAAGTACAACACATGCTGACAAACCACCAATGGACAATTAGGACACGAGCCTGGAGGAGGTCAAAACGGTATGGCTGAACAGTGTTTGTTCTCTGTTGGAACACAATCCTATACCTTTTACAGGAGTGGAGGTAAAACTGTCAGTGGAATGCAACGGATAAAGATCTGTGCTATGTTTGATAAGATAAGATAACCCTTTATTAGTCCAGTCATGCTCCTGTCATGTTTGGCTCTCCTGTCTGTCCCTTTTTGTCACTGTTCTATTTTGATTTAGTTACCCACATGCTTTCCAGCACACATCTCTGTTTTGTTTTGGTCTTGTCCCTGCCCAAGCTCCACCCATTCCCATCTGTGTCTGGTTTGTAGCCCTGTCCGTTTGTAATCCGGCCCAGGTGTTTCTCATCTTCTCTGTGTATTTAAGGTCCATTGTCTCCATCTGTCCTTGTAGGTTGTTGTCTCATGTAAGTGTGCTGTGCTCTCGTCTCGTTTTCTTTTGGTTTGTCTTTGTAAATGAAGTACCCTGCAAGTATGTCTGCCTCCTCACCTGCTCTTCAGCACAGGATACCAAATCCTTGCTTCTGACTTCCGTTGGCTCATTCATTATAGAATTGTGGCATAATGTAAAGGACACATGTTTTGAATTATATATATAAAATATAATATCCCTTTCATGCATGAATCAGGATTTTCCCCCAAATATTTTACTCACCTTTCAGACTGATAAACCTATTGAATTGTGTTGAAAGTGTTGCTCATGTGTTCACCTACAGGTGATAATACATTAACAGTTCAAAGAATGGAATTTTTTTACAGTAGTAAAAAATGTAAAATGGAAATTGTCTGGATATGAAAATACAGGAACCACAGTTCAACGCCCTGTGTTTTCAAACAAACAAATACATAAATAAGTGACCAAAAAATAAACAAAGAAAATACTCACTTCTAAATAGCTGTCCACTGTAGTGACCACCATGCATGAAAGGCATATTATTTTCAGTTTCCTAAATTGTCTAATTGTCTGGAATATTTTGTGATGAATAAACTAATAGAAATGTCAATGTTGGAACATTAACATAGGCCCACTGAATCCTAGAACCCTAGACTATAACTTTAGTGTTTTATATTTAACGCATATGAACGCTATAAATATTCAATATTCACGAATTATTCAGTAGCTACTTTTAAATTAATCAAGAACTTAGTAGTGACAATTTATGCCATTTTTTTTTGTAACTATTAATTAAAAATGACTTTAGTAGCTGCTTATTATTCAGTTGCTACTATAAATTATTCATGAACGGCTATGAAATCAATACACAACTGATGTCTGAGAAGGATGGGGCCACACATGTTTAGTGTATATAGGGTTAAAAATAAAGTTTGGAGAGACATGGTATTTATGCACTGATATATTTCTTTCAGTTATATAAAATCTATTCCATTGTATTTTGTGTTATAATCGTAGTGCCAATAATAATGTGTAGACCATTCATAAGTATTCTTTGTATGTATTCTTTGATCCTACATCTTGGTCATGTAGGGGTAAAGCACATTTAGGACTGGGTTGTAATAATGCATCTATTGCAAATATTTGTGATCTTTTTTTTATGATTTCTAATACAGATGCATTGTTTGAGAAGTCACGTACCCACTCCCCCTTCTTACCAGCTTTAAACAAATTAGATTAGGCATCAGAATGGTAATCATTTCTCCATTCAAATGTTCATAAAATATTATGAGAATTAAATTATATACACAGTATGGCAAATTGAATCGAATCAAATTGTGGGCCTTCATTACAACCCTATTTAAAAATAAATTCTCTGCTTTTATTGGGAAAAAACAAAATTGGGTTCAGAGAACAGACTATTTGACTGAAAGCTAAAGGTTAAGCATCCATTCTGACTAGTTTATTTCAGTGGATCCACTTCAGGTACTTTACTATATGACGTATGTGAAACTGCAACTACATATAGAAGAGGACACATGAACAAATTCTTTACTGAAGGGTTGAAGGTGAGTCATGGCCACTGAAAAACTCACTTAAACCTTTCAGGAAAATCTATATTATTTATGATGGCTTCATTTTATGAGCGTTTGCATGGCCTCCACAAGACCTCTGAAGGTGTTCTGTGATATTTAACCCCAAAACATTAACAGAAGATATTTTAAGTCCTGTAAGATGTCAGGTGAGGACTTCATGGATCACATCACGACCCCGTCACCTTATACTGGTTGTCCTTTCCTGGACCACTTTTGTGACCACTGCATACCAGGAACACTTGACAAGACTTGCCTAATGTTTTGGAGATGTTCTGATGCAGTTGTTTCGCCATCACAATATCCCTGTCCCTTCAATCCCTGTCCTCACACTTGCCCATTTTTCCTGCTTTAAACACATCAATTTTAAGAACTGACTGCTCAGTTGCAGACTTCTATATCCCAGCCCTTACAATGTACACTTTCAACCTGCAATGTAAGCTTTGTTAGGTCATGCTGAAATGCCTAGTAAGTCTAGTAAAACAGATTAGGTATGTTTTGATAAAGGCAGAGTTTGACCATTTGACTGACATACAAACGAATGGATGAATGAATTTATACTTTTATAGAGACTTTCCAGACACTCAAGGATGCTTGACAAACAGCACGCTATACAGTCAGACTCAGCACTCAATCAACACCAACTGGCGAGAAGCAGCAGCCAATTGCGCACAATGTACTCTCTGCCAGAACTGACCATCCACTTGGATGACTACATCGAGAACTAGGGGGGTTTACCGGTTTACCCAGGACAGAGTGCCAATCCATATCTGGGCATAAAGACATACATTCACTCACACACATACAGTACACACTCATTCACCCACACCATGTCAATCTATCTATCTATCTATCTATCTATCTATCTATCTATCTATCTATCTATTATCTCTATACATATATATATATATATATATATATATATATATATATATATATATATATATATATATATATATATATATATATATATATATATATATATATATATTCATTTAACATCTGTGCATGGAAGCCCAGATTGTCACCCAAGTTTAAGCCTACATTCCGAGTCTCCTGTCATGCCAACTTACAGCAGAAGGTTTATAGATATCTTTGGGAAATGTGTAGTAAGTATTTCCCAAACTCAGTCCTGGCAGCCCCTGCTCAGCATATTAAGATCCAACTAGATTAGTTCATTACCAAGCCGTTGATAGTTGCAGGGTGTGTGTAAAAGCAATCCTCTAAATTGTGCAGAACAGAGGGGCACCAGGACCAGGTTTCAGAAACGCTGCTTAAATGTAACAAAAAGTCTTCTGCAGGCCATGCCACCCACCTCATGCCAAAGCATTTTCCACTACCCCCTATTAGGGTGCAAATAACAAAAACCTTTTCAATAGGTTCTCTGTAGCCTGAACAGGATTTTTGCATTATGTAAAGGTTGTCCACCCTCAAAAAGTATGCTATGAAAGAATACTGCTATGTGGAGCATAGATAAGTGAATTGCAGTTACATAGCAAAGCATCAGAAATGCCTCTCAGCCACACATGTTCAAAGAGATGTTATTAGACGGTTTTGTTCATGGATCATACCATGGCTGTCTGTCACTCAGACCCTTTCAAAACACAGAGCTATGTTGCAAGAGTTTGCGAGGCATGTTGCGGCAGCTTGCATGTTAGTTTTAATAGTGAGCCACTGGGTGTTCTAGAATAAATATTACGTGCTATTAGAATCTTGATCAACAACCCATCGTTTTTTTTTTACTTAAAGCAGGCATGAAAGTAATAAGACATAGTCTTTGTGTTGATATTAGTTTGTAAAGTTATTTCAACTTTATAGATATTTAAAAAATAAATTCACTTTCATTCCCATTACAAATATTCAATTCTTAGAAGACCTTTGCACATGAAGACATCTGTACATACAAACATAAATACAGTATAATGTATAAATAGAGGTATTTGAAAATGGATTTATATTTGGAAAATCAACAAGTAAAGAAAAAGGTTTGTAAATCCTGCTGTAGATGTTAACAGCATGTTGTGGGGAGATTCAGGGAAGACATTTGTGAAAACCTGGCAGTAGGTTCATTTTCAGCTTTGGAAAAGCTCCATGACTGGATTATACAGCCCTTTTTTATTGACTTGACTTGGTGACTGGAATGCTGATTGCCCAATAACGTGAGTTCCACAAAAAAACAGAATGTTTTGGCTCCTTGAATACAATCACAATCTTCAATGTAGTCCCTGTTTTCAAGTTTTGCCCAAGTTTAAGACAATGTCGGTCTATCCAAATCGAAATTTGGGCCAGTACTTGACCGTCCGAGACCTCTTGCGTCCTGTGTTGACAGAGACTTTTGGGACAGGAGGCTTTGGTGGAGCTTTCTCCTCCTTTTTATCCGTTATCTTGAAGCCTTGTTCTGATTTCTCATCCAGGTTCATCCTGGGCAGAAAATGTGTTGATGCATGCTGGGACTTCACTCTTGGGCTGGAGCCCATTTTGGCCTTGCCCCTTTTGTTAAGCGCCACAAACCACTCTCTACCAGTCCGGTGGTTCTTGTGGGTCACTGAGGCGTATGTGTTGTAGCTGTTCTCTTGAAACCTCTCCCTGAACTTGCAGTCGTCGGTGAACTGCTCCTGTGAAATTGCAAACAAATCAATTACGGACCAGCAGATCACTGTAATCAGAGCAACACTGACAGACCGGTGCAGTCATTTTCAGAAACATGCATGCCTTAAGGCCATGGAGGAACCGATGGTGAGTCATGTGACACGAAGGGTTGAACCCTGGCATCTAACATCTAAAGAAAGAGTGGAAACAGACTCTCTGATGATCTACATGTGGTTCAGCTGGAGCACAGCTGTGATGGCAGTGATGTGTACTTAGTATAAGGTTACATTAGCTATTTTTTCTCCTGTAGTTCCCTAATGAGATAATTACTTCTGTGCTTGGAAAAATAACAATCGCTCTAGTCCAATTTCTGCAATTCTCCCTGAATCTTTCGGATTTGATCATGTAATGTCAATGTTGTCACACCATGAACACCATGCAAATGTTTGGGTACTTCAAGATATTTGAACCCTCAGGTAACATTTACCAAGATCTCAGTTGACAAGAATGGTGGCGGTCAAGTTGAATTCTGGACGATCATGGAAAAAAAAATCCACTTTGGCTGCAAAACACCTTCACAGGCTCTGCAGTGGTGGTGCACCATTCTACTGTGCAACAGCACCTTTACAAATTAGGGGTGCAATGACTAATCAGTTTAGTTCACTAAAATCATTGACCAAATAAGTTGGCAACTAATTACCGATTGGTTGGAGACATCATCACATTGGTTTGGGAATAATCGCCAAACTTTATGATAACAGGGTGGAATACCGTATTACCGCCACCGTTGCTGTTTACATTAATAACTCCCTCAATCTGGGTGGTGAGCTGCAGTGAAAACAAACAGGCAGAAAAGAAATGTGTGAAAGAGTGACAATCATTCTAATTAAAAGCTACATCACAAACAGTGTTAAAAAAACAAACATTTCAATTAATAATAATTGGTTGGTTGCCTGGTTGAAGGGTAACATATGACACCCTCTTAAAGCAGGCTTCTGTATAGATTCAATAGGTTCAATATTTTTTACGTTTTTACAAGTTTCTCTTCCATAAAGAATCAAATTGTTTTCCATTATTTGCTGGTAAATAATCATTTTTGTGCCACTTGTTGACAGAGACAGAAATGGAACAGGCCACAGCATCACAACAAAGCCAGAACATGGTGGGCAAACACTGGGTAATTACCACACACACACATTGTCGGATGCCGCATTAGCAGCTGCTGGAGACCCACCACTTTGTGGCCTGATTGAGTTAGCCCCTCATAAATCGAGCTAATGAAAAGCAGCGAGGAGATTACGTTTGCAGAGTCACAGTAAAGAGCATTGAGGGGTTGCCAGATAATTGCGAGTCTTACTTTTATCCAAGGCAGAGCTCAAAGTCATCAAAATGACTTTCCTATCAAAGACCTTCGGTGAGTGACAGGAGCAGGGCTGTCTTTGTGCAGGCTAGAAACCTCATTAGTCCACAAAATAACTTTATCCACCCAGGGCAGAGCGAAGTAAGACAGATGCTCTGTCTTTTTTTCTTTTGCCAACATCTTTTCTTGTATGCTGTGCAAGCTCTCCTTCTTGGCTAGGGTTTCATGAACATGGACGTCGCCTTGGAACTTGCTGAGGTTTTTTTTTTTATCTTTTTATTTCCACTTTCACAAGTATCCTGAACGATCTGAACAGGAGCTGCTGAATTTAATTTGATAATGCTGAGATGAAACCTGTTCATGATGTGTTACAAACAGCTTATCATGAAATTAATTGATGAGGAGATGGATGTGATTCATATGCCTCATCCACACGTCTGGATATTTCAAAAGCTTAGCTTTATCGGTGTGTTTTAGTGTCCACATAAAAACATTGACAAAGTGTGGAATGAATGCTAATGTAAACATCAAGTAGGCATGATTACTGTTCAATAACAGTCACCTGGACAGTAGGAACACCTAGACCTACATTCTGTGTATCTGTTGATCTGATTTCTGCATCGCCTTTAACACTCTCATTCCCAGCCAGATGGTTCCCAAGCTCAGCAACCTGGGAATCAGCACCTCCATGTGTAACAGGGACGTGGACTGTCTCTCCAAGGTTCCACAGGGCACAGAGCATTCACTACAACACATACTGTACACTGCATACTGATCTATCCATTCATCCATGGACATAAGTATTGGGACACATCCTCATTGATTTTTTTTCTTCTGAAATCAAGGTTGTTTAAAAAAGTGTCTCTACTGTCCAGATAAGACTTTCTACTTTTGGTGCATTGCTGTGAGGATTTGATTGCATGCTGCAACAAGAGCATTAGAGATGGATGATGCCCAGCCCACCTCATCCCCAACTAATCCCAAAAGTACTGTTATCAAGCATCATCATTCCAGGGAACACAGTTCACCATTAGACATGGTGCCATGGATAATTTTTTTTCTGTTCCACGTTCTCCTATTCTGTTGCTACAGGGACTAGACAAACCGTGTCTGTGTACATTTGCACATTTGTCAGCAATTGGTGCAACTTAATACTGAATGTATTCATAATAAGGGGTGTCCACAAACATTTGGACATTTTGCTAATGTTTCTCTTTTTACAAACTGTCTGCTGATACTGGTGTGATCGTGACTGTGTTGAACTCACAAGTCATGCTTTGTGTATCCCCTCCCCCATGAAGCTAGAATTGCTCAAAATACCTGTAATCAAAATCTGAATTCCATTTTTGCCGCTGAATAATCAAGATCCCAGTTCAACCAGAAACGGTAAATGTTATTTTGCTTGCTGAGCCACTATTACACTGTCAAACACCCAGCTCGATTATTCAGCACTCTTCATGCTGGTAGGGCATTATTGGGATGGGGAGCAGGAGGTGGACGTAACTGCAGATAAGGACTTATTAACAAGATAAACCAAAAACAGCAACAAAACAAGAACTTAAACAAACAGGAAAACCAAACAGGCAAAGGAAGACCAAACTACTCAGACCGACTACCAGACCGACTACGATACCAAAAGGATCCAAACATAATGGTGCTACGAGAGAGAAAAATGCACACATGACAACAGACAAGGAGACACTGGAATAAAAGTCAATTTATACACAGACAGGGAATATAGACACCTGGAGAAGATAACAAGAAGGCAGGGCTACAAAGGGGGCACAGGTGGGATCAATGATGACAGGATGAAGCTAGGGCAGAGACAAGACCAAAACAGCAAGAACAGACACGGAATAAAATGGAAACATGATCTGACAGAAGTGTCACACTTTAACTGGATTTATGTTCGGAAGATGTAAATGTCTAAAAAGGACTTTCTCGGCATCATGTGACTAGAAGGGTATAAAGCCCCCCCCCCCCACCCCCACACACACACACACACATTGAGCTGTGGAACTGTTTTCTCTGAAATGATGGAGCTCCATCTAGTACCTTGGGATGAGTTGGGGAGTTGAGGCTAGGCGGGGTGGTGATTATCCAACATCCTGTCTTCCCTAATGCTCATGGCTGAATGCAATCAAATCGTCACAGCAATGTCCCAAAATCTAGTATAAAGTCTTTCCTGGACAGTAGAAACTCCAACTAAAGCAATACAAACTCTTTTTAAAACCCTTGATTTCAGAAATAGGTGTCCCAGAAATGTTGTTCCAATAGTGAAGAAAAAAAAATCTTGAACTGTGCAAAGCAGGAGATACAAGATCTTATTTTATCTCATATTATTAACCTTTTTTAAGTTTTGATTTCTGTAAAGCTGCTCTGTGACAGCATCAGTTATGAAGAGCGCTATACAAATATATTTTTTTATTTGATTTATTCTAGGTTGTGCTCAGCATGCTGAGGTCTACTACAGTTTTTATTACTAATTATTACCTCCTCACTCATCTGTGCTGTATCGGAGGCAGCTGGCTGTTTTAGTGTTGGTATGTTTTGTGGAAGATGGCTGTTCAGGTATACAGGTTTTTGTCCAAAAGAGTTAAAAAGTAGTTAATAAGAAGATTGCTGAAGGTCATAGAAACTAGACTTAGTAACACACCTGTACTGTTCATAGCTGCCGTATAACTTGTTTAAGTTCTATTCACAATAGTTACATTTATGTCTGGGGGCCATAAATCCTTGATGTTTTGATGTATACATTTTGTATCATCCTGTTGTGTAACTGGTTGTCACAAAAGAGACTCTGCGTTGTGTTTCATTTGGAGATTTTATTCTGATATAAACAGTATTGGATTGTATTGGATATCTTTAAGTATTGGATAGGCCATGTCTCTTCTCTCCACTCCAGTCTTCATATTTGATGTGTAAGAAGGAGTGTTCAATTCAGTGTGTACAGAATGTATGTGGTAATTACAGGCTACCAATCATTCACATTTGTCTCCATTTTTGTCCATTTTTAGTTCTCCATGGTTTCATGGTTCAGAAACCACAAGCTGAAAATGTGTGGATAACTTCATATATACATTACAGCAACTTACTCCTTACAATAACCAGCATAACACAGGATTTACAGTAGCTAAATCCTTCTTCCCCAAGAGTCCTTTGCTCTTTATTTCACAGTAAAGGATAATATGTTAAATTGGCTGTTTTTTATTGACAGTTTATAGACAACATTCATTTTTGCAATAGAGAGATATGTTTTAAGAATACCAGGAGAATGCGGCTGAAAATCTGCCATTATTTTACACACATTTTTATATATCAGTAAACAGACGCCATGTTGACCATTACAAATAAGAACAATGACTGCTCTCCTCATTGTAACATCTCTAATTTTACCATACATAACACTGTGGTTCTGAAACTGTCCTGAAAGAGCTTGAAAAATTTCCCTCGTAAGAATAAACACTCATAATTAAACTAAATAATTTGTTGTTGTAGGTCCAGGTCTGGATTGGACAGCAAGTCCAGACCCAGACCACAGTTCACCTGTTATATCATATACCCAAACCCATCCCACTCGTACTGATATGCCATCTGTATTTAGAATAGTAAAAACACAGTATGTCCAAATGTGTGTGGACACCCCTTCTAATGAATGCACACACACAAACACACACACACACAGCTTGTCTAGTCCCTATAGACAAGTACTGCCAACTGAATCAGACTCTTTGGAGCACATAAACTACCTGAACCTATTGGCACCATGCCTCATGTCAGTTGTGGGCTATGGGGGTATAAATCCACCCAGCATTGAGCTGTTCAGAAGTGTGTTCTCATGAGTGGCTGTTCTCCATCCAATACTTTTTGGACGAGGGATTTGTGGTGAGGTGACTTGGGGATCATCCAGCATCTTGACCTCATTAATGCTCTTGTCATTGAATACAATCAGGTCCTCACAGCAATGCTCCCACATCCACAAGAAAGTCATCCCTGGACAGCAGAGACAATTCAATTCAGAGATACTTCAATAAAATCAGGTCAGACCCTTGATTTCAGAAGAAACAATGAATAGAGTATATCATCATATCATCCTTGCCTTAGCAATGAGAGGTTGCCTTTAATAACACATCAGCCTACTAATGTACAAAAGCCCTCCTTTAAAGCTCTTAAACACAGTATAATGTGAGCAACACTTTCTAATTAACAGCAAACTAAACAGTTTGAGTTCCCATTCTCTAAAAATACAGCTGGTGGGAAACTATATTGTGTGTCCAAGAATGGTCTTTGCCCAGTATAGAGCCTTGGGTCTACACCAGCCACTGAAATAATAATGCCTGTTTTGGTTTACAGAGGAGTGCAGCATAGCAGAAAATGATGCCATAACGATACTAACTAAACATGCCAGTCACAGCTTGACCCAGCATAACTTCGTAGATGCACTTACGTTGTTTTTGAAGTTGCCCACATTGCCTCTAGCCATTACTGTGGGGGTTCCTGCTGAATATTCTGAAAGTGTGCTGACAGTTAAGGAAATACAGTTAAGGACCACTTGGTGTTTTGGATTTGGTCTGAAAGCAGCAAACATTCTATAGTACATTTTCCCAGAAAATACTCTCATGCAGCATTCAAGCTACACAAACGCATAGAAACATTAGTTTCTCATGATAACTGACTTTTTGGAACAATACAGTATATGGTCAAATGTTTCTGGACACCCCTTCAAATGAATGCATTCAGCTACTTTAATCCATAATGTTATATCTGACAAAGATTCAATATTTGAGAATTTCCTGTAGACTGGGATTTCTGCCATTGCTGGTAGACCAGTATTATCATTTGCTTCAATACACTTGCAAATTCAGCTACTTCCTTCACACTATGGCCTTTGGCATGCCCAAACACAAACAATCCTGTCTGCTACTAATTCATTAATCTGCTTTATGACACATCAAGTGAGACATTCACTGCACTGTTCCACCTCTTCTCAATTTTTGAATGCCGCTGCACACTCCAGAGATCACCCTTGTGCAATTACATCTATGAAGTTACTACCACCTTAAATATGCAATGTTTTGCCTGGTGAGCTCACAGTCATGTACAACATATTTAAACATATGGACTTTATATATGTTGTTTGTAAATGAAACAGCATTTGAGCAAAAAATCCTCATACCAACTGTAAAGCATGGAGGTGGAAATGTGCATTTCTGCAGTAGGACCTGGCAAGCTCCCCATCTTATAATTCACAATGGATTCGTCACTGTATCAGAAGGTGCTCGCATGATGTGAAACATTACAGTAAATTCACCAACTCACAAGAAAGAACTGGAGAGTTCTGGAATGAGCAATTCAAAGCTGTGGGGTAATTTGAAACCAGCTGTGCATGCAAAAATCCGTTAAATGCTTCATTTCAGAGACATCTAATTGGGATTATATTAGTGAAAGGGGGAAATAGCAGCTATTAGGGCATAAAGTGTCCTAAATTTTCTTCAGTAGGAACTGGCACATTTGTCATTGTTTTGTTAAGTGATGCAACGTGATCTATAGATAATGTTTAATAGAAGAGTAAAATTGATATGTCCAAATTAAATATTTAAAGGCATGGCTTTTTTTTCAAATGACTGTAAGTACATGAAATAAGAGATTTACTCACAAGGCAAAATTAAACTATGTAAAATGGTGCCATTATATAAAGTATTTTTATTGCAAAAAAATCAGATGGACTGAAAAACAAACAGCTGGGCAGCAAAAATTGCAAACATTCTTTTAAACAAACTTTTATTGCTTAAAAATGTGTACTGTGTGTATGTCAATGGATGTGTAGCTAGACACTGGCATGTGAATGCAATATGTTTTTCTCTCAATCTCTCTCTCTCTCTCTCTCTCTCTCTCTCTCTCTCTCTCGCTCTCTCTCTCGCTCTCTCTCTCTCTC
>CM067522.1:9620465-9650887 GCA_034509495.1 Acestrorhynchus altus | reverse complement strand
CACACACACACACACACACACACACACACACACACACACACACACACGCACACAAACACACACACACACACACATTGAATTGAATTCAATGCTGATATTTTTATTGGTTTAATGGGCTGCATTTATGCGCGCGGCCCAATCTAAAAGCCTTTTCTGTGCCTGGTCCCACAGGACGGGGTGATGCACTTGACTGGGATGAGGCTGCAGAATTGCATATGAGCTGTGGGCCACGAAGTGGTGGAGAGACACAAACACGCCCTCTTGTGTTTGCAACATGAGCCAATATGACAAGCCACCAAACAAAGGCCACGAAAGCAGCTCTGTCTGCCTCATATCCATTGCACTGCTCATCTCTCTGCATTGCAACTGGCTGCTCATTTTCCAATATTCCAGATTATAAAATATTATATAATACAATTACCCCTGTACCCCTGTATACATAACTGTTCTGTCTACATCGTGTTTCTTCTTATATCAATGTTCTACCTGCATCATTGTTCTTCTTATACCACTATGCTCTCTACATCACTATTCTGCCCACATCACTGTTCTACCTACATATACTTTCTGTCCATATCACTGTTCTGTCTCCATCACTGCTCTTCTTATATACACGTTTTACTCAAATCATTATTCTGTCTACATTTCTCTTCTGTCTACATCACTACTCTGTGCATATCACTGCTCTGTCTACATCACTATTTTGTCTACACCACTGTTCTTGTTATATCACAACCCTGTCTACATAACTGTTCTACATACATCACTGTTCTTCTTATATCACTGTTCTGCCT
The DNA here is from genome assembly GCA_034509495.1 of Acestrorhynchus altus. Lineage (NCBI taxonomy): Eukaryota > Metazoa > Chordata > Actinopteri > Characiformes > Acestrorhynchidae > Acestrorhynchus > Acestrorhynchus altus. The sequence continues at coordinate 9,650,093 of CM067522.1, read as the reverse complement.
ACATTATTGCTCTGCATACATGACACACACTTGATATGATCTTCATTTGAATTATACTGAGAGATTGGGGTTGCATAACTATATACATAAAACATAAAATAAATTTATTTTAGAATAATCAGCTAAATGTCTTTGATATAAATGCAGTTTTCTTGATACGAAAAAAACCCCACATTTAACTCTTCTGACTACATCACTGTTCTACATATTTTCACATCACTGTTCTTACATTATTGTTCTACCTATGTCACTGTTCTGCACTTATCACTATCCTGCCAACATCACTGTTCTGCATATATCACTGTCCTGTCTACATCACTGTCCTGCCTACATCACTGTTCTGCACAGCCCAGAGCCCAGAATCAGAGCAGCTACAGCACAAACTGAAACTACAGCAGCAGCACATCCCAGAGCCAGAGCAGTAGTAGCACAGGCTAGAGCCAGAGCAGCTTTACCATAGCCCAAATCAAGAGCAGCTACAGTGCCACTTAAAATTACAGCAGCAGCACAGCTCAGAGCCAGAGTAGCTACAGCACAACCTAAAATTACACCAACAGCACAGCTCAGAGCCAGAGCAGCAGTAGCACAGGCCAGAGCCAGAGCAGCAGCACCGCCCAGAGAGAATCAGAGCCACTACAGCACAATCTAAAACTATAGCAGCAGCACAGTCAAGAGCCAGAACAGCAGGAGCACAGCCTAAATCTACAGAGGCAGCAGCACAGCCCAGCACCAGAACAGCAGCAGCACAGCCTAAAACTCCAGCAGCAGCACAATACAAATCAATTTGGGAGTTATTTTTGGGTTAGTCATTTTCTCCAGCTGCACCACCACACCAGATATTAGAGTCCCCCACCTGCCAAATCCAACTTAAACCCCTGGGTCTATGTTAATTTGTACATGAACTTGTGTTGCTTCTTCTACTTTCACTAGGTGAATGTAACCTCTTTGCCAGTGAATGTATAAGCAATGAATAATCAATGTGTAATACATGCAACCTATTCAAACACACACACACACACACACACACACACACACACACACACACACACACACACACACACACACATATATATATATATATATATATATATATATATATATATATATATATATACACATACACACACACACACACACACACACACACACACACATATATATATATATATATATATATATATTAACATTGAATTGTTAGGGCAAATATTAATATTGCCCTAAAAAGTTTCCTTTTTAGTGAAATATCATAAAGCACTTGTTTACTTCAAACATAAAATTAAGAATATTCAAGCATGTCCAAATGATGTGGTTCAAGAGCATATTGTATACAGATATGGGAGTGCAACACTGCTGCTGTATTCCAGTACCTTTAAAAAAGCTCAAGACAGCAATCTGATGGTTCATTCATGAAACTCACTCATGCTGTTACAATTCAAAGAGACCATTCTTACTCAGAGAAGGGAAAATTTGCTCAGCAAGAGGAACACAGCATAGGGAATATGGGCATATGGACATGGAGCTCAGCATGGAACTGGTGGTGCAGCTGTGGCCCTGACAGAAAGCCTCATATGACCTTAACTCATATTCCCTGCAAATAATGCATGCACACAATTTATGTTTAATTGATAATATTGTGCTTGTACCATATCTTTAGGGAATCAAACTCATGCACTCTTAAAAATAAGGAGGCAGAAAAGGGTTTTCCAAGAGATGCCACAAGAGAACCACTTACAGTATGGTTTCTTTTAATGGGTAACTTCATTGATGGATGGAATCAAAAGTACTTTCATTCTTTTAACAAAATCCTGTAAGCTATATGCATAAGCCTGAAGAACACAAAAAAAAACATTGAATATATCATAATGTATTCTGTATAATATTGCCAAATTGCATCAATGACATATAGATTCTGATTCATTTTCCGTGATTACAAAAAAAGTTATATTTTAAAATTTTCATGGAAAAGAGTGTGTAAAATTCATTACAACATAATTGTCTGTATAATAATACCATTAAAACTACATATTTGTGGGGACCCTTATGGAAGGGGGCCTTAAGCAAATGCTTATAGATCAATAGATTCTTTTGTTGTCTTTGCACAATGACATTAAGTAGCAATTCTGACCCTATTTAAACATTATCAATCACATTAGCATTAAAATAAAAATAATTAAACTAAAATTAAAGTGCATAAACAAGAAATATGGTAAAATATAAAATATAGAATGTATGAAGCAGCTGAGTGAGAAATGCCCTGAGAAACATTACAGGAATACCATTCGTATAATAAAATACAATATACTTAATTTTTATAAGGTATGCTCCAAAACAAATGTTTTGGGTTGAAACTGAACAAAATATAGATGGGTGCAGCTGTAATAATTTGCAATTTTCCTCTGGGATTAATAGTACTTCTGATTCTGAAAATGAAACTTTCTGTTGGTGTCAGATTTTATGTTCAATACATGTAAGTGACATATTTGAGAATTGCTTATAGTTCATGAAAATCAGAAATCCAGAATCTCACATTATTACAAAGTTTAAATTCACGTTTGACTAAATTACAAATAATAGTATAAAAAGTATTGAACAGCTTGGAATATATCACCTTTCAAAGTAATGACTATAAAATATATGGCAGTTAATACTGTGTGTTTGATTTTAAACAAAACATTTTTCACAATATTTTTTTGAGCTCCACTAGTAGTATTATAGCACTATATAGTATTATATACTGCATCCCTAATTGTTATAATAATATGTACATTTACAATACATTGACATTTTCAATTGCTGTGCCTGTATAACAACAAAGAGCTAAATACTCTAACAATAAATAAAAGATTTTAAAATGGATTTTCATCCTCTTCATCCAGATTCATTTTACGTTAATTTTAAAAGTTTTATTTAGAAGATGCTTGAAACCTTTTATTTTAAAAGATCATTTTTATTCTTAGGCCTGAAGGAGATTTATAATCTAGAAATCTGTATAAGCTTCTTCTTTCTTGTCTCACACAGAGGCTTTTGATTCATAAAATCAAATTCTGTCTCTACAACGTTAGAAAATTTACCCCTACTGTGGTTAAATATCCTGGTAGTTTATGTGTATGCCTTGACTAGCATTATCCAGTTGTTTTATGTCTTGTCTTGGGCTATGAGAAATTGTTTATGATGGCTTTCTGCTCCACTACATTTGCAGCATAAATTATTCACCCCTCTGGATAAGAAAGATTTCTGCCTTGGGGAAATATATTTTCAGGCTCACAAATGCACCCATATTCTATATGGGCTTCTGAAAGGAGTGTAGTAGGCACACAGAAGGAACATTTTTTAGAATACAGATTTGGGACCAAGGGATTAAGTTTGTGCATGTATTTGTCTGCATTAACTTAAGTATGGTCTTAGGCAGATGCTTTAGATAAGTATTTGTCTCTGGCAGCCAGAGGTGGATATAATTTTTTTCATAAAATATAAATGTATAATAAAAAACATATCATAAAATAGCAGCAAGTGATTCAGTTCTCTAAGTTACAAATACCACTTCACACTTGATCGGGATCTGCATTCATCAGTGCACTGTAGTAATGCCCTTTCTTTGCATGGAAATATCAGTGCATGGCAGGATATTTTAAACCAGTGGTCAACATAATAGCATTTTCTGCCAACACAAACAACTGTGACAAATTTCTCTGGTTGCATGACATGACAGTCACTGAGTTTTTCTTGCCAAGTTCTTCAGAGTAATGCCACTTTTGGTTCCTTATAGAATCTTTTGATTGAGTGGCTTCAATGGAATTGAATCAAATGTTCAAAGGGGTATGCAGGCAGCGACAGGGCCATACATATTAACATACATATTAACAAATGTGATATAGCTGAACATTGTTTTGTATTTATCCACTCTGTATTGTTTGGATTAAAAGATAAATACTTGCGTCTACAATTTCTGTTGCTTATAAGGACTAAAAACAATTTACATCTCAGAAATCCTGTTAGAAATTGATAATCCAGAGTGTTTCTAGTGTTTATTTATGTATGTTTGTTTACGCCTTCTCAGGACTTTATTTCTGAAATTTGAAAATTATGTGAGCAAAAAAAGAAAGCAAAAAGCCCCTCTCTTCTTGTTTTCTTTTATATACCCCAACATCTGGGTCAGTGATGTCATTAGCCCCACTCGTTCTTACTGATCAGTCAGAGTCTGTATGCAGCTTGAGCATGTACATGTGGACAAAGCAGTAAACATGCACTGCAAGGCTCCTTTTGCATTTAAACTGGGATTGAATTTAATTGGAAATTAGTGAATTTTATCTGTTTTCCAAGATGGATTACTCACTAATTCATCACACAATTCTGAAACACAGTGGTTAGATAGGGTACGTCGTTGTTGTTTGTATCATATATGTAGGTTACTCTGATCCTGAGTTATGAAGCCTAGAAACCATTATGTAACACAAAGTGTGGATCTCAGGTTTGATAGTGTCTGTGATTATAGTAATAGTGTACTGTTCAGCAGTTGGGATACCATGTAAATAACAGTGTAAACTCTCCACAAAGAAGAAATGACACAAAGTTATTTTTTAAAATCGTTTCGCTATTTTAAGAAAGATTCCAGGCTTTTGAGAAATCAGTCAAGGTTTGAGCCTCATAAGCCACACCCACATGGTGCAAATGTATAGAGTCCAAACATTTTTATGATAGAGTAAGCATGTATAAAATTAACAAAATATTGTTTTACATTTGTTTAGCTACAATATCTGAATTTTTTTCTGAATTGTTTTTTGTTTGTTGTTGTTTTTTGGGGGGGAGGGGGGGTGTTTACTGTATTTACTGTTTCTTTTTAGATGAGAGATAACTGAGAGCTTTTTGAGCATTTATTTTCCAGAATGAGTTTGGTTTATACCCAGTGTTTGTTAACACTGTTAGCCTAGAAAACTACAGAAGCAAACTAAAGATATTAAACCTTTTTGTTTTGAAATGTTTTATACAGTAAAACCCTTTGACTTAAAATTCACCTTTCACACTGCTGTCAGAAAGATTTAGCTGCTGTCAGACACAGACATTCTGTGTGAGTGGGCTCCCTATTTTATTTAAAGAAAAGGAATATAACAAAGTCTTCACTGCACATTTGTGGATGTGTGTCATGGCATGAACAAAGGAGATTTCTGAGGAGCTTTCCAGTGCACACCACACTGGAAAGGTTAGAAAAATATTTCTATAGAGTTCTATGGACTTCAAACAACAGATTGTGTACAAATGGGGGAAATTTATAACCATCATTTCCCTTCTTGGGTCAACTGACAAAGATCATACCAAGAGCAAGGTGTGTAATAATCCACAAGCTCAAAGAGCAACCTGAGGGAACTTCTAAGCAACTAAAATCTTTTTCACACTCTATAATGTTCACAATTTCACCATCAGGAGAACACTGACAAAAATGGTGTACATGGCAGGGATGCAAGGAAAAAGAACATTGCTGTCCATCTACAGTTTGCTAAAGATCACAAGGACAAGCCAGAAAGCTTCTGGAACAGTGTTTTGTGGATGGATGGACCAAAATAGATACTTTTGTTAGAAGAGAGAAGCTTTATGTATGGAGAAAGAAAAACACTGTATTCCAACATAAAAGCCTTATCCCACCTGTAAAACATGGTGGTGTTTGTATCTTGGTTTGGGCCTGTTTTGCTGCACCTGATCCAATGAATTCTGAATTATACCTGAATTCTGAATTATATCCTGGACACCCCCAGCCAGTGCCTGGATGTGTTGAATTCCATCACCAACACACCTGATTTAATACCACTAAGCACTGATTTACCAAACCAGGTGTTGGAGTTTACATAATTCTAGACTCTCATGAGGAGAGCTTTAGATATATTTTAATGAACACAGTGATATAACACTCACTGGCCAGATAAGAAGATTTTCATTCTCAGTTAAACACTGTGCCTAAAACCTTTGCACAGTACTGTCTATAACTTCTATTATTAGCTGTAGTGAACTCTCATGAAGACTAATGATTACCCCGCATATAATGATGTTTGGAAATACTAATAATTAAATTATGATTTTAAAAATGACTTCCAAATAAAGGATACATATAACACAAGTTTTATTACTGATCTCAAACTCATTTGAATGTAGCTTACAATTATTGTGATGCCATTGCTTGTAAATGAGGTGCTGTTGTGGTGTAAAGGAAGCAAAAGGTAACACTAACCCCACATGCTTTCTCAGCCAATTTCAAGAGACCTGAAATCTCAATGTGCTTGTGAATTTGGGCTGTTAGCTTCCAGGCGCAAGCCACCATCAGCTGCAGTAGCCAGTTTTTACAGCTCAGCAGGAGTCCCCTTAGTTGAGTGGCATGAGCAGTGTTTGAGACTTTGTGTGTGTGTGTGTGTGTGTGTGTGTGTGTGTGTGTGCAGTCTGCCATTTCTCTAGCCCTAATGCTCTCCTGTCTGCCTGAGAGCTCTTTGCACTAAGCAGCTTGTGTGTGTGTGTGTGTGTGTGTGTGTGTGTGTGTGTGTGTGTGTGTGTGTGTGTGTGTGTGTGTGTGTGTGTGTGGATTCTCCTTGCCAGATTTTCTCTATCTGTAACAATGTCTCATTATGATTACAGCTTGGCATGAACTGAGGAACAGTGCTAAAAACACACACACTTCACATTTCAACAGCAAAATCATGGAGGCCCAAATAGAGGGCTTTCTGCATCAGAATGACAGTGTCTCCATTGACTCATTGCTTTGTACTGTATCTGCTGTCTGTCTCTATTTTTCACGTCATTGATCAGAGCAGGATGGAAAAATCACTGGACTGTGTACTCTTCTCAGTCTGAAGACCACCGTTCACAATCAGTTTGCATTCTGAAGTGTGAAACTGTGAGATTTTTATCCTGCAATGCTAACGTGGAAGTAAACACAAGCAAATGTGGGAAAATGAGAGACAATGTGATATATTTGGTCTAACAGAACATTACAGTACATTTGTTTGGTTGATTTACTGTGTAATACCTTACACCAGATGTTGATATGTTATGAAAACTATATTATAATTATACTTATTGTAAAAAAAAAAGGCGAAATTAGCTGATGGTGCTGTGCCAGACTGTCATGGAATCACTCAGAATGGCAGTGGGTCATCTTCAATGATCAGTCCTGCTTTTGACTTGATGGAGACAACCAAAGAATCCATGTGTGGAGGCACTGTGGTCGACACCAAGATCAAAGTTTGTTGTCATGCATCACATGTCCAGAAGTCTTGGTGTCATAATGTGGGGTGCAGTTTTGTACAATGCCACATCCCCTTTGGTCTTCATTACAGGCACTTTGATAGACCATTGTTAATTTAATGATGTCCTGCAAGCAGTGGCTTTTTCCATCTTTTCTCAAAGCACATGTCCAACGTGACAACACTTATCCCCATATTGCTGCTGTCTCAAAAGCTTGCCTTGAAGGCACAGATACTATGTCCTGGCCAGTCACATCACCAGACCCCAACTTAAATGTGTGGGATGCTATTGAACACACTATTGACACTCCACTCCTACCACAAAATCTGCAGGAACTAAGTAAAAATATTCAACTCTGGGTGCAACATTTTTTGAAGAAAACAATACAAATAACTAAGGATAATCACTTATGTAAAAGGATGCTGATACTATATAATACCTTGATGAGCCATAACATTAAAACAAGACTCCCTTCTTGCCACCAAAACAGCTCTGACCTGTCTAGGAATGGACTACTATAAACTCTAAAGGTGTTCTATGATATCCAGAACCAAGGAGTTACTGCAGAATATTTAAGTCCTCAAGTTGTGAGATCGGGCCTACATCAGTGGTTTCAGTGAGTTTTGGCCACCCATGACCCTATTTCCAGTTCATCGGTTGCACTTTCCTGCTTACACACGTACTTCAAGAACTGACCTTTCAGTTACTGCCTAAAATGTATATCCGATCATATGTCAAGTTCAGTTTTAATGAGATGTTGACTTTAACTTGTTTTAATGTTTAATGTTTTTTCTTTTAACTTTTAGAACCCGAAATCTGTACTTTGCAGGCAGTTATGTGCTGTATTTTAGGTTTCATATCTAAGGATCAGAGTAACCTACAGACATGTTACACATATCCTAACAAACTAAAGCACGTACCATATCTACCCATTTTGAGATGAATTATCATCTAGTAATTCAGCTTGGCAAACTGATAAAATCCATTGAATTAAATCCCAGTTTAAAAGCCAAACGAACATAAAACTGTAGACACAAATATATAACAAAATATGGTCAAATTCATAAAAAAATAAAAATAAATTTGACATATGTTAGTAGCCTAGGATCTCCTGCAAATAACAATATTAGTCATATGTGACTTATAAATAAAAGATATTGTTCATCAAACTATAAAAATATTCCCCAATATTGATTCTAAAGGTTAATGTTAATATGTAAACAGTTGAAAATGCAGAAATGTGTAATAAATTTACAGCATCAAAGTGTTTGAAGCTAATATAATAAATTCATATTTCATAAATTGTGACAAACTAATAATTAATTAATTAATACTTCTTTGAGTCAAATCAGCTGTGCTGGTGACATGCAATTGTTGGAACCACACTTGTTCTTCTTACCATCTTCCAAGATAATAAACAAAGTATTTTGCTGGATTATAGTATTGGACAGCTACACCAAATTGAGGCTTAAGTTTTAACAGTCTAGGTTCCCTTTGTTTCAGTTGTTTGTTTTCACACAGCAGAGCAGTGGATGATTATAGACCTGTTTGTTCAACAATTAAGCATTTCAACCCAGCAGATCACATTGTTCAGAATCATTAGCAGATACTAATCAGTCAACTGAACACAATCAGTAATGAACACAAACTAACACATGCTGTGATTTGAGGATGTGTGGCATTCCGAAAAAAGTGGCTGTTCTATTGCCACATACATTCTCACTAACATACACACTGACATATTCAAGCTCAAACTTGTTTGAAGATAAATTCAGACAATAAATTCAGCTCTTTATAAACAGTCGGGGTGAATTTATTAGTACACATAATGACATGAATGAAATCTCAAAAACAAAGAAAAAGTTTCCTGTGCTACTTTTTTTTTACAGCAACCTTTCCAAATGACCTTGTCATCTTCTTTCATGTCAGTGGAATCTTTCATTGGAAACTTTCCCATCTATCTGACTTCCAGTGTCTTCTTCCATCATCTGGACTGGATGGACCAGGACAAGGACACCTCACTCGGGTCGCTGTGGCCGCTACACTGCACCACAGACCATATGGCTGCCTTGGTCATGGCCCACCTGAGGCAGCCATGCTAATCATTGGAGACAAGGGCCACTTGACACCAGTGTGACAGATGGTGTTCCTGGGCCAGCCACGCAGGGCCGGTGCCTGGGCATGAGGCTGGTGCTGTGACCCTCCCTGTCTGAGCTCCGGTCAGATTGGGAGGCACAATGAGGGTGATGATGTGTCAGAGGCGATTAAATTTGATGCTGGCCGCCGTCTTTCGCTTGTTTTGTCCCCCGAGTGCGGCCTTGCCTACGGCCATGGCCTGAAGGCAAATTTCAACACACACAAAAAAGGCTGCTAACACAGCATACAGGTTCTGGTTTTGAAGGGAACTCTAAGCATCATAAGACAATAACACTGTCGTAAAGGTTATGTTACATTTGGGTTCTCATGTAAAAGTCTTAATGAAGACAAAGAGGCAAAAAAGCAGATGTTTCCAAAACCAGAGCTCAAAAGATGATTAAACCTTACAGACAAAACTGGGACTCCTAACAAACATGCAAGACATGTTAGACCACCAGAACTGCCCCATCAGATATAAAGCAAATTCGAAAGCCTTCTGAAAACATGCACAGGTCTATCCTTCCACTGAGAGAAGACAAATCAACACTGTGGTTCTGAAAGGATGTCGAACTGATCAAGAACATCTGCAAGTAAAACTGACCATCTTAGAATCCAGACCATAGCATCTACTTGATTTGACAGTTTCAAACACAAAATTTTGGAGATGTGTAAAAATCATCCTCTTCAGAGAAGAACAGAAATTGGAATAAAAGAACAGTTCTGTTTTTGTGGATTCTGGGAAGTATGCACTATATGCCCAACTGATTGTGACCACCGCTTCTAATGAATGCATTTGCTAGTTTAGCCTTTGGAACCCTATGCCATTTTGGTTGCTTTCTAGTTTGACATTCTCATGGCCAAAAAAAATATCAGATATTGATAATTTTAGTAGATCATGGGCTACTATTTCTACAAATATTTTTTAATAATTTCAGATGTACATGTTAAAATAATATTTTGATCAAACATTTGGAAATTTATCATCCAGAGTGTTTTTGAGCTGAATATGCAATAAATGAATTATTTTCAATAACTAGATTGACAAGGATATTTACAACAACACGTTTTGCAAAATACTTGACATTAGTTCAAATACAATAAAAAACAACCTGTATGTCCTTTATTATTTTGCATGTGTGTTCTCTGGAATTATGGTGCTCCATCAACATGAGTTAGGGAGTTAACCAACATCCTGACCTCACTACCACGCTTGTTGCTGAATGCTATCAAATGCTCCAAAATGTAGTTTTCTAAAAAAAAAAAAAAAAAAAAAAAAGGCAGAATAAACTAATACGCTTGATTTCAGAAGAAACAATGAGCATGTGTGTCAATACTTTTACCCATATAGTGTATTTTTTGCTCTTTCTGTTTTTCCTTCACAAAATAAAAGGAGAGTGGTCTCTCACACAACAAATCTCTGTTTTTATTCGATTTATTGAATGTTAGCCACTTTTTATTTCTATTTAATTATGTCACATAATCGCTATTTGATAACATCAAGCTCCACTTGAATACAGTTCAAGGGTATGTCTTTGCTTATGGAAATAGGAAAAATACATAGCGGTTGAACTTTATGTTCTCTATGGTGCTTGACTGCAGAACAACGCACAATCAAGGGAGTTATAATCATCTCGGGCAGAACTGTATCATCCGTGGTCATGGACTGGAAAAGAAAAGAGTAAATGAGAAGGAAAATGATGGCAAATGTAGCTGATTTTTTTAGTCTGCCTGCATGTGAAGGGTAATTCACAACTGCTCGTTTATGATTTTGGTGAGCAGGCTAAGATTAGGATTGACGAGCAAATTATGCACTCTGTTTCCCCAAAAATGCAGCCATTCCAATCTTGACAGCCGATTGTGTGATTCCTGTTCCAATTCAAGTTTCATGCTACATCTTTAACTCTTACAGCGTGAGTCCGACACTTCGTGGGCAGTTATGTACATGCCATTTTCTAGGGTTCATAACCCAGGCTCAGACTAACCTACAGAAATCATACACACATCATTATGTCATTGTGTGATAAATTATCACTGAGTAATCCAGCTGGGAAAACAGCAAAAATTCACTAGTTTCCAACTGAATTAAGTCCCAGTTTAAATTCCAAAGGAGCCTTCCAGTGCATGTTTACTGCTCTGTCCATGTGTACATGCTCAATTGTTTGTTTGTTTATTTATTTGTTTGTTCCTACTGTTAGGTGTATTGAACAATGCATTATTATATTATTATAAATATCCTTGTCAATCTAATCATTATAATAATGCATCACAATTCATCAATTTTTAGCTAAAGAAAACTCTGGATGATCAATTCCTAACAGAATGTAGCCTAGAATCTAAACTAACAATATCTGTGCATGTATAACTGTCTCCAATAAATATAGTTTTTTAAGTTTTGGTGAATAAAAGTATGTCAAACTATGAAAACATCCCAGAAAGTCAGCCAAGGGTTCTAATGGTTAAATGCAAACAAATATGTGTAGCTCCATCTGCTAAAAAAGCCCAGATGGCTGATAACATGTTTTAAAGTCATGATGTGTTAGAGCAAATGTGAAATTAGACCAAAACCTCAGCAAATATTCAAGTATGTCAAAACAGCGCGTGTAATTCATATGCATGCTATTGGCTAATCACCTCCAAATATTCAGCAATCATCCAGACCAGTGGGCTGTCTATCAGCATCTGCTATTTGTGTTTGAATTCAAATAAATATGGCATACAGTAGCCATCCAGAATCTCTTTTCCTGAGCTGTCTAAAATGGTGTATGGCACGGTGGATCCGAGCGATAGACCGGCATCAAATGGAAAGCAAATCTGCTTTCTTCATCAGATTAGCAGGGATTTGTGGGGACAGTAAATGGGGGGTTTGCTGTCCTCTGACAGACAGCGAGGAGCAGTGAAAGCTCAGCCGGCTGATGTATCAAGCTGAGGGAGTGCTATGTTTGTCTTCTGGCGCCAAGGGCTTCTCAAAGGCTTTCTGGGTTTGAGTGTCTGTCTAGGCAAAAGAGGGTGGTGGGGGCAGAGGGGGGTGTTGTTGTGCTGATCTCTCCAGCAAGGTGATCACTCTGTGTCATTTGTAAGACAATGAAGATAGCCCTCTCCCTGACCAGGTGAGTAGCTAATACAAACTGAACAGGAGGGAAATTACATCATTCTCATTCATCTTTCACAGTAAAATAAACCATTGAAATGGAACATTTCTTTTTCTGGTTGGGTGTATGAATGCATTTCGTCAGGATAAACAAGAAAAGTGAAGCTGAGGAAAGAAAGCTCCAAGATTTCCAGCTGCTATACTAAACATATCATTCTACATCTGTGTTTTATAAACATGTAAAACACAGAAACTCATCCCAGAGGTTAAGTAAGACTAACTGCCCAGGTTATAATGTATCCTTTACATCCTAAATATTGGGCTTTACTGTCCTTATTGTTTCATGATGTCATACATTTTTATTCATATGTATCTTAAGAATTTGTATTTAATTTGAGGCAATCTGTATTTAAAATTATTTAAGCAGTAAGTCATTCTTGAGTTGTATTAAATTAACTTAATTATACTCTCAACTGAACATATATTCCATGTCTCACAATATAAAAGAATAATATAAATACATCCTATTTTAAATGCACAGTTACACAGATTCACGTAAGCAGCCTACAACAGTTTAGCCCTGACAATTTGCGGTTACAAGGAGTGTGTTACCATAGACTGAACGAAGCAATACTCAGCAGTGGTACATAAACTCACACAAACAATCATTTTGTTTATGGTGATTTGACTAAAAACGCATACTATACAATTTGAAACTCTTAGCAAAGAATAATGTTAAAGTATCAGTGTTTATTCGAAACACAAGACATGGCATGCTGTATTTTTAAATAGTAACCTTTAATTGTGATGTTTCTACACTATATTTGGAGCAAGACTATAGTCTGTTGAGTGTCATCCCTCCAGAAACCAATCAGTTTCCAGAGAAACAACTCACTCATGTTTAATTTCAGAATTAAAATATACACAGATGGTGACCAGTGTAACAGATATAATATTATGATATGGTCATTCTTTATATCTTGTGCTACCAGCTTGGAATTTTTCATTGCTCACCAATGAAGTGACTTTACAACACAACTGCAGATTTCCTAGGCTCAGTGATGTCACTACATGCCAGTCATTGGCCTGTGTGTGTGTGTGTGTGTGTGTGTGTGTGTGTGTGTGTGTGTGTGTGTGTGTGTGATTGTTTTGTTGTTGTTGATGTTGATGATTTCTATTTGATCCGGAAAGTTACTGCATACTTTTATACCATATAAAAGCCATTTTCTAGATTCCATATCTCTGGATCAGAGGAACCTAGGAACTTAGACCCTATCTGACCATGATTGCCTCATCATTGTGTGATGATTGTTCAGAGAGTAATCAAGCTTGGCAAACAGCTAAATTCACCTGTTTCCAACTGAACTGAATACCAGTTTAAATGCCAAAGGAGCAATGTATGTTGTGTATGTTCACTGCTCACCTGCATGCAGAATCTGACTGATCAGTAAGAGTGGGTTGGGCTAATGACATCACTATCCCAGCTGTTGAGATATAGAGGAGAAAAGGTAGGGGCTGTTTGCTCACACAGTGTTCAAACTTCAGAATAAAAGTCCTGAGAAGTGATAATACTGATAAATACATAAATAACACAAATGATATAATACATTTATTATTAATAATATTTGCACTTTCGAGTAATTTGAACAACGTATTATTGTAAATGTCCTTGACAATCTAATCATCACAAATAATTCATCAACATTCTCTCGAAAATAGCTATATCTGGCATGTGTGATTTTCTCTTATAAATACTTTTCTAATTTATGGTATATAAAAGTATCTCAAACTGCAAAATCACATCATGAATATGCACATCTATAATACTGGTCAGCAGATTGATGCAGGAAGTGCTCTAAAATCTCCTGGTAGATGCTGTGTTGACACTAGACTTGATAAAACACTGTGGACCAACACCAGCAGACGAAAAGACTTTCTAAATCATCCCTGACTGTAAAAACTTTATACTGGACTTCAGACACATTGGATTCTGTGTCTCTCCACTGTTTCTCCAGACTCTGGAAGATTGAGTTGTGACTGATTTCCAAATGAAATGCAAAATTGTACTTTCATCTGAACAGTGGACTTCAGAGCACTGAGCAGCAGTCTAGTTCTTTTTCTCCTTAGTCCAGATAAGACACATCTGACAGATATTAAAAAGGCTGCAGTTGTAACCAGCCTCAGTGTGAAGCTCTACCAAGTTTTCATCCCTGTTGCTTGTGCACTTTTTCCCACTTCCAGTCAACTTTGATATGATTTGATACTGCACTCTGAAAACGGTCAGAAATGACCTTCTGTGTTTTATGCTTTTGTGGAAGGAGTTGATGATCATCTTCTAGAAAACTGTTTGGTCAGCAGTCTTCTCCGTGATTGTGGTAGCATGTTCGGAACTAGACACAGTATTTATCCTGTTTGAATAGTAACTTGAAATTAAATATTCTAATAATTTGAGAAACAGGGGTTCTTTTCACATATAATGAATGTAATATATATTTATGGATTATATAATTTTATATATCACCCATAAGATTCTAATTTCCTGTGATGCAGATGTACATAAACATATTATTATGATTAGGTGGCCTACCCAGGCTTCAGTGGCCCAACCAACAATTCCTGTTTTCAGAGGTTCTTTAAGTAGGCATAGCTGTTTATAACATCCCACAACCCTCAAAAACCCACTTTTTAGGGGTTTGGAAGGGGCTTAAATAGATTATATTTGACCAAAATATTTTTTTTCTTTCTAGACTGATATAATTCTAAGACTACAAAAAATTGCGAGGAAATGTAAGGATTACATTTTCCATGTTAAAATGGCTGTGACAAAAATTCCACAGCAACATCAAGACTCCTATAAGGGAACACTTAGAGAATGTGGAGCTCTGCTCACTCAGACTTACTCTAATCAGATCCACATCATAAACAAACAATGTGAGAGAGCAGATATGTCTTGAAGAGAATGAATGCAAGCTGTACTGCAAACTGCTGGGTAATCTCAATCTCTGGCAGGATCTGCCGAACAAATGGCCCAAACATTTTGCACCTCCACTTCTAAGTGCTTCCAAGAGCTTACTCTGTAATTCTACATTGTGCTGAAGGTTATTTTTTTCCCCTGGAGTGCGAATGCCACTTTTGAGAGGTCCTTGAAGACTGCAGTGAATTAGGCAAATTTTTTGAGTGTCTTTTTTTCCATTCATTTTCCTACCTACCACAGAGCCTGTAGCTGCAGATGAACTGATGGTACAGGAAGCTAGCAGGGGAATGAGGAAAAAACGCCTAGGATGGGAAATGGAGGGATTTTAGCTGTGTGACAGCCTGGAGCGGTACGCAGACATGACAAGTTGTCTCATGTCAAATGTCATGGAAAAGATGCGCTTGAATCCAGGTCTTCTGCGCAGTGGAGGAAAAAAGCGGGAAGGAGAAGCTGTGGACAGAGTACAGAGATGGTTAAAGGGCAACCCCCCAGCCTTCCCTCACAGGGAACAAGAAGCCGCTTTCATGCTCCATGTAACTCTGGTGAAACTGACACCTTTTTTCCTCATAATCACCTCCCTGCCTCAGGGAGTAGCTATCTTGTCCTCCTGTGCATTGTTTGGGAGAAGCGAAAGGATGAGGGAGCTTGGCGTTATACTAACAACAAAGTTTTGGAGATGGTGCTTCTAAATGTTACTGGAACTACATATATTTTATATTGTATTAAGTGTAAAATGACAAATTCTCTATACATCTATGTAATGCTCTGCATTTAACACACAATGGAAACCCATACCCAAAAATTAGACTGCTGATACTGTTTTTAGTTGATCATATGGTTGGGAGGGTTACTATAGAAATGTATACCGGTACAGATTACTGAAGGGCCTAAGCTTAGATTAAAATCAAATTCCAAATGGTGATTCACTGCAGATATACAGTGTTCCTTGCAAAAAAAGAAAAAGACACAGTGGGTCCCACTAGACAAGCTAATCTCCATTTTTCAAGATTTGATATCCCTCATTCATGAATATAGACTTTTCACACACACTGCTCAGATGCCCACAGACAAGTTTGAGCTGTTTTCTGCTTAATCCACACTACATGATTTTAGGCCATTTGCCACATAAGTGTTCATTCAGTGCTTGCTTGTTTGCCAGTTTGTTTTTGGTGACCAGACAGACTCGTTGTGGATTCCTCGTAGTGAAAGGAGTCTCAATTCATCACAAAAACCTCATGTCCCAGTGCAAACCACGACCACTTAAAGAGTCCCATTTACAAGACAAGTTATGTAATGTGAAAAGTACAACAAACTGACAAGTTTGGAAGTCAGGTAGTGAGATATTGATATTAGGAGATGATCTGTCATACATGACAAAGTAAAGCATAAATTATTATTTGTGAAGTTTGTTAAGAGTTTGTTAATGTTAAAGTTGCTTGGACTCATCTGACCTGGTCAGCTTTGTTGCTGCCAGGCAACTACAACAACAAAGACAACAGAGATTGATGGAAGTGACTTCCTGGGGCTGCTGAACTGGGAGCAAATAATGTTGGATTTAGCCTTTCTGTGGTAGAGATGTTTGAATGTAATCATGTTAGTAATCACACCATTTTCATAATGTATCTGTAATGCGATCTGTACGGCCTGTACTGCCTATAATCTAATATACTCAGCTTTTCAGTATTGTGATGAAGTAATGCTGGTACATGTATCTTTGCTATCCTACCCTGCCTGTACAGTATACTTGACTGTTTATGCATTTAGGACCTACAGAAACAACCGAGAATACTCAGCATAACTCAACACCAGCTTGCAGTTTAATGCCACTTGAGGCATTAAAATGAAGGTGAGAAACGAAGGCAACAGATTGCATGGATTTTTGTTGCATGGAGTTGGTTTGATATTCAGATATTTTAAGCAAATTGTTCATACCGTATATAAACTATTTATATTTCAATAAAGTATACTGATAAACCAGCATTAATCAGAAATTCAGCATAAATTAATTTGTTCTGTCTAAAATTCCACTAATACAGAAAGATTCTTGCAAAGAGTAACACTAGGTGTTACTCCCAAGTGGCTGAAATTGGGGAACGTTTTGCAGCTCAAATTCACAAATTTTGACCTCAAATGCCATATTTACGTTCACTGAGCTGGACAGCAGTGACACATATCAACAATGAGTTCAGTACTCTTGCAGTCACCAGATCTGTGAGATTAATACAGAAATCTAATTTTACAAATCAACTAAATGATTTGTAAAAATGCAGTTTAATTGTGAGGAAACAGTTAGGAAACCTGCACATTTATTACTACATAAATGCTTAAAAATAAAAAATCATGTGCAGATGGTTAGAGAGGAATTTAGAGGAGCCTATCTTATTTGAATTTCCAACATTTCATTTGGTTTGCTCTTCATTGTTGCTGTGAGTGATATCACCATAGTCAGATGCAAAGATTTGTTAACATGTGTACATACTGTGTATGTACGAAACCACAGCAATACAACATTCATTAGATTCTCTGGTCATAAATGAAATTTGTGTCAACTTACTCTGAATTTAGTAGATTTTTACATTTACAGTAGTCACTGGATTATGACTTTTAAGACCAAGAAGTAAAAATAATTCTGGAATTTAAAAATGTATGCATTTAAAAAAATAAAACACACCAGAACAATAGTTATTGAATGGGTAAAGAACAGTTCCTTAATGAGTCTCATGTTTCACACTAAATACACAACGAACAACCCTGTAACCTAATAGTTACATTTGGGCTCTCACTTTGGCGTCAGCAAGCCCTGAGTCCACCACAAAAAAGACATAACTGACATTCCATCCTTGTCTTCACACTTACTAAATGGATTGGAGGCTACATTACCACAACACTGGCCCATTGTAACCAATGAGAGCAACCTCCTTGACAGACAATCCATGGGTGAAGTCAGCCCTGCAATGCCCAATTACCTCCATTTTTTCAAGTCTCCACAGTGCCGATGCCGTAACCTCCGTCATGGTACAGTAGTGGTTTAAAGCAAACTTCAAGGCAAATCCGAGCATGGTGGAGATGACAGAATTATCAAGACATGAGCGACAGTCTCCCATCTCCACAAATGGTTCACCTTTATATGAATGACAGATGAGGCCAAAGATCAAGCAAAAGTATTGGAAAGCTCAAAGCAATGAGAAACATCCTTAGATTCTTAAAGGAACAGTGAACCTGAAAGGTATGTTGTTTATAACCCTAGTAGTTCTTACCCTGACACCCTTCATTATTATGGTGGCTGAACTATGAAAGATTCCATTAATAAAATCGGGATTTGTCTCCAGTTCCTTGTTTTCAGTATTTTTCACTTTGACTACAAAATACTTACTAACAACGAGATTTTTAAAGAAAACATAACACATCATTGTATTTCTATGTGCATAAATACTTCAGGGGTTCTTATGTAGTCTTAAACAACCAGCACAACTCAGATGAACCTTTGAATGGTTTAACGGCAGAAAAGGATTCTTGTAAGAACCTTTATGAAATGATTCTGTCACCAAAAGGAGCAAAATTTTTGTTACAAGTAAAAGGAACCATAGAAGCTTTATTGCTTAGAGTGTAATCTACATTGCACAATTACTTTTTATCAAATATACAAATTTATTTATTTATTTATTTATATATAACAAAAATAGCCACATAAGAAATGCCTTGCTAAAACTAATTTTTATTTTATGTTAGATTTAATACCATTTACATCAGTATTATACTCTTGAAGATTCAAGGTGAATTTCATAAATTTGATTAAAAATTTTAGCCAATCAGTTTAAGTGTAAGTTTATAAAAGTGTAAGTTTATAAAAGAAGATTTTACACTAATTTACAGTTCAGCACTGAACCATATGTAGGAGAATGTAATTAAAAATACATTATGGTATTACATATAAAATGTAATATAAACCCAGTTTAACACAATACAAATCACCACTGTATAGCACTATATTATATTTATTATAAATATGTTAGCTGCTACAAATATGTTTCATATGTTACATATATGTCAAAGTACATAAAACATGACTACTGTATTTTCACCTATGTCACATATGGGTGTATATGTCAACCACTTATATGTTCAAGCTAAGGGCTGGGTAAAATCCATTTTTATTACTTTTACTGTATATGTATTTTATGTATGTATGTGCCAGAAAATACCCACATATTTTGCATAAACTGAATATCTTGTATTTGATGTGTGTATATCTTTATGATACATGGGCATATATGGCCATATATTAGATTTGCATATGGGATATTTGTTAATATTTCTATATTATAGAAATGTTAGCGTGTCTGTTAACAGTATTACACAAAGGGGTGAAAGCTGGCTGAATTCCAACAAGAACTAGGAATTAATACAAAGCCACTGTAAATATTCTGATTAGGGTTTAATAAAGATTTAACAGTTTGCAGTTTTAGGCTTCATTATTTTTGGCTTTTTTATAAACAGCTGATGTATCTAGATGTATCAGTTGTATTTATTTATTTATTTATTTGTTTGTTTATTTATTTGTTTGTTTATTTATTTAACTATTTTTTAGAAACTTATTTTACAGTATGCTGTTATATATATATATATATATATATATATATATATATATATATATATATATATATATATATATATAAAACATAATATTATAACAGAAACTAGTTTCAGAAGGTACATCTTTGTTGTATCTGATATACCAATATAAGCATATAATGTGTTTTTAAATTACAGATTTTATATTGCTTATATAGATAAAATATAGATAAAGCATCTATAATCAGTTCTGCATTAGAAAGAGATGGGCTAGAAATGACAGTGTTTAAACTTACAACTTTGTGTGTGTTTACTTGGAGCCACTACATGTTGTAATTGAACATTAAATAAATAAATAGAAATTTTCTGATAATTTTCTGTACAGTAGATGCTTTATAATTCCATTTCTATGATCAGCCAAACTATTTAACACTTCTCTTTCAGTGCAGATAGCACTATTGATTATAAATAATGTAGATATTAATGTAGCACATATTTAATAATTTAATATAATAATTTTATTAAGGCAGAGAACTTCAGTACATTTTCCCCATCACTGTTGAAATACAGCCAAAGAACTAACAAATAATAGAGCACACATTTGTAATCAGCCAGTCGCATTGCTTTACTTCAGTTACACATTCTGTTTATGTTCGGTTCAATAATATGTCACACATTCTGTGATATATTTATGGTGCTGTACTTCAGTTTACAACCAGTGGAAGCTGGCTAACAAGCAGAACAACTATAGGTTTGAGGATGCCTATTGGTTAATGGTATTAATTAACACCAGTCACCAGACAAAGTGGGTGTGTCCCAATTATCATTAACCAGCTTTTGAGTATGTACCAGTGGCATAGATCTGCTCTCTTAACCTTGGTGGGGATAGTGGAAATGGGGAGGGACGGGACAGTTACGTCTTGCAAGTTGTGAACCGGGGGTGGGGGGGTCAGTCAACAGAGAAGAACAAATTATTGGTGGAGACAATTTGCTGGATATTGGTGGGGACGTGTGCTAAATCTATGCCTTTGGAATGTATTAAAACATAGATAAAGATCCACAATTTGGCTTCACACATACTGAATTCTATAGTTAGAGTTTATAGTTAGTAAAGTTCTGTGCTGTTCATGGAATAATCCTTGATTATGTTGCTTGCATACCTAAGCCTCCCTTTAATGAACTAATGTTACGGGAAACATCTGAACTTCACAGCGTCCATTGGCTCGTAACTATCACTGGCTTAGCTAGCAGTGAAAATTGTCAGCTCCATTCATCCCACTGTGTTTTTTAGTAACGAGACTCACAGTTGCATTCTGCAGTTGTATATTCAGCTCATGTACTGAGCTACAATGTTTACTATAAATTACCAGTGAATTGTGGGAGATTATAGTGCCTTCAATATCACATTCGTAATCCACTTTACGATTCGGACACTCAGACGAAAATGGCTGACATACTCATTAGTGCCCTGAAAGGTTAATAGGGATCCATTTTGGTCTTAGAACTGGTTGGTTTTGAGCATTATTATCCTACATTGCAATGTTAACCTGAAAAGAACCATTCATATCTGGAAAATTAGAAACATGGTAAGATAACGCAAGTGCAGTGGTGACAGCAAGAGGAGAACTGTGTATGTTGACATAGCAATGCTTCATTATGTCCTGTTCATGAAACGGTTTGTACGCAAACATTTTGTGTTCTAACCTGACAGACTCCATAATGTAATGACTATGTAATGATGCACAAAAAGTGACTGGCAATTTACATTGGTGGGCTGCAGTCAATCATCAGCTCTCTCTCTCTGTCTCTCCCTCGGTATGACCAGTGGGTGTGTAGATGTAGGTACACATAGAGCAGTATTGTGGAGAGAAAGAGGATTTAAAGGGAAGTTTGTAACCCTTTTTTTAAGTATAGTCCCATCACTGGGATTTTTCATGGTCCCTGGTTGGCACAGTTCGACCAGTGGGACTGGAATGTTCACCAATGATCAGTTTTCACTCTAGTTTACACTAGTTAATCTAACTCGCTTCCTCCAGCACACAGCACATACAAAACCTTTGTTAATCAGTGTAAATTTACCACATTCTGGCTCAAGACTTCTGTGTGCAGTGATGTGATTTACCATCTCATTGTATAACCTCAGTATAACATTTCTGGCATCAAATTCAGAATTTTGTGATTTAACACACTGTTAACAAACACAGCTGCTGTTTTTTTAATGCTCAGGACCACCACAGAGCAGGTATTATGTGGCTGGTGTGTCATTCTGTTCACTGCAATAACTCTACATTGTGGTACTGTGTTGGTGTGTGTGGTATTAGTGTGAGTGGATCACCTCAGTGTCAGTACTGGACTGAGAACTGTCCACCAACCAGAAATATTCAGCCAACAGTGTCCTGAGGGCAGCGTCCCGTGAGCACTGATGAAGGATTTGAGGATGGCCAAAAAAACTTGACAGAAACAGATGAGCTAATATTATGGTTGAACAGTTTATCTTTAAAATTATGCCTCTTCTTGGAGACATAGCCTCAGGTAGGACACATTGAAATGATCCAATTGGGCATACGCATGAAAGTACCCAAAATGGGACTGGATTGGCAATGCATTTATTTATAAATCTTCATCATTTCTTGTTGTATGTAAGATGCAGAAAAAAATAATCTGCAGATTAATCTGCTGTTCCACGGTCTGAATAAACCAGGAATGTTCAGATGTTGCAATGAGTGGAAAAGTAAGTGAGAGAAGTACAACTGAAAGAGACATAAGGGTTAAATATAAAGTAAATGAACTCTTAGAACCCAAGATCCCCACTGATCTGCAGGCAGTTACATGCCATTCTTGGCTTCATAACTCAGGATCAGAGTAACCTACAGATATGATACACCTACAAGACAAGATAGCTAAGACTTTTCCTGTATAACAATGGCATTCTCATCACTGTGTGATGAGTTATCAGCAAGTAATTAAATCCCAGTTTAAATGCCAAAGAAGCTTTTCAGTGCATGTTTACTGCTCTGTCCACATGTACATGCTCAACCTGCATGCAGATGCTGACTGAACAGTGAGAGGTGGCAGGGATGATGATATCACTGATATAGATATCGGTTTATTGAGGAATATTTAAAAGGCTCTTTTTTGGCTCACACAGATACACTACTAAAAAAATTACAAAACTAATAAAGGACATTTAGGTCTTTTAATTTTATTTGGACCATTGTCAAGTATTTTGAACAACTTATTATTATAAATATCCTTGTCAATCTAATCATTACAAATAACTCATTGTTGTTTTTTGTTTGATTCTTTGTTTGTTTTTTTGGATTTTCATATTTTTTTAGTCCTGATTAGGAAAAAAAACAAATGTAGGTGCAAAAACATTTTTATCAAAACATGGTAAAATAATCAGACAAATATTTATATTCAGTTAATTTTTATATCTCACATGAAGACAAATTTGAGTGTCCTAGGATCTCCTGAAAATAACAATATCTGGTATGTGTAACTGTCTCCTATAAACAGGTTGCAATGGTGAATAAAAGTACATCCATCTATGAAAACACTCCACAAAATTATAAAGGTTCAAACATTTTAAAAGAGTTATGGAAATGTGTCTTTTTTCAGGGATGAGCAAACATGTATAGAGTTCATTTAAAACATTTCGGTGGAATTTCTTCTATGGTTACAATGTCATTAGTCCTTGTATACCAAATGCCCTTTCAGTAAATGATTATGAACATTCAGACAATGGACATTTCTTTTAGAATCTAAAGGTAGATATGTGGCACTACACACTCTATAGGGAGGCAAAAAGAATGATCCTTTTTTTTTTCTCATATGCCAGAATCATCTCCTACGGCAATTATCATAGTGAATGGGGCCGGCGGAAGGTAATTGCTTTGTTTTTCAATTATTTGGTGAGGCTCTAGTAATTTACTTCATTCTATGAAATATGCCAATTAGACATTTTAATTACAGTTTTCACTGTATCACTTCTCTCTGTCTCTGAAAGGGTGTAATACTGCTATTAGTTCGACACAGGGAGAAAAAGGCACACATTTCTCAAGCAGATTCAAATTGGAGAGATTGGCTTTTTGCTGCACACTGTACAGTTAAAATCCTATTGGCTAATAACAGACAAATGAATTCTGTTTGTACTTCATCTGTAATAGTAGAAGAGGACAAACATCCTTTTTTCTGGATGCTTCACTAGGCCTAATGGTAGTGTAGAAAATAATGGTAACACAAAACATGTACTCATTTGTTTGAACATTTTTATGCACATAATAAGGCATTGTGCACTGGGTGCCTTGCATTTGTTTTAGACACAGGTGGTCTACTATGAGACAGGGTGCTCTTTATTAGACCTTTCTTTGTGGTGGGTTTACATGTCTTTTTCTCTTTGTTTGTTCAATGAAAACAGAAAAGGGTCAAAAGGTGTTGCGGCAAGTCATTGGTTTTCACCTCCTTTCCAAGATAAAATTATTCTCATTACCATATAAGTCCTTTGGTACTCCATACCTATTTGATTTCATTTCTAAGATAAGTCCTCAATTCTGTTCTTTTCTTCCCACCATCAGTCGGATTCTGTTTTCTTTTCTCTGTGGGAGCACTTAGGCATCTAAAAAACAGACATCTGTCTTGAATATGGCCATCTCTGCCAACCAGCTAGGGCATTGGAAAGCGTCATACATCTCGAGGAGAGTCTGCAGGGCCTTTTGTCTATACCTACTGTAACATGGGGCTGATGAATGATTCCAATCGCTGGCTCCCAGTAATATATAAAGTCATCCTACAATGTACCTTTGCACTAAATTACGCTCACTCAATAAGGCTTGACAGGTGCGGGTACTTCACCGGCTTCTTTTATTTCTCTCAAGCATCAGATGGTCTCCATTTATCAGTGGCCAACCAGCTACGCATGTCTTTTTTTTGTTCTTGCTCTGTATTTTTTTTTCCATTTGTACACCCACACTAACAAAAAAAAAAAAAAAAAAAAAAAAAAGGAATTAAGAAGGGGTGAAATTGTTAGGGTCGTCCTCACCAAACGAAAATATCAAAGAGGATGCCTATTCAAGCAAAATAAATAAATAAATAAATAAGTAAATAAATAAATAAATGAAAAAGATGAAAGTAATAGTAATGTGGATAAACTCTCGACTCTTTGTTAACAGGACATGCTCACAGTGGGAACACATTTGTGTGTGTATTCACAGCCCCATGGATTCACTTTGGCACAAAGCTGGGGAAGGGTTGGCAGTGGGATGTGGGGATGTTATTTTATTGTCAGTGATGCATTAGCGGAAACTCAGGATTAATGAACGTATAAACAGTTGGGTAATCTCTGGAACTAGGTGATGGCTTGGATAAACGCGGCCCTCACTGGGAACCTTTTTAGAGCATCACTCACAAATCATATCTCCTGCCCATAGAGTGAAGAAAGGCAAGCCTGTGATTTAGCCAGCGTCTATCTGACGTAGGAGCTTACACTTACAAGTGTTCGTGTATGTAAACACGTCTGACCCTACAGTGCATTGTCTTCCATTTGATTTATACAGCCATGTTTATAACGAAACGTTTTGGGGAGATGGGTATCATTTGTCTTTTGGATTACTCTCTGGTTTTTAAACTGTCCACGGGAATATAAATGATCTCTTGTTCATACACTCGCATGAAGAAGGCAGTGATACATTTCCATTTGGGTTCCTTTTGGCACTTGTACTCTAGTACATAAAGTTGGCTTAAATGTGCGGTGTGTGTATGTTTTGAAAGTAAAAGGACCCGTTGATGTGTCCTTTGTTGAGCCCCTTGGAGAACAACTTGTTCTGTCACAGTTTTTTCACAATTTGTTTATATTTTGTTATAATTGCATACTTTAGGTTTTATTACTTATTTTTCATGTTCCTGTAAACTTTGTTTATGTTATCACAATAACATTGTTCTGTTTTTTGATTTTTTTTTTTCTTTTTTTGGTGCAATAACAAGAATAATGCAGATAGTATTAGTAAAAAAAAAAAAAAAAAAAAAAAAAAAAAGACTGCAGATTGTGCTTGACATGGACAAATCTAGTTTGCCGACGGAAAGCCGGCCTCTTCAATAAAAATCACAGTCCCCCAACCTCCAGTAGCTCCCAGCTAAGACTTTGACACAAGAGAATCTGCAGGTTGCAGACACGGCCCCTC
Organism: Acestrorhynchus altus; assembly: GCA_034509495.1. NCBI lineage: Eukaryota > Metazoa > Chordata > Actinopteri > Characiformes > Acestrorhynchidae > Acestrorhynchus > Acestrorhynchus altus. The sequence continues at coordinate 9,623,920 of CM067522.1, read as the reverse complement.
CTCTTGAAAAACTGTCCTTAGGGCTCCAATTAATCATCCCAGTCATTAGGTTTGCCTGTCAAGCTGTGAGGCCCTATGTGCTCAGGCAGAGGGATTTGCTTTTAAGCTAAACAAATGTTAGCATTATGTACATTCAGCTAACAACCTGCCTGTGAAAATAAATGTAGCTGCAACTGAAGTTATTGCACTTACTTAAGGCAGGCAAACATTTCAGCTGCGGTTTTGAAAGGGATGACTATGAACAGTGCATTAATACATTGTAGGCATGAGGCTTGATTTCTCTATTAAATATAAAAATAAAAGGATATTTTCATAAACATAGATTTATCTATAAATGTAATGTATATTTTTGACAGCATATAACATTAAAAACATTGAAATATTAAAGCGTACATCTACCTCCAGTATCAGCAGGTCCACTCGTTCAGCATGTTTGAAAAATGCATCTTATAATTTTTGCTTCTTCCTATGTTGCTGCAATGACCTACCAAATGTTAACAACATTGCTAACGTTTGAAAGGTTGCCATCCTCCAGTACCTAAAAGGGTTTCATCATCAAATGAAGCAAAGCTACAAATGCAGCAACTACGATTTTTTTGACTTCTAGGGCATTTACTAGGTTTGGAACAGCAAAAGTGTCAGTCAGTTGGTAATTATCTCATTCGCTTCTTCCTGAAGAGGGGCCCAATTGATCCAGAGCCCACCTGGAGTCATTGGCTACAAGGCCGGAATTGCAGGGTACCGTACACAGTCACACTGACACCTAGGGGCCAATTTACCTACCATGTAAATTTTTGGGAGGCAGGAGGTAACTCCTCACAGTCAGCGTCCCAAGCCTTGATCGAAGCCACAACCCTAGGCCCCACGCATTACCTGCGGTGCCACCATGCCACTCAAAGCAAAAATGAAAAATTAAAAATAAATTAAATTAAAAAATTTAAATTAAAAATTTCATTCATTAAAAATGTATCATAAAATTGAATACACAGCTTCGTAAACCCTGCAATATGACAGCATGAAACATATGAAACGTTTGAATATATGATTCATTAATATATGTTGTCACATTATTAGTCTAATAAACACAGGTCATTTTTTAGATTATTACTGCAGTTTTGAAGCCCGTGTAGGTCTTTGTACTTTAGCAATGTATGGAAGTGGCTGACCTTTATTTTCTAAAATCTACAGAGACTTTTTAGACACTTGCACAAGGTGAAGACCCTCATGTATACTGTTGTTCTATCTGCCCTGAGTAGCACTTACTGCACTTTAGGGACTCAAGCTACTGCAGGTTGAAAAGGTCTGAGCATCCATCCTGCCCTTTCTTTCCCCTGTATTCTCCCACTCAGGGCTGGTAACAACCAGAGGCTTGTTGTTTGGCTATATCACAGGTGGCTGAAAACCAGAAGCAGTGGGGGTTATCATGAGTCAGGGGTCATGTGTGAACCTTATGATGCACTCTCAGTGCTCTCAATTCAGTTTCTGGTAGTTTACAAAGGGTAAGACACTCATCTGTCTCTCATTTGCTGTTTATTTGTCTATTTTATTCAAACCAATCAATGATTAATTACAGTATGTGCATGCCATCACTGTGAGTGGAGTCATATCTTCATGCTGGACTGGGATTTTTTTAAGTCCCTTCTAAAGTTTAAGGACATTTTGTATACAAATGTCATTATTAAAAGTGCGTATGTTATAAAATATAGTATGTATGTATGGAGTTAACTGTTGCAGTATGGAGCAAACCTGAGAAGACTAGCTTATCTTATAGAATTAGAATGAACATTTTCATTTGTTATCATAATTATATTTAAACATTTTAGTTTTATTTTTGTTTTTTAGTTTTATCAGTATGGCTTAAAGATCAATTGAATAAGAAATTCATTTGATGAATGAGAACCACATATCTGGGTTTCCAGAACAAATTTCTTCTTAAGAATGGTGGGTTAAAGAGGTCCCATGCAGGAATGGACTGGTCAGTTGGTAAAATTTGCCATGCATTTATTTCATAGCATGAAGCTACATAGCTTTGGCACCATTTAAGGTGGACTGGAAAATTCCAGCTACAGAATTATTCCAGCCTTATGAGTTTAGCTGTGTTTGTTTATAGTTTTAGAAACTGGTTCTGAATTTAATATCAGATGTATTTTATTAAGTTCCTATGATGAGATCGGGGGTCATCAGAGTCATGTCTGTTTTAGGTAACAATGAGGAAATTCCTTTGTAAAAATGAGCAAGTATGTGGCCATTATGACTCGCAAGTTTATGTTAATTAGCACTTTTAGCAGTGAATGACTATTTGCATCAAGATGGGATACCAATTAAGTCATATTGCATTTTGTTGGTTTGTTGGCTGTGATGTTGATTGCATTATTTTGTTTGTTTGTTTGTTTGTTTGTTTGTTTCTTTGAAAAGCAAGACAAAAATACATTAAGAGGAAGCACTTGTCTTTTTATCTTTCTTCCTTTTATCATTTTTCAATGAGAAAGTCGTATTCATTGATCTTACGTTTTGATTGTGATCATGGGCGATTTAGGTTAAAATTTTTGTAAACAGAGTCAACAAATGTGAATATAATCAGCTTCTAAGACTGTAGATGTCAAAAGAAGCACTTGTGTTTGAATGTAGTTCCACTTCTTTTAATTCTGCTGTTCTGCTGCCATGCTCAAGGATAAATTACCCTTTAAGGTTTGAAATCAGCGTGAGCAGAGTAGCACCAAAAATGCAATCCTGTTGAAATATTTAGGAGCCCTTGGGAATTTACTTTATTTGTCCATAGATTTGACCAGATATATGATCAGATCTTCATCCACAGAGCAATGCCGAGGGGCTTTTTACCTCTCTAGCCCACATTTGACATTAGGCATGGTGCCAGTAGGTTCATCATTATCTCCTCAAGAGAGTCTTATTATATTGGCAATACCTCTCTGCATGGACAAGACAAGCTGTCTGAGTGCATTTACACATCTGGAGATATGTAATATATATACGTATAAAATATTATGATATAATCATTTTGCTATGTCACCAACCCCTACTTTTAGGAAGTACAAGATCTTATGGTGATCCAGAATCACGGTTTACAACTATGCCACCCTCACCCCCACCCCCCACCCCCCACCCCCGACCCAAACAAAAATAAAATCGGCTGTCACATTTAACCATGATTAGCCTTTTGCCCCTCTCCACGTTTGCACATATGGCTGACTACTAATCAGCCCGGCAGTCAAAAGTCAAAAAATACTTCCCCTCCTTTGCCTTCCCAGCTGGAGAGATAGCCCTAACCCTAAACTCTAACCATCCCTCCTTATTTATCCCTCCATCCTTCCATCCCTCTACACCCAGCCTGCTCTAAGTAGATGACTGTAGGGGGAGGATGATCCCTCTTATTCATTGCCATTACACTGCTGTGTGTGTGTGTGTGTGTGTGTGTGTGTGTGTGTGTGTGTGTGTGT